>JAPDPM010000015.1:23217500-23817500 GCA_032173925.1 Heritiera fomes
CTGGAAACAGATAACATAACATGATGAATTGAATAAATAACAAAGAGGCACTCACATGCAACACCAATTCATTCAAATCTACCAAACTAAAACTGAAACAGACTAAACAGGATTGCAATCAAAGCAGAATACTAATCACATTTTGGAGTGGATTGAATGTGGAACCAAGCTTTGCTCTGAGAATGACAAAATCCATGTATTCAGGTTGCGGAGCCGGAGAGGTAGAAATCATCGTGTTCGCATGTTTCAACTCCATTCACTGGAAGGAAGTGAGCTCATTAGTTAAGCAGCTGGAGACACAGCTTTACATAATTCTAAATCTCATTACTTCCTAGTTCACACAGACTTGACTATAGCTGAAAAGAGAGCAGAGCATGCTTGAAATTGTTCAAGCATAAGCAGTTCTGAAAGTTGTTTCATTATTTGAAACAACATGCTAAGCCGAAAATCTGCATTCGAACCTTGTTTTGGAGGTCCATGACCCCAGATGGCAAGGCAACAAATACCTTGTGAGGTTTTGACCTGCTCAATATTGGCTTTCACTGTCTTGGCTATAGTATGAAAGTTGGTTTCACATGGTTACCATGATAATTGTGCCACTCAGGCAAATTTACCCAATTCAAATGCGCCGTCTACTTTCAATGAATCAAAACAATATAGTTCACATTAAGTCTTTTCTTCTTTTTCCTGTTGACAGGTAAGTAAAGTCGATAGCGATGCATATTCCATCAACATTTCCCCATTTTCCACTTAAACCTGAATCAATTGGTGGATTGCAGAAACTAAAGGAAACTAACAACTGGATTTGCATTCAGCTACGGAAGATTTCAATTAGTAATTAGTATTGGAGAACATCCCACCTTTCAGCTAATCCTATTTCAACAATAAATTTTACACAAGAAAGTAGCCGCCGAACCTTATCTAGATATCAGCCTATGCTTAATGCTTGTGTCCGTTTAACTTGTCCTGTCAGAACTTACTTGTCATATGAGCCTCTTGCTGCCATCAATTGACATTCCAACTTAGAAAGATCTCATTGAACTTTTTTTGGAGGGTAATCCTAAATCTAACTGATGCACAAGAACAAACATTTTTCTAATACTTATCCATGATCATATTCTCACTCTCTCTCACTTAATCACTCATCCTCTTAAACTTTGTTAGAGGCCTAAGAAAAATACATAATACAAGCTAATAATAGTTAGCCTTTTTAACATGTAAAACATTCTAAGAAAGCTTTTTTAATAAAATAAACCAACAACATATCAAAAAATACATTAACCATTGGATTAACAAGTTTTTTTTCTCACTTTTTCTTTTCCTTCCTATAAAGTAAAGCCTAAAAGCCTGAGGCCATGAGCATACGAGTGTGACATAAAGAAAAGAAAAGTCATGCTGCTAGGATATGCTAGTTCACTTCCTGATGGGACAGCAATATCTTTAGATATACTATGCATTATTCCTTGTAGAAAAGATATTAAAGCCTTATCTCTACTCTTTACAAAATATATAGGACAAAATAGGTCAGATTATTCGGATTCTGATTCTGAATCATTCATTGTCTTCTACAAAATTAAAAAAAAGATAAATTGCTGAAATCATCAGTAAACACATTGATATTGCTCTTAACCAGTTAACCTATTCCTAAAATATTCCCATTTGACATGCCGTAAATAGTTGTAAAAGAAGAGTACATGAAACAGGTTAAGCAGGAAGAAGTCGAAAAAAGAAAAAAGTCGGCTCATCTGGGAAAGCGCAGTTTTAAAATGACAAGGGACGAGAGTAATGCTGATAGGTTCAACCTTGCGCAAGAGGGGAAAGAAGGGTTCTAAGTCATCCTAGTGTGAATGCAGTACTTTCATTTGAGTGAAACATTCAACTTCTTTTCTGAGCCACATTTTTAAGAAGAGAATAAAGCAAGAAAGTGGAACTCATTGAATTATAAAAAGCTTCATTCAACATAGAGATAACCGTGAAATGATACCGGAAGGTGCAGAACAGTTTGTCTGCTGGCGAGGCTCCACAAGAATATACAAGGGCTTTCCATTTAGCCTATGTTGTCCCTGCAAAGCATATGGATATTAAAATTAAAATTTTAATACTGTAACATCTGGTTCAATAGCTGAACAAGCAGTAAAAGCCTCGGGCGACAAAAGTTTGAGCTATTAAAATTTGGAGCAGATAACTCAAAATAGCAGACATAACATTAACAACTCACTGTTTCAGAGCAATGTGTTAGTATTTGATTATCATGCTAGCCGTTTTAAAAGAAGTAAACATATATGGTAAAGAAAAGTAGAAAATCTTAAATTTGCACAAACATCTATAGCAAGGCAGGAAATCAAAAATTAATCATCCATCAACAGACACCATGAAAGCAACTTTATCAGTTTATGATCGAGGAGGTAAGATAGTCCAAAGAAGTAGAGAAGAAAGTAGATTATTTTCTGAAACAAAATTCATAGCAGCAAATTGAAAATGATGAATGCGATAACATTGTAGTCCTAGAATCAATGGCAGTAGTAGAAAAAAGAAGAAGCTTGATTTCTGAAACAGTTTATAAATTATATTTACAGCAATAATGCAACACGTAAGGAAGTCTATAATGCATTACCTTGACCTCACGCAGCCCAACAACGCATGCACATTCAACCACTTGAGCCCCAACGCGTTCTAGAAATGCATTAGTCCAAACAGAATTTCAGTCATAAAGCTTTCAAAAATTCACTCAAAGTATGCAAAATTAGAAAAAGAAAAAAAGTGCATGCATCAACTCCAGATATTACCTAGTAGGCGTATTGCAGCAGAAAGAGTCCCACCTGTAGCCACCAAATCATCAATAACTAAGGCACGTTCCCCAGGCTGAACAGCTCCAACATGTATCTCTAAACAATCAGTGCCGTATTCGAGTACATATGCTTCAGATATCACCTCTCCTATTGTTCAAACAGAGAAGGGCTTAAATTACAATTCAAATAACAAATATATAAGAAAAAAAATGGGTTTGATGAGACAATTACACAGCCCTGGCTACCCTGGTTTCAACACAAGTTTCCATTGGAACTAACTATTGAAATGGTATTGAGAATTGAGATTTAATTAGATGGATCTCTAATAAGTTAACAACATATAGATTGGCTGAAATATGTGACGCTTTCACCATCAATGCTAATGTTCTCACAATTTTTAATCAAATGGTTGCGTACAGCCATTGCAACATTTGGCTATCAACCCTTCTTGCCATTTGAAATTAAGTGTTTGGAATTGGAATTTAGAATTTTCTGCTGGCATTAGCATGTTCCTAACACAAATTTTCCTATGCTTTTCCTCTTTTCCCTCGGTAGGGTTCTTAGCGGTGTAATAGAACATTCGATAAACCGTTGGTGAATTCGTTCAGTTTCTGTTCGCTTATGTTTGTTTATTAAGCTTAACGAATAAACACGAATAACATTTTAGTGTTCGTTTATTAAACGAACCAAACATAAATAGACGTGCGGTTTGTTCGTTTTTTTTTGCAAACATGTTCGTTTATATTTGTTCATTTAAAGTGTCATTTGTTGTTCGTTCATTTATATTCATTTATAACTCATTCATTTAAAGTATTATTTGTTGTTCGTTTATTTTTCGTTTGTTATTTATTAAAATACTAAAATTACTTATATTGTATAAGTTATATAATATATACATTATTTTTAAGACATTGATCTAAAAAATTAATACTTAATTCTTAAACATATTTATACAATACAACTTTATTGGCTTTAAAAAATTAATAAAATATAATAATAAAATAATTATAAAATTAAATTAGTTAATTATATTTAAAATATTTTTTTTAAAATTTTTAATATGATGTACTGAAATTAAATTAATAAGAGTTTCATAATAAGTTAATAACTCATTCTTATCCATTGACCTTTTATATATATATATATATATATATATATATATATATATATATATATATATATATATATAAATATATATTACACCTTTGTGTGTACACACACACACACACACACACACACACACACACACACACACATATATATATGAGATACTTTAATATATGTATACCAATAAATGTATATGTGTATGATATAAATTGTACTTAAAATTGTAATTATCAATTTTAATAAAACATTTCTAACTTAAGTTGTGTTGTATTTAAGATTTTGTGTTAGATGATTTCAATTTGAATGTGATATTTAATCTTTATGTAGGATATTCAATATTTAATATTTAGTTTGTTTTCATGAATATTTATTCATGAACATGTGTTTGTAAACGTGTTCGTTAACATATTCGCAAATGCGTTTGTTTATATGTTTGCGAATGCATTCATTTGCATGTTCGCGAACTATTCGCGAAAATTAACGAACAATCCCTACTGAACAATCCTTACCAAACAAACGAACGAACACGAAGAAACACAAACGACACTTAAAAACAAACGAACGACCAAAGACATCAGTTCATTTGTTTGTATTTGGTTTGTTTACAGCTCTAAGAGTTCTAAAGTTCTCTTTAGTAAAATTACTATTTTGGTAGTAATGCATTCACTTTTCAATGACCATAGCTTCCATCTAAGTGGCATAAGAAACTTGTGCTAATATGAAAGACGATAGTACAACAGACATCCCCACCCTCCATTCTGCTTGTTCACCCTTCACAGGGACCACCATAGGTCAGATTTCACATTGCAGGCTGAAATTGTATGTAATTTGCCTCCTTAAATGTTTTCCATCTGATCACACTTCTTATAAATTTAGGTGGGGAAAATAGTAATGCATTAAATTCAGTGGGAAAACATAAATCCTATGGGCTAATACCAAGGTTGTAAATATCGTACCGGAAAACGTTTCGTTTTTTTTTTTACAATGAGATATATCGGTATCGGTTGTTTCGGTATATTATTTCGGATTTTTCGGTTTAATTTTAAAATATTTATAAACTTTTCATACATGTAATAATGTTATTAATAATAAGTAAAATAAAATATAAAATATTTAATATTAATAATGATAAGTATAAAATTAATAAAATTACTCATACAACAAATAATAATTATTTTTAAAATTGTTAAAATTGTTAATGCATTTACTTAATTCATTATTTATGTATTTATTAGTTTTAATTCAGTATCAAAACATATAATAAAACAAAAAAAATTAAATTTTCTTGTAATGTTTGCGTACTTACCGAAACAGTCAATTTCGCCGAAATTGACCAAAACCATCCGAAATTCACAAAACCAGCCGATATTACCCGGTATCAAAACTGGTACGAAAAATCAACTTAAGTATACCAGATTTTATGAAAACTGACACGTATCGGCCGGTACAACTGAAACCGAAACGATATTAACAGCCATGGCTAATACAGCCAGCAATATGATATCAAACGTTTTCAACAGGACAAGAATATCAAATTTGTCCTTGTCATCTGAATCTTGGTAAAACACAAAGCTTTTCACTTAAAGTCAAAATCTAAACAAGTTGGTCTAATTCGCCAATCAAGGTGAAAAAGCTAGATATTAATTTCATCAAGACTATATATGTGATTTGATATTTGGTTTATGCATAAAAAAGCATACCTGGCAACTTTCTAGGCTTCCGTAAAGGAACAAACTTGGCACCAATAGCCAATGCAATTGAGGGGCCAAACATAAATCCTCTGGCTTCAACACCTAGAATGTAAATTGACCATGTGAGCAACTATCAAAGGTAAGCAATAATGGAACCAACTTCAATACTTAGAACACTTTAGCATCTAATCAAACCCAAAAAACAACACAAACAATTAGAGCTATAATTCAGTATAGATGATTGATTGAACAAAGGAAAAGGAAATAAGATACGTGAGTCAATTTTATGAGTCAGATGAACCAACTAGCCAATCAAACAAGACATTGGAGAGTCAAGTGAGCCTAGGTGCTCCAGAGTTTCCTCTCTATTCTTAATAATTCCATCCGACAATTATTACCATATTTTGCCTTCATTTTTCAATGCCACTAGGACAAAGACTTGTACCCTCACAGCACACTGAAAATGTCACAAACATTTTTGGACCAACACAAATATTCCCAATTCATCCTTGAAACTCTATACTTGAATAATTAGTAATCAAGTGGTCAATAAAAATAGTACGAAACAAATAAATTTTCCATAGTCACTAAAAACTGTCTTGTAGTTTTCATATATACAATTAAAATCAATTTTACCATGTGAGAGTGAAATAAATTAGAGCTTTTTCTCCATGGAATATAATTACATTTGCTAATAAATAAAAAGCTGAATTTCTTGCTGACTGGTATTTTGTTGTATCATTTTATTTTACCATAAAACTCTGACTCAACTAATCAGCTCATTATCTCAGACACATTTAGAAAATCATTTCCACTAAACATATATCATATGGATTCAATGCCTGAAATAATATAATAAACAGTTATAAACCAGAATTAATTATGGCTACCATGACATCAGGAGCCACAAATTTTAGATGATATAAAACAAAATGAAGAAAGAGAATCCCTTTTTTGAGATATAACTTTTACAGAAGGAAAACATTTCTCCCCAAATAGAAGTCACTGCAGTACTTGGCAAAACAAGCCTTTGTGAGCAACAAAAAAAAAGGATAGGTAAAATGAAGCAAGCAATGGGTTTAACGGAAACCAGATTCAGTAGCTCATATAATTCTAAAAATAAATAAACTAAGAAAAAAATAAAATTGAAATATAATCAATTCTACCAAGTTACACATTATATATATATACTTTCAAATATATAAAGAGAGAAAATTATCTCATCATAACAACTTATTCAAAACTAATACTACATATTAGTTTTTTGCATGATAAAAATTATTAAGAAATCCCAACTTGACTTAGATTTTTTCTACAGGTAATATAAACCTGTGAAAGGGCTGACCAAGAGCACTCAAAAATATACCACCATATAACCAAAAAACAAAAGTGTGCTTGAATGGGTAAGAACTGAGAAGGAAATATAAACAAAACAAAATAATAATAATAATAATAATAATAATAATAATAATAATAATAATAAAAGAAGGAAAAGAGAGAGACTATACCAGCAACAACAGAAATACCCATTTCTCTATAACGATCAACAAAGATATCCACAGTATCTTTGAAAGCCTTATGATCAAGCAACAGTGTTGTTATGTCTTGGAACATAATCCCTGAACATAAAAAAAAAAAAGAGAAAAGGTTCAACCATTTTACTACAAGAAGACCTGCTTTAGAATTTGCTTGCAACAAACAAAAAAAAAAGGATAAGAGCTTTTTCTGGAAAAGCTGAGGAAAAAAAAAAGAAACCTGGTTTTGGGAAGTGAGGAACTACTCTAATGGCGTCAGAAATGGCCTTCAGCCTTGGGTCATCTTGTAAACCATTCTGATCTCCTGCAAACATTTTTTTTCTTATTTTGTTTCTCCTTTTTGCTGGTAAGGAACTTTGTTTAGTGCGTTAAGGGCGGGTTAACGAGAGGTTTTCTTTTTACCCTACGAAAGAAAACCAGTGGTGTTTTTAACTTCTGCTCGCTTAAAAGAGAGCAGAAGAGAGACAAAGAAAGGGTTATTAATAAAGAATGTGTATCTTTGTTGGCAAAAGCACCACTGAAGAAGATCCAACTGCTTACTGCTCAGTGCTCATTAGTCATTATTTAGATCCTCCTTTTTCTAATTCTATTTCTTTTTTAAGAAGAAAGTGGTGCCGTCACTCTCAAAATTATTATGTTTCACTTTCATTTTTTATGTAGATCATAGATATTTTTATCTATTTTAATAATTTGAGATTAATTTTATTCAAAATTTAATCACAATTAAAGTTTTTCACCTCTTTCAAAAAATATATTTAGTAAAATATATTTAGTGAGAATCGAATCTGAAAATTTTTTTCACAAATTCAACTTACGTTGTCAATTGAATTATAACCAATGAATTGTTTCCCTTCCTTTTGATTGCGAAGTATTTGTTGCTTTAAAATTAAATACATATTTTGGATACAATAACAGTATTTGGTGTTGTGATGTTGTCACCTCAAATTGATGGACTTGAGTTTGATAATTTAACAATTCATATTAGACTTAATGGCTTATGGCTATTTTTTATATTTATCATTTTTCAACTTAAAAGTTGAAGCTCCAATTTTGACTTTTTAAACTTCTTTTATTTAAAAAATATTGAGATAATTTTCAATTTGTTAGGTGTCATTTAATATTCCAAGTGCATATCTTTTTTCATTGCACTTTGCACTTTCCTTCAAAGAAAATTCTTATTTATTAACTTTTATTTTAAAGTAAAAATAATGTGCATAAATGTAGAGTTTTTTACTTTATTACTTTCAAGTATATTTAAAAAGTTTTTATTTTATATATATATTTAATATTTTAAATTTAAAATTTCTTGATCATTGTGAAAAAGTAAATTAAATTCTTTGTTGGATGAATTAAAATTGCTAAATTAAATTAAAGGTTAGTTTGTATGAATGGTGCGATTAATTTCATTGAGATTGAAAAAAAATTATTAAGGAATAACTTTTTTAGTAAAATAATAAAAAAATTTAACACAAAGGGTAAAAAAGCAATTTAAATATCTAAAATTTTTTTGTTTCTGTGTTAAAGGTGAACGCACCATAACCCATCGATGCCGACTAATGAGCTAAACTAAGCCTAAAAAAGACATAGAAATACAGTATGAAATAAAAGGCCAACTACAACTAGATAAAAATTATAAAACAGTAAAATAAACTTAAATCAGCGTACATTCATGTACACAACCAGACATGTTTTCAGTCAATGCAAAGAAAAGCAAATTAAATTTCACAACCGTGTTTCTTTTATGGCAATTGGGAAAATAAGAATCGTAACGTGGACTTTCATCACCATGTGATGTGATTGATGTCAAACAAAACTCAGCTAAGATGCTACGTAAGAAACCATCAGCAAAATTGTAAACCATGATTTTTTTTTCACAAGTAAAAGTAAAAAGTAAAAACTAAAAGCTAAAAAAAAGGGTAAATTCATAGCAAGAATTATTAAACTCTCTATGTAAGAATAACCTTATAAGAACATTTTAATGATTAAGACTTGATATTTCAATTTTGAAATTTTTCACATTTGAAATTTATAAAAGAGAGTATGATTTACATGGTACAAAATGACAATTTCCAATTATATCAAAGAATTGTCAAATGAGATGGGTCTGCTATTCCTTACAATTAGGTTGCATTTGGTATATTACAGGTCAAAGTAATTGTAGCGCAAAGTAATTGCTAGGAAAATAACACTGCAATGTTTGATATACAGTGAAAAATTACGTTTAAATTGCAAGAAAATAATATTGCAATGTTTGGTATGTACTCACTTTACTAGTAATGTAGTGACAAATTTCAACAATACCCTTAAATATAAAAACAAAATTGGTACATTCAAGTTAATTAAAAATGTAATTATCATATGAAGATGTAAATAATCTAAAGTTATAATTATTGACATTGCTTATCATTTGTAATAAAAAATTATATACATTATTATTAATTAAATTTAAATTATTATATTAAAATATTGTAAAAGATTTGCTCATCATTTATAATATATTCTAAAAGATACGTATTATTTTATAAATTTTGTTCATAAAAACAAAAATATAAAAATAATCGAATATAATATACTTAACTTGATATCCGAACCATGATTCTTCCTTTTTTCTCATTCAAAATTAATTATAAATAAATTATTATTATTATTATTATTATTATTATTATTATTAATCTTTTCAAATAGAAAGTTATAATCATATGTTAACATTCTTTTTTCTTTACAAAGTAAAATTTCTTAAAGTTTTAAATAAAAAAAATCATTAAATTTGCACTTATGAGTTATTATTTATTCAATCAAAATTGTTTGCATATTTAATTTTAAATAAAATAAAAAATTTTATTAATTTCATAGTAAAAAATTTAATTTTAAATCATGGTTGGTGGCCCTACAAATTTATTTTTAAATAATATAGAAGGGTTAGGTTTTTTTAAACTAAAAGGGTATTTTTGAGCTGAAATTTTACATAGTTGGCTGCAAAGTGATTGCAAAGAAAACTTCATTTTGCAGCATTAAAGTTCATACCAAACGCTGTAAAGTGATTGCGCTCAATTAAATTGAAGCACAAAGTTGACACTCTCCTTATACTAAATGTAACCTTAGTGTTCATGTGAGGACCACATAATCTAATACTGTAGCGTATATAAGAATTCTCATCATTGTCAATTCCTGTGTATTTCGCAGGTATACGGGGTAACAGCATAGTAGGCCCCACGGACCTTCTAGTGTTCGGATGAAGGTGAAACCAGGAAAACTCAATAGTTGCAGCCAAATAAAGTGATGGTAAGAAATTCTAACCCAAACTCAATTATTTAGATTATTTTTGAAGCATTTAAAAGAAATTTAAAAATGACGATTAAGGATATAGGCTGGTGGAATTTTAGTGAATAACAGCTAAACGAAATTGACTTCTGGCCAAATGTAAAATATAAAATAATCCTCATGTGAGAGGGTCCCATGCCATGGCAATAGATAGACTAAATCATCTGAAGAAATAGAACATTACACAATTTTATGATTAGGGGTGTTTTCGTAATTTCACACAAATGACTAGTCAAACTTCAACGAAAGCTTCTTCGACCATAAGAATAAGTTAAATAGATGTGATTGGTGAATAAAATACATATTTTTAAGATTAGACTGATAGTTTTCAATAAAGTCAAACCGAAAGGGCAAAATAGTCTAAATTTTCATAATTAATGGCAAAATGGTAATTTTGCCATAAAATTCAGATTATTTCCAGAATTTTCAGTATTATTCCTCTCCATTTCGACTAGCCTTCTCCCTCTCCCAAACAGCCATCATTTTTACATCTTGAGGAGTGAGAAAATGAGAAAAAGTAATGGAAAATCACATTAAAATAAAAAATCATCTTCACCACCCTTGTTCTACTCAACTTGCTCTTCATTTTGGTACCAAAATAAAGTGTTAAATCAGCCAAATAAAGCTATAGACTCCCTTGAAGACTTCGGTCAAGCTAAGGAAGGTAAGGAAGATTGGAAATTTCAGGGTTTTCTTGTTATTTCTTACATGTTCAAGTTATTTTCATACTTTCCTAAGCTTGAATCATGTTAGAACTATGAAATTAGGTGGGTGAGGGTTTCGGCCAAGCATGGTTGTCCATGGTGATGGTGTTGTTTGCTGTTAATTTCATGTTAGATTAATAGAAAATAATGGTAGAAATTATGAATAAGTTAGAATTTAATTTAGTTAAATTAAATGGAAGAATATCAAGATGTAGAGATGGTAATGGTGATTCGGGCATGGCATGGAGGACCAAAAAATTTGTGATAACCGCGAATTTTTGAAATTAATATTAATTATCCAAAATTTAATTTGGATAAATGGAAATTCAAATTAAATAAGAAACGAAAATGGGTATAAATATTTTGGATATAAAGAAATCCGAAAATTTGGAAATAAAAATATGTGTATATTTATATGATTTGATTATATAAATATAATTTTATATGTTTTATAAAAGTACATATGTATATATATGAAATAAATATATATTATTATATATTTATATATATTATTTTATATTGTGAAATAAGTACATATGTATATTAATATACATTTATGTATATATATATAAATGATATATAAATATTATTTTGAATTTGAAGTATATATATAAGTTAAATATATAAAATATATTGTTAATAATATAATTATAAATATAATTATATATATTATAAAAAAAAAGAAACGAGATCGGGATATAACCGGATCCTCGTTTCTTTTTGTTGGAAACAGAAAGGAAATGGCAATCGACCCCTCAGCCGGCCGACCGAGAGAAAAGAGAAGGGAGAGAGAGCGACGCCGTCGGCGAACCGAGAAGGGGGAAGGGAGAAGCCGGACGGCGACAGGAAAAGGAAAAGAGGAAGGAGAAGCAAAGCAGAAAGGAAATCGAGAAAAAAAAGGAAAAAAAGGGGAAACGGCACCGCCATCACCACCCCCGCCATCGGCGAAGGTCGTCCAAGGTGAAGGGATGGCCGACGGTGAAGGAAGAGACGGAAAGGAGGGAGAAAAAAGAGAAGGAGGTCGAACTTTCCTCCGCCGTCGCCGTCGATCTGGAGAAACGGAGGCCAGATCTAACTTTGAGTCCATCTCCGCCAGTCGAAGAAGGGCTAAACCAGTGAAGAACCGGCCGTCGGAGGCTGAACCGGCCGATGAGTGCCAAACCGGTTTGAACCGATCCGAATCGGTTCAAACCAGGAAAGGAGAAAAGAAAAAGAAAAAGAAAAGAGAAGAAAAAGGAAGAAGAAGAAGGAAAGAAAATTTTTAAAAATTATCGGTAGGAATTTATGAGAAATTATAATTATTAAATAATTCTAAAATTATGGAAAAAATTCTAAATTTTAGAATTTTAATTTCAGAAATTATTCTCGGTGAACGAGATAATGGAATCGGAAGAGATGGAGTACGGACGCGACCGATAACGAGGAAGTCGCCAACTCGGAACAGGTAAGGGATGCATGTGTAGCCTGTAAGGGTATTCGGTATGCATACTTTAAATATGCATTAATTTTATAAAAATGCTGTGGAAAATAATTGGTTAGAAAATTTTGGTGATTGACTGGCTGTGAATATAAACTGTCTTTTTATGCAGGGAGGCTAGTCAATCGACAGCCATTATGCTGCCGAAAAATTTTAGAAAATTACATAAAATCATAATAAATGATTTTATTTCACGAAAAAATGATTTCCGACCACGAGAAACAAGAAAGTTATTATTTTTCATAAAACATGAATATATCGAATTTTAATTTTAAAATATTCAGTTTTCGAGATAGGTGATAATGAAATCACCGAAAATTCTCTTGATATGTAAATTACACGTAATATGAGATGAAAAATAAAAAGACAAAGTGAATATTTTATAAATATTTTCTTAAATAATCACTAAATGATTTATATAACCTTTATGGTTTTAATTATAGAGTTAAGTATTTTTATAAATTCCATAAAGGTTATTTTATGATGAAAAACATAGACTAGTGGTCCTTCTATCATGCCGATACGTAATATGTGATACGTAAAATAAAAATATTTTATATGATATATGATTAAATTGGCATGAGAATTATTTTGTTACATGATTATTTTACATGAATTGAATATCATGAAATGATTTACATGAGATGAATTACTTGATTTGATTTATATGAAGTGATTTATCCGCATTGATTTACATGAAATGAATTTCATCGAAAATGATTTTTTTTTCTGTTAATCGCTATTTGAAATTGATATTTTATTGTTAAATGAATGATTTATGAAAATGTTTTGAGACAGTCGTATTGTAGTGATCATGCATATTGTTATATAACCGCGAGACCTGATCAGTCCGCAGGTTTATTGTATTGTATATGACTGTGGGAATTATGGTTAAACCCATAAGTTTACGCAGTGAGCACTTGACCACTGCGAACTGTGAGTGTTGACGATGGCCATTCGTTATAGTGATCGTCCCTTTGGGGATAATGATAGTGATTGTCCTTTCGGGGATAGTGATAGTGCATGATTCTATTAAATGATGACTGTCTCCACCGAGTGATTATTGAATTGTTTAAATATCGATTTGACTGAAGTGAAAAGAAAAAAAGGTTTATAGTGAATGATAGTACATAATGATTTTAAATGAAATGATTTTATTGTATTGTTGCTATCTACTATTTATATGTAATATGATTTGGATGATGACGAGTTAAACTAATATTTTTCTAGAAGAATAGATAATATTAGTTATTCTATCAAAATGCTTTAAATCATAAAAGCATAAAATTGAAAATGACATGAAATAAAAGGAAAAAGGATTTAAATTTCAAACGAAATTTATTACTCTCTATAGTTGCTTCTAGATTCCGGAACAAGACAAGTATTTCAAAATACCTGCCTTACTCCATCCGGATCCCTAGCTGACTGTAGTATCCTTCCTACATGTGAGCCTAGAGCCCTTTTAGGAAAATTTAAAGAAAGTGAAAAAGTTTTTCAGCATATAAAATGCTGAATATCAAGTGTTGCATATAATTCCTTTACTGAGCCGTGGTTTGCTCACCCTTTAATATTAACATTTCAGAGTTACGGTGATTGTGAGATCTAACATTTGAGAATTTTGGCTGCGCATTTGGAGACACTACGACAGCTTGATTTATTATATGAGGTACGATCATTTATTTTCTGTATTTAAAATTATCTACAGTACTACTTTCTTGTGAATTAAGATAGGGAATGTAAACGATAATATGTTTTTAAATGTAATAGTTTAATGAACATGAAAAGTAAAGTATCACAGACAACCTAATCATATAAGATGTATAGAAAAACGTGAAATAAGGTGGTCATGAGATGTGACAGTTAAAATGGTATCAGAGCATGGTTGGCCTGATGTATGTCGACACTTTTGGAAAGAAAATGTGTTGAAAAGGTTAACATCTCCTGTAGTACTGTGTAGTCTGAATACATAGAGAAAATAAATGATTGAAAATTGAGTTAAATGTTTTAAAAAGGACTGAGAATTATGGATTAATGATGTTAAAAAATAAAACGGCTCTAGAATGTTACCTAAAATTGGTGATCTTATAATCTTAATGAAGGTCGGTTCGGTAAGGAACAGAAAGGACTCGGTGAGGGCCCCACTAGTACTTTCTGTCCAGATCAAATTGAGACCTTAAAGTGATGATATAAAGGAGGGGAATGAAATATCATCATTAAATAGACCTTAAGATCACCGATTGAATGTAATTCTGAAGAGAGAAAATTTTGACAAAATAACCAAAATACCCCTAGGTGGAAATTTTTTTTCCTGAGCCATGGTAGGCCAACAGAAGTTAGAATTGATTGATTTGACAGAGTAATTGATGGTGTAAGGATTCATTTAATGCAAGTGATCTGTATATCAGTCCTATCCGGATTTTTCTGTCTAAATCAAACAAGGTTTTAAAATGCTGATATAGTGTAAGAAAGGATATCATCATTCTATGGATAAGGAGATTAATGGTTTAAATGTATAGTGAGGAGAAAGAAATAAATTTTGAAATGACGAAAACGCCCCTATGTTGGACTATGTTTTGAATAGTGATAAAACTAAGATGATCTTAAATCCATTGATAGTAATGGAGTTATTGATGGCATAAAGGACGTAATATGTGTATAATGATCCCGATTATAAATTCCACTACACTTAGGTTAATGATGTGACCCGACTGGTTATAAGAAAGTCGCAGGATGGGCGGCTTTATTATTGATTCTTAAGGGTCGGAGTTAAAAGTGTATCGATGGGATGATGATTACGGGATCGTTGGATATGATGAAAAGTGAAATGATTACTGGAGATGACTGAGAAAATGATCAGTATAGAGGATGAAATCCATAGCAGTACGGTTAATTCCAGTTCTATACTTTTATTCTATTTTCTTAGTATCAAATTGATATTTATGGAACCAGAATATTTTGAAATATGTTTTATAGAATAATGTACTGTACGAAGTATATGAAATTGGAGAATATGCATAAGAACAGTAAGTGATGATAAGAGATGAAGAAGATGACAACTAACCTGAGTTCATTAAATGAAAATGATTGTAAAATGAAATACAGTAATAAATCGGTTAGCTGTGAAATGTGTTAATTAAAAAAATTACACTTAATCCAGTATATAAATTAAGATGATTGGTATGCTGTGAAGTATAAGTAAATAAATGAATCAAGGTGGAGTATATGTTAAAATGATCTGAATATGAAGTGTCTTTGCCTTGGGAATATATAGTAGAAACGATAGGACATAGAGATGAAATGCCCAAAATGATAAGAGATGTGTGATTAAAGAAAGTATCAGATGTGATTCCCGATAAATTTTCAGAGTAATATAGATTTGAGAGATTGAGTTAGCATTGACTTGATTGTTGATACAGAATCTATTCTAAGCTTATATTGGAGACCATAAAAAGGGTCCGAAAACTTTAGAACTACTCAAAAAAAATTAGTGGATAATGAAATTCACTTGTATAGATGAAATTGATGGAAATACAGATGATGTTAATGAGAGGATGAAATATAAGAGGTATTAAATTCCTATTATGCAATAAAGTTCTTATTAAGAATGAATATTCGTCTATATGGAATTGATGCCTTATTGAGTTTAATCAGAGATGTATAAAGAGTACATAAGACCAGTCTCTGTACCAGGCATCATCACATGAAAAGCTGGAAATAGATGCCTATAAGATAATGAATAGAACTCTATATAATAATTACGAGTTCATATTAAGATTTACAAGGTTAATGAAATACCTTGTGAGGTATATACGCCTACTGAATGAGGCATCCATACAAGAATAAAGTGATAAGGTATCGAGATAGTCTAAGACACTAATGGAATTTTAACAGCATTGTTATATAACCCCGCAGACTCTCAAAGACTGTGATCTATATGTTAAGATTAGCAAATAGGAGATTTGACTAGACAGTATCTCCTCTGAGATATATGATCTCAAATGACAGAATGACGGTGAATCTGTCTATGATTGAAAGATAGTGATTGAGACATGAAATGTACTAGGTCTAGCTAAATATTATTGCCAGTCTATAAAAGAGTTATTGGGTTAGCTGCTCTATAGATGTGACTGATAATCAAAGAAGTTAAAGTCGGTGGATGAATAAAAAAAATTGTTATATATATCCACACATTGGAATGGTGGAATTGTGTAGATAATGTGGTGAAGAAATTGATAAATTGATTATTCAATTTCGGAATCTAAATGATGAAAGGATTACATTCTAAGGTATATGTTAGCTTTAAATTGACATATATATTTTGAAATGACAAAAACTTAAGTAAGCTTTAATGCTTTAATTCATATTGTAAATTTGCCTTATCACACATGATTTTCTCAATACATTTCAAGTGATCATATCAAACATTAAGACCATGATTTAATGATGCATACTCTTATTGGTCTTAATACTTTGTAAATATTTTGAATATTTTAGAAAATCACTTGATGAATTTTTAGACCATGTTTTCATTTGAGAAAGTCAAGAAAAACTCCCACAAAAATGCCAAAATGTTTTGGGTTGGATTAGGATCAAAGACCACATCATTTCTAACTCAAAAAGTGCAGGAAATCACTTTCTGGAGAGAAGGGATCGATCCCCTAAAGGAAGGGATCGATCCCCTTTTGGCAGTAAGCTCCCAACGGCTAGAAAAGGTCTCTCAGCCCAAAAGATTCAGATCTGGAATGAAGGGATCGATCCCCTATGGGAAGGGATCGATCCCTTTGCTCGAAAATAGCCTATAACGGCTAGTTTTTGTGAGACAACGGTAATATCTGAGATTTGGCTCCACCCAATGGCTAGAATACATCCAAGGGACTATAAATAGAGGCTTAGAAGCTAAAGAAAGCAAGAGGAACTACTCAGCAACTCCATAACACATATTCCTCAAATCCTCAACCCTCAAACAACAAATCAAGAGCTCCAAAGTTTTCATCTTCTATCATTCACTTATCTCTTGTATAGAATAGCACAAACTTTGTATAGGCTTTATCCTTGTGCTTAAACATTGTAATCCCTTGCCTATCTAGAGGCCTTTCTTCGATTACACAAGTTGTAAACACAATCATTCCTTGTAAAGGGGAGGTTTCTCTTTAGCCTTAGAAAAAGAGGGAGGTTACTCTTTAGCCTAAGAAAAAGAGGGAGGTTTCTCTTTAGCCTAGAAAAAGAGGGAGAAGAGGTTTCTCTTGAGCTTAGAAAAAGAGAGAGGTTTCTCTTGAGCCTTGAAAAGAGGGAGTGTAACAAATTCAAGGATAGTGAATTTGGGAAAATCCTTGGGAGCGTCTCAAGGTAGAGGACGTAGGCAAGGTTGCCGAACCTCTATAAATTACTTGCGTACATTTCTCTTTCCCTACTCTCTTTAATTACTTGCAATTATATTTGTGCTTATTGTATTGAATTTGAATTGCATGCTTGCCTAGCTTAGAGAACTTAGAAAATATCAAATAGGCTAGAGAATTTAGAAGAATCGAAAAACGGGCTTAAGGTTAGCTAAAAACCGATTCACCCCCCTCTCGGTATTGCCTATAAGAGCCAACAATTGGTATCGGAGCTTGGGCTCGAGATCGATTTAGACTAACCTCTATCGAGCAAAACGATCTTAAATGGCTCACTTGAATATAGGCACACCCCTAGGAGAAGAAGGACAATCATTAGTTAGACCTCCACTCTTCAATGGTGAAAATTATTCATATTGGAAAACTAGAATGATGTTGTTTGTACAATCAAACGATTATGAAGTGTGGAGAATTATAGTGAATGGTCCTAGAATTCCCATGAAGAAAATAGATGGAATAGATGTCCCTAAGAGTGAGGATGAGTGGGACACAAATGACATGAGAGTAACACAATTGAATGCCAAGGCTATGCACACTCTCTTTTGTGCTTTAGGTCCTAATGAATATAATAGAGTCTCCTTGTGTCAGAATGCCAAACAAATATGGGACAAACTAGCCATCACCCATGAAGGGACCAATCAAGTTAGGGAAACCAAAGTAGGAATGCTCACAAATGATTATGAGCTATTTAGGATGAAAGAAAATGAGTCCATTAGCGAAATGTTCACTAGGTTTAATGATATAATTAATGGACTTAAGGCATTAGGCAAGAACTATTCCAATGTTGAAATGGTAAAGAAAATTTTGAATAGCTTGCCACAATCATAGGAGGCAAAGGTAACCGCAATAGAAGAATCTAAAAATCCAAATACCTTGTCTCTAGATGAACTTATGGGCTCCTTACTTACATATGAGATGAAATTGAAAAGAAATGAAGTGCCTTGAAAGAAAGTAGGGGCAGCACTTAAGTCTTCCACTCATGAGGTCATTGAAGATGATAGTGATGAGAGTGGAAATGAGGAAGAAAAAGAAATGGCAATGTTTGCCAAAAGATTTAATAGATTTATGAGAATGAAAGAGAGAGAGCAAAATAGGAGACATCATAGGGGAGAGTCAAGTAGAAGAGAAAAAGACCACTTAGTGTGTTATGAATGTAATGAACCGGGTCATACTAAGCTAGATTGCCCCTTACTTAGGAAAGAAAAGGATAGGAAACCTAAGAAGAAAGCATTTGTGGCTGCATGGAGTGATAGTGATAGCTCTGATGAGGAAAACGTAGATAATGAGGTAGCCTACACACGCTTTATGGCCATTAGTGATGATGAGGCTAGCTCTAGTTCTAGTGAAAATAATGATTTCACATTTGATGAATTACAAAATGCTTTTAATGAATTAGCAAATGAATTTCAATGCATGAATTCTAAATATAAGAAAATCATTGCTAATTTGAAAATAGGAAAGGAAACCTTGACTAATGTTAAGCTAGAATTAGAGAAGAAACTAGAAGAGGCCAACTTAGAAATAAATGAGTTAAATAAAAAGAACTTAAATTTGCATAACTCATTTACTAGGTTCTATATGGGTCAACAAAAATTAGATCACATGCTTGAGACCCAAAGAGCTTTCTTTGATAAAGATGGGTTAGGTTATAATGCAATACAAAAAGAAACTCATCTAAAGAATTTCCTTGTGATCAAAAATTCTATGCATAATACATCTCTCACATGCTCACTATGTAATAGGATAGGCCACTCTTCACAAGCATGCACATATAGAAAAACTACCTTTAGAGGAAAAGTGGTTAGGAAGATGTGTATGCCAAAGCATGCAATAAATAATGATGAATTGTGCTTGAAATGGATCCCAAAAGGATCAAAAATTATTAGCACTAACTCTCATGGACCCAAGAAAATTTGGGTACCAAAGCATGCTTGAAAATGTGTTTGTTGTAGGAGTGTTAGAGCATGGAGTTACAAAGAAACAATGGGGTTTGAATGCTCTACACACCTCTATAGAGATTGCTTGTGCCAATGAGAAAAAGGAAAAGCTTGAGGATCCATCACAACAATTCTTCAAAGGATAGCTCAAGGTGGACTCAACAATTCAAGGCAAAGCATTCTCTAGCAAAGGAGTTTTGTAAGCTTAATTCCTTACTCCTTAAACTTTTTATTGTTTATGCCTTGATGATATGGTTTGTTGATGATCTTTGATGCATTGTGATTGAGCAAAAAGAATGATTGTTGAGTGTTTGATGGACAAATCTTGATGATTGAATGAAAGTCATGATTTATGATTTTGAAATGTTTATTGGATTTCTGCAGTTTGAGCAAGTTTGATATGTTTAGATAATATATTTAGTTGCTCAAAAATTGTCAAATATGTCATATATGCAAAATGCTATGTCATATATGCAAAATGCAGAATTTGTATGTTGGAAATCATGGCATGTTGTTCACAAGATGTATGCTTTGATGTTATATGTGCTTAAAACCTATGTGAACAAGTTTGTTTTGACATATTTGTGGTATCCAATGCTTTGGTTTGGTGAAAATATGCATAATGCTTAAAATGACCTCTTTTGAGACCAAAAATGCATATATTGGTGAAAATCATTCCAAAATTGCAAAATCTATTGTAAAATGGTTTTTCATCCATGTTTTTCATTCATACAAGTCCAAAATCATGTTTTAAAAATGTTTAAACCCTTACTTGGACTTAAAACACTAAAAAACGAAGTTTTGGCACCTCAAAGGTTGGATTTTCTATAAAAAAACTGCAGAAACAGGATGAGGGATCGATCTCTTAGCAAGCAGGATCGATCCCCCTTGAACAGAATGTAGGAAATCTACATTCTGGAGTTAAGGGATCGATCCCCCTCCTTAAGGGATCGATCCCCTAGGCCAAAATGGCTTTTCTGCATTGTTTTAACCGAAATTGAGAAGAACTTTTCATTGTTTTGATACTTTCTCTCTTCTCAACTTAAAATTCATTGTTTTAACTTCTTTTTTATGATCTTTAATATATAAAAACTCATTTTTCATTGATATCATGCCTCAACTCAATTAATTTGTATCATTCCCAACAAATGGTATCACTTTCAACAATCAATATCATTTTTCTTGAGCTCACAAGTGCACAATCATTTCTCTTGTTGAAAACATTTTTAAATTGAATAAATCTTGAAATAATCTTGAAATATATTTTCAATGAATGCTTAAACATAATTTTTAAGAATTATTTTAGTGATTTATGGATATATTTGAGAATTTGATGAACTAGTGCATAATGAATATTGATCATTCCTTTTGTTCATCTTAGTCAAGCATGCTTATAGGATTATGTGTATTAGCTTGACTCAACTACTCCACACTAGGTTACATGATAATTATACATCTAGTGGAAGAATAATTAAAACTTGACCTTAAGGATTGACTTCAAATGTAAATTCAACAATTGATATAAGGTCATAATTTTCCTTGGCTTATAATTAGTGATGATAAATGAATTCTAAATGTTGAGTTACATGAAAATTTATCATCCATGAAATTAATTCTTTATAGCCAAATTATTATGGAACTTGAGCATTAATGACAACACCAACATTCAAAGATAAATGCAAACATTAACAAATGTACCTTAATTGATATCCATGTATTTATTCTTGATTGTTTTGATGTGAACTTACATGCTTGCTTGAGTTGAATCAATAATCATGCCTATGAGATGAGAGTAGTTATTTTCATGAAATTATGTGCTTAATCTCACTCATAGATCATGAACTTTAATATTTTGAGCATGATATTGATTTACTTAGGCAAAATCATTTTAGTTAAAATAGCATATACCCTCTAGAACTTTAAATGATGATAACAACTAGGGATATGACTATTAATTGATTAAAATGGTAATATTGAATCTTTCCTTGCTCATAATTGGTTAAGGACTTTGAATTGGAAAATGAGCATAGGATTTTTATGCTTAAAACCAAGGAAGAAAATGTGTTTGCTTGAATACTTTGATTTTTTGAATCTTCCATATGGTATAACTTTGTGCATATGAATATGGATTAATACTTTATGATAGTATGCTAATGTTTAATTAATCCATATGCATATTGGATGGTGTGTGATTGTGTTCTTGCATTTTTAGAATGATTATTTTCTTGACATGAACACACTACACATAAATATTGGATTCATGCAAAATGACTAAGTCAACCATTAGTAACAATTGGCATTTAGATTGAAATAACAATTAGTATCATTAGCAATCATATTTTCAACAATTGGTAGGCCAAAACTAAATTGCCAATTGGTATGAGCTTTAAATTGACAATTCTTCTCATGCTCTTTAGTTTGAAATGACAAATAGAGAAGAATCCATTTAGAATATTTTTGCATGAAACTCTTGTGTGCTAGAATTTGTAGTTAATTGCAATATATCTTGATTCTATGCACACTCTTGCTTGAAAATGATTTATGAACTCATGTATTCATATGTCATCTAATTTCAGCTCATAATCATGATGTATTACCATGCACCTTAGTTAGACTTAAGAGAACAATTGATATACTTAGGTGCTTAATAGGATTGAAATAAGCAAGTTATAGACCTTAGTAGATATTTATACACAACTTGCTTCATTATTTACCAATTGGGAACTTCTTGCAAAATTATTTATTAACAATTGGTATCAAAATTATTTATAAACAATTGGTATAGGATCATAAGTCATGTTCTTTGCATGAATATTTCATACTCTTTATGAACAGTTGACTTATTTATTTGTGCTATGAGTCCCATGTACTAACATGTTTCTTGTTGGATGGAGCATATTTTTTTTATCTCTTCTCACATAGCCATGATTTTAGGGGGAGCATATTTTTATTATTTTTCCTTCTTTTTGCTATGACAAAAAGGGGGAGAGATAGATATTAAAAGGGAGAGATATTAAGGGGGAGAGATAATGGGGGAGAAATAGTTTGAAAATTCATTTTCAAAACCCATGCTTATATTAAGGGGGAGCTTTGTAAAATCCTACTTTATTTGAGGGGGAGTATTTTATCAAAGAATTTTCAAAGCAAATTTACATTAAGTTTTGTCATATCAAAAAGGGGGAGATTGTTAGCTTTAAATTGACATATATATTTTGAAATGACAAAAACTTAAGTAAGCTTTAATGCTTTAATTCATATTGTAAATTTGCCTTATCACACATGATTTTCTCAATACATTTCAAGTGATCATATCAAACATTAAGACCATGATTTAATGATGCATACT
Source organism: Heritiera fomes (assembly GCA_032173925.1). Classification (NCBI taxonomy): domain Eukaryota; kingdom Viridiplantae; phylum Streptophyta; class Magnoliopsida; order Malvales; family Malvaceae; genus Heritiera; species Heritiera fomes. The sequence continues at coordinate 23,240,801 of JAPDPM010000015.1, forward strand.
CTTATTGGTCTTAATACTTTGTAAATGTTTTGAATATTTTAGAAAATCACTTGATGAATTTTTAGACCATGTTTTCATTTGAGAAAGTCAAGAAAAACTCCCACAAAAATGCCAAAATGTTTTGGGTTGGATTAGGATCAAAGACCACATCATTTCTAACTCAAAAAGTGCAGGAAATCACCTTCTGGAGAGAAGGGATCGATCCCCTAAAGGAAGGGATCGATCCCCTAAAGGAAGGGATCGATCCCCTTTTGGCAGTAAGCTCCCAATGGCTAGAAAAGGTCTCTCAGCCCAGAAGATTCAGATCTGGAATGAAGGGATCGATCCCTTTGCTCGAAAATAGCCCATAACGGCTAGTTTTTGTGAGACAACGGTAATATCCGAGATTTGGCTCCACCCAACGGCTAGAATACATCCAAGGGACTATAAATAGAGGCTTAGAAGCTAAAGAAAGCAAGAGAAACTACTCAGCAACTCCATAACACATATTCCTCAAATCCTCAAGCCTCAAACAACAAATCAAGAGCTCCAAAGTTTTCATCTTCTATCATTCACTTATCTCTTGTATAGAATAGCACAAACTTTGTATAGGCTTTATCCTTGTGCTTAAACATTGTAATCCCTTGCCTATCTAGAGGCCTTTCTTCGATTACACAAGTTGTAAACACAATCATTCCTTGTAAAGGGGAGGTTTCTCTTTAGCCTTAGAAAAAGAGGGAGGTTACTCTTTAGCCTAAGAAAAAGAGGGAGGTTTCTCTTTAGCCTAGAAAAAAAGGGAGAAGAGGTTTCTCTTGAGCCTTGAAAGAGGGAGTGTAACAAATTCAAGGATAGTGAATTTGGGAAAATCCTTGGGAGCGTCTCAAGGTAGAGGACGTAGGCAAGGTTGCCGAACCTCTATAAATTACTTGCGTACATTTCTCTTTCCCTACTCTCTTTAATTACTTGCAATTATATTTGTGCTTATTGTATTGAATTTGAATTGCATGCTTGCCTAGCTAGAGAACTTAGAAAATATCAAATAGGCTAGAGAATTTAGAAGAATCGAAAAACCGGCTTAAGGTTAGCTAAAAACCGATTCACCCCCTCTCGGTATTGCCTATAAGAGCCAACAGTATATTCTAAAACTTAAGCGATATTGAGTATACCATAAGAATAAGGGATGTAATGACAATACAACATGAAAAGAGATATTGAGAGAAAATGATTGCCAAGTGCTTCATTTACTGTAAGAGATAATTAACAGTAAAGTCTGCAATGAGATGCAGCCTCGATGAAATAGATGTGAAAATGAGTATTAAGGAATAATAAAGAATCCAAAAGAAATATGATGTCATGGAAGTGATTAAAGACTAATTGTCTAAATTGAATCACTTTCCATTACCAGGCTTCTGGATATCTCTAGTGACATAATCGAAATATGATTTTGAAATGGTGAGAATGTATGTGAAGTTCCAGTGAGCGTTACATGTGATGAGAATCTCGAAATTGCTATATGCTTATGGGAAATAGCAAAAGACTTCGAAATTCCAAATTTACAGACAACATCGCTCCGTATATGATGTAAATGTTTGAGCGTAGTATGGAAACGCTCGATGATATGATGAAGGAGCGGATGCACGAGATTTGAAAGCTACTAGGACAATTACATACTATTGATTAATTCGTGTAAATAATAGTTATCAAACTATATCGACTTGGTACCAAACGAGAAAAATGGATGATGAACAGTATGAATTAGCTATTGTGTGAAAAGAGGTGAAATGGATAACTCCCAAATTTATAAGAATTTGGAGGGAGTATAAATATATGATGGAAAATGACATGTAATTGTCTAAAAGTGATTACGATTTTAAAAGTATGCTGTCAGTATTATGTAAAAGATGATATAGAGAACAAGAATTATATGTATACGAAACGGTACCACCTTTTACTCAAGTTAAATTCGGAGGACCGAATTTCTTAAGGTGGGGAGAATGTGATAACCGCGAATTTTTGAAATTAATATTAATTATCTGAAAATTTAATTTAGATAAATGAAAATCCAAATTAAATAAGAAAGGAAAATGGGTATAAATATTTTGGATATAAAGAAATCCAAAAATTTGAAAATAAAAATATGTGTATATTTATATGATTTGATTATATAAATATAATTTTATATGTTTTATAAAAGTACATATGTCTATATATGAAATATATTAATATATATTTATATATATTATTTTATATTGTGAAATAAGTACATATGTATATTAATATATATTTATGTATATATATATATATAAATGATATATAAATATTATGTTGAATTTGAAGTATATATATATATATATATAAGTTAAACATATAAAATATATTGTTAATAATATAATTATATATATAATTATAAATGTTGGCTCTATATGCTATACCGAGAGGGGGGTGAATCGGTTTTTAACTACCCTTAAGTATGTTTTTCGGTTTCTCTAAATTCTCTAGCCTATATTGATATTTTCTAAGTTTTCTAGGCTATTCAATAATGCAATATAAATTCAATTCAAAATGCACAATATAATTGCAAGTAATTAAAGAGTAGGGAGAGAGATTTACACAATCGATTTATAGAGGTTCGGCTACCTTGCCTACGTCCTCTACCTTGAGACGCTCCCAAGGATTTTCCCAAATTGACTATCTTTGAATTTGTCTTTACAATCCCACTTTTCAAGGCTCAAGAGAAACCTCTCTCTTTTTCTAGGCTCAAGAGAAACCTCTTCTCCCTCTTTTTCTAGGCTAAAGAGAAACCTCCCTCTTTTTCTTAGGCTAAAGAGTAACCTCCCTCTTTTTCTAAGGCTAAAGAGAAACCTCCCCTTTACAAGGAATGATTGTGTTTACAACTTATGTAATCGAAGAAAGGCCTTTAGATAGGCAAGGGATTACAATGTTTAAGCACAAGGATAAAGCCTATACAAAGTTTGTGCTATTCTATACAAGAGATAAGTGAATGATAGAAGATGAAAACTTTGGAGCTCTTGATTTGTTGTTTGAGGCTTGAGGATTTGAGGAATATGTGTTATGGAGTTGCTGAGTAGTTCCTCTTGCTTTCTTTAGCTTCTAAGCCTCTATTTATAGTCCCTTGGATGTATTCTAGCCGTTGGGTGGAGCCAAATCTCGGATATTACCGTTGTCTTACAAAAACTAGCCGTTATAGGCTATTTTCGGGCAAAGGGATCGATCCCTTTCCATAGGGGATCGATCCCTTTTGTCTAGAATCTTGATTCTGGGCTTCAGGGACCTTGGGAAGACTTTCTGCCAAAAAGGGATCGATCCTGCTACAGTGGGGATCGATCCTTTTCTTCCAGAGGACATTTTTCCTGCACTTTTGGGTTAGAAATGATATGACCTTTGATCCTAATTCAACCCAAAACATTTATACGCTTTAAGGGAATTTTTCTTGACTTTCTCAAATGAAAATATTGTCCAAGAAATCATCAAGTGTTTTTCTAAAATATTCAAAACATTTATAAGGTATTAAGACCAATAAGAGTATGCATCATTAAGTCATGGTCTTAATGTTTGATATGAACACTTGAAATGTATTGAGAAAATTATGTGTGATAAGGCAAATGTACAATATGAATTAAAACATTAAAACTTACTTAAGTTTTTGTCATTTCAAAATATATATGTCAATTTAAAGCTAACAATCTCCCCCTTTTTGATATGACAAAACTTAATGTAAATTTGTTTTGAAAATTCTTTGATAGAATACTCCCCCTCAAATAAAGCAGGATTTTACAAAGCTCTCCCTTAATATAAGCATGGGTTTTGAAAATGAATTTTCAAGCTATTTCTCCCCCATTATCTCTCCCCCTTACTATCTCTCCCTTTTAATATCTATCTCTCCCCCTTTTTGTCATAGCAAAAAGAAGGAAAAATAATAAAAATATGCTCGCCCTAAAATCATGGCTATGTGAGAAGAGATAAAAAAAATATGCTTTATCCAACAAGAAACATGTTAGTACATGGGACTCATAGCACAAATAAATAAGTCAATTGTTCATAAAGAGTATGAAATATTTATGCGAAGAACATGACTTATGATCATATACCAATTGTTTATAAATAATTTTGATACCAATTGTTAATAAATAATTTTGCAATAAGTTCTCAATTGGTAAATAATGAAGCAAGTTGTGTATAAATATCTACTAAGGTCTATGACTTGCTCATTTCAATCCTATTAAACACCTAAGTGTTTCAATTGTTCTCTAAAGTCCAACTAAAGTGCATGTCAACACATCATGATTATGAGCTGAAATTATATAACATATCATATGCATGTGCTCATAAATCATTTTCAAGAAATATTGTGTCTAGAATTAAATCATACATCAATTAATCACAAATTCTAGCACACAAGAGTTTCATGCAAAAATATCCTAAGAGAATTCTTCTCTATTTGTCATTTCAAACTAAAGAGCATGAGAAGAATTGTCAATTTAAAGCTCATACCAATTGGCAATTTAGATTTAACTTACCAATTATTGAAAATATGGTTGCCAATGATACTAATTGTTATTTCAATCTAAATGCCAATTGTTACTAATGGTTGACTTAGTCATTTTGCATGAATCCAATATTTATGTGTAGTGTGTTCATGTCAAGAAAAAAATCATTCCAAAAATGCAAGAACACAATCACACACCATCCAATATGCATATGAATTAATTAAACATTAGCATACTATCATAAAGTATTAATCCATATTCATATGCACAAAGTTATGCCATATGGAAGATTCAACAATAAGGTATTCAAGCAAACACATTTTCTTCCATGGTTTCAAGCACAAAAATCCTATGCTCATTTTCCAATTCAAGTCCTTAACCAATTATGAGCAAGGAAATATTCAATATTACCATTTTAATCAATTAAGAGCTATATCCCTAGTTATTTTATCATTTAAGGTTCTAAGGGGTATATGCTATTTTAACTTAAATGGTTTTGCCAAAGTAAATCAATATCATGCTCAAAATATTAAAGTTCATGATCTATGAGTGAGATTAAGCACATAATATCATGAAAACAACTATTCTCATCTCATAAGCATGATTATTGATTCAACTTAAGTAAACATGCATGTTAAAAAACAATCAAGATACAATGCATGTATATCAATTGTTGGTGTTGTCATTAAAGCCCAAGTTCTTTACTAATTTGGCCATAAGAAAAATTTAAGCACATGGATGATAAAGTTTCATGCATTTGAACATTTAGGATCCTTTTATCATCACAAATTGTAGGCCAATTACCAATTATGACTTTATACCAATTGTTGAATTTATATTTGAAATCAATCCACTAGATGTATAATTATCGTGTAACCTATATGGAGTAGTTGAGTCAAGCTAATAAACATAATCTTATAGGCATGCTTGACTAAGATGAACAAAAGAAATCATAATCTATCATGCACATGTTCATCGTTAATTCTCAAATATATACACAAATAATTGAAATAAATCTCAAAAATATGTTTAAGCATTCATTGAAAGTATATTTCAAGATTATTTTAAGATTTATGCAATTCATGATCATTTTCAATCAGAAAACTGATTTTGCACTTGTGAGCTCAAGAAAAGTGATATTGATTGTTGAAAGTGATACCATTTGTTGGAAATGATATTAATTGATGAAGTTAAGGCATGATATCAATGAAAAATGAATCTTCATATATTAAAGATCATCAAAAAGAAGTTAAAACAATGAATTTTAAGTTGAGAAGAGAGAAAGTATCAAAACAGTGAAAAGTTCTTCTCAATTTCGGTTAAAAACATGCAAAAAACCCATTTTGGCCTGGGGGGATCGATCCCTTTGGGAGGGGGATCGATCCCTTAAGTCCAGAATGCAAATTTCCTACATTCTGCTCAAGGGGGATCGATCCTGCTTGCTAAGGGATCGATCCCTCATCCTGTTTCTGCAGTTTTTGACAGAAAATCCAACCTTTGAGGTGCCCAAACTTTGTTTTTGAGTAATTTAAGTCCAAGTAAAGATTTAAACATTTGTAAAACATGATTTTGGACTTGTATGAATGAAAAATCTGAATGAAAAACCATTTTACAAAAGATTTTGCAATTTTGGAAGAATTTACACAATAAAATGCATTTTTGGCCTCAAAGGGGGTCATTATGAGAGTTATGCATGTTTTGTCAAAACCAATGCATTACATTCCATAAATATGTCAAAACAAACTTGTTCACATAGGTTTTAAGCATATATATCATTAAAACATACATCTTGTGATGCGCATGGGCAAGAGAAAACGCAGCTTGGAATTTGAAGGAACTGAAACGCAACAAGGCAGAAACAAAGTTGATGAATGACAACTTTTGAAAACCTAGACCTGAAGCCTAAAGAGACTCGAACCCAAAGGTATTGGACCTTGACCCTACGAATAAGAATTCGAGAACCTAAGGTATAGCAATGGTGGATGGTGAAGAAGGAGGCGCCACAAGGAAGAAAACCTTGATAAGCCTAGTAGAGAGGGAACCCAAGAGAAAGGCACACTCAAATTCTGAAAATTCAAATTACTAATCTGTTCATCATTAGCGTTTACAAGGTATTTATAATAATACCTAGCACTTAAGCCCATAAACAAGTGGGTTGGAATTAACACCAACAGAAAATAAGACTAAACCCAAATTCATGCCTAAACCTAGTTACATAAAAATAAATAGTCCAAGACACAACAAGACTCAAACGTGGGCTATTCAAACACTTAGCCCATCTTATTGTTAAGCTAAAATAAGACAGTAAACCATGCTCATGTCGTTTGGGCTTCCAAGCAAGTATAGATGTCTTAGGACTCTTCATGGAAGCTTCCTTAACACTTCAATGATGCCAGAGCTTGTTGCATTAAGGAGGCCAGGGCTTGTTGCGTCTTCTTGGCTCGAGCTCGGGTAATTAGACTTCCTTGGATGACCAATGGATCCTTAGCATCACGAACATCACGAGCAAGTGGATCTCCATCATTCCCCCTCTCCTTAAAAGGATTTGTCCTCAAATCGCATATACCTTCATCAAAAGAAAAGGGAGAAAGATCAGAAACATTAAAAGTAGCAGATACACCATACTCGCCAGGAAGATCCAATTGGTAGGCATTATCGTTGATCTTTTCAATGACTTGGAATGGTCCATCTCCTTGAGGATGCAACTTGGTTTGTTGCTGAACAAGAAACCTCTCCTTTCTCATATGTACCCAAACCCAATCACCAGGCTCAAAGACTACTCTCACATAACCTTTCCTCATAAGCTCTTCAACTTGCCTTTGTAGCTCTTTCGTCTCCGTGGGATTATTTCTGTAGGCTGGATGGTTAGGAATGGCAGCTCCAAGGACAAGGTCAATCGTGTGCTCGATCCCACGAATCGATGGTAATCCACTTGGGATCTCTTCAGGGAGGACATCCTCGAACTCCTGCAACAATGAGACAACATCAGTAGGCAAAGTATCATGGAGTTCTGCATCAATAAAATAAGAGTAACAGGATAGGAGACTTAGCAAGAAATGCAATCTTCACATCTCGGGGTTTGGCATAGCAGCTCACTGTTTTGCTTTCCTTGTTTTCCTTCTTTTCTTTCTTTTCTTTAGCTTGCTTCCTTTGCTCATCATGTTGCTCCTTTAGCCTTAATTGGTCCTCATAAATCTCCTTGGGGCTAAGGGGAGCAAGAGCGATCTTCTTGCCATCCATAGTAAAGGAGTAACGGTTAGTGTAACCGTCGTGGATGACTCTCCGATCATTCTACCACGGTCTGCCCAGCAATATGTGGCTAGCTTGCATGGGCACCACTTCACACAACACCTCATCGTGATACCTTCCAATACGAAAAGGAACCAAGACTTGCTTCACCACATTGACTTCACCACAGTCATGAATCCACTGCAACTTATATGGGTGGTGATGCTTGGTAGTGGGCAACTTTAACTTATCAACAAGGTATGTGCTAGCAACATTAGTACAACTTCCACCATCAATGATTACAGTACATACCTTGTTACGAATATGGCATCTCGTATGGAAGATGTTCTTGCGTTGTGCCTCATCTTCAAACTTCACATGAGTAGTAAGAGCACGCCTAGCAACAAGTGCTTCACCATAAGCAGCATACTCAACAACTTCTTCTTTGTCGACATCTTCTAACGCAGGCATCTCATCTTCTATACCGATTTCACAACCTTCACTCTTAACATCTCCATTCCCAAGCATGATCATAACTCTACGGTTGGGACACTGAGAGGCAATATGTCCATGACCTAAACACTTGAAACACTTAATGTCACGTGTCCTGCTTTGGGATGCTTGGGCAGATTCAGTCTTGGGCTTTGGGGGGCCCTCCAGCTTGGGCTTAGCAAAGCTCTCTGACTTAGGCGTAGACACAGGCTTATCATCCCTATGAAAGGTGTTAGATTTCCAAACAGGAACTGAACTAGAAGTAAAACGGGATGTACCTTTCCTTTTGAGTTGCCTTTCCACTTTGATGGCCACATGGAGCATGTCCTCTAGATCCATGTAATGCTGCAACTCTACTACATTGGCAATCTCATGGTTTAAGTCTTGGAGAAAACGAGCCATAGTAGCTTCTGCATCCTCCTGGATATTGGCTCGGATCATGGTTATTTCCATCTCTTTGTAGTAATCCTCAACACTCTTTGAGCCCTGGGTAAGACCTTGGAGCTTCTGGTATAACTCTCTGTAGTAATGAGTAGGAACAAATCTCTTCCTCATGATGCGCTTCATCTCATCCCATGTAGACACTGGAGGATCACCATATCTTCTTCTACTAGTGACTAACTGATCCCACCAAACCATAGCATACTCTGTGAACTCAATTGCTGCAAGTTTGACCTTCTTTTCCTCAGAGTAGTTGTGGCAGTCAAACACCATTTCAATCTTCCTTTCCCACTCCAAATATGCCTCAGGATCATTCTTGCCTTGGAAAGGAGGAATCTTCAATTTTATACTGCCAAGGTTTCCATCCATCTTCTCCTTGCCTCTATCACGAGCTCTATCAACTCGATCTCTATACCCATGGGACCTTCTATGATGTCTATCTATCCCAGACTCTTCATTCGAGTCATACCCAATATTATCATCATACTCGTCATTGGCAACAACCTTACTGTTTAGACGAGAAGCATCACCTTGCTGGATCTTTGCAAACCGAACTTCATGTTGGTTCAACTTATCATGAATGTCATTGAATTTCACTTCCATCCGTTGGAACTGTTGTTGCATTGCCTGAAGCATGAATTCAATCTTTTTGAAGTCGAACTTATCACCTTCAGAAGACATTTTCAACAAAGATATCCTCACGTGTTTACACTCGTGTTTCACTCAAGGAATTTGGCTTTTCTCTACGAATGTTTCTCACACACTCATGCCTTTTTCCCTTACTCTACCTTAACTCTATAGGTTCACAATCGCACTAGAGACTCAGTCAAAGATTCAACCTTGTAGAATCAACTAATTCACCAAGTATTGTCACCAAGATTTTTTTTTTGATTTTGAAGGAACTGAAACGCAACAGGGCAGAAACAAAGTTGATGAATGACAACTTCTGAAAACCTAGACCCGAAGCCTAAAGAGACTCGAACCCAAAGGTATTGGACCTTGACCCTACGAATAAGAATTCGAGAACCTAAGGTATAGCAATGGTGGATGGTGAAGAAGGAGGGGCCACAAGGAAGAAAACCTTGATAAGCCTAGTAGAGAGGGAACCCAAGAGAAAGGCACACTCAAATTCTGAAAATTCAATTTACTAATCTGTTCATCAATAACGTTTACAAGGTATTTATAATAATACCTAGCACTTAAGCCCATAAACAAGTGGGCTGGAATTAACACCAACAGAAAATAAGACTAAACCCAAATTCATGCCTAAACCTAGTTACATAAAAATAAATAGTCCAAGACACAACAAGACTCAAACGTGGGCTATTCAAACACTTAGCCCATCTTATTGTTAAGCTAAAATAAGACAGTAAACCATGCTCATGTCGTTTGGGCCTCCAAGCAAGTATAGATGTCTTAGGACTCTTCATGAAAGCTTCCTTGACACTTCAATGATGCCAGAGCTTGTTGCATTAAGGAGGCCAGGGCTTGTTGCGTCTTCTTGGCTCGAGCTCGGGTAATTAGACTTCCTTGGATGACCAATGGATCCTTAGCATCACGAACATCACAAGCAAGTGGATCTCCATCATCTTGTGAACAACATGCCATAATTTCCAACATACAAGTTCTTCATTCTTGCTCATGACATGACATTTTGCATATATGACATATTTGACATCTTTTGAGCAACTAAATATATTATCTAGACATATCAAACTTGCTCAAACTACAAAATTTCAATAATCTTTTCAAAATCATCAAACATGCTTTTCATCCAATAATCCAATGCCTCAAGAACTATCCATTAACCAATCAACAATCATTCAACATGCCTTTTCTTTATTCATTTAACTCACAATGCTCCAAGAATCATTAACACATTTTCTTATCAAAGCACAAAAAGTTTAAGGAGTAAGGAATTAAGCTTACAATACTCCTTTGCTAGAGAATGCTTTGCCTTGAATTGTTGAGTCCACCTTGAGCTATCCTTTGAAAAAATGTTGTGATGGATCCTCAAGCTTATCCTTTTTCTCATTGGCACAAGCAATCTCTATAGAGGTGTGTAGAGCATTCAAACCCCATTGTTTCTTTGTAACTCCATGCTTTAGCATTCCTACAACAAACACATTTTCAAGCATTCTTTGGTACCCAAATTTTCTTGGGTCCATGAGAGTTAGTGCTATCAATTTTTGATCCTTTTGGGATCCATTTCAAGCACAATTGATCATTATTTACAGCATGCTTTGGCACCCACATCTTCCTAACCACTTTTCCTCTAAAGGTAGTTTTTCTATATATGCATGCTTGTGAGGAGTGGCCTATCCTATTACATAGTGAGCATGTGAGAGATGTATCATGCATAGTATTTTTGCTAACAAGGAAATTCTTTAGATGAGTTTCTTTTTGTATTGCATTATATCCTAACCCATCTTTGTCAAAGAAAGCTCTTTGGGTCTCTAACATATGATCTAATTTTTGTTGACCCATATAGAAGCTAGAAAATGAGTTATGCAAATTTGTATTCTTTTCATTCAACTCATTTATCTCTAAGTTAGCCTCTTCTAATTTCTTTTGAAATTCTAACTTAGCATTCAATAGCTCATCATTTTCCATTTTTAATTTTGTAATTATTTTCTTATATTTTGAGTTCATGCATTCAAATTCACTAGCTAGCTCATCAAAAGCATCTTGTAAATCATCATAAGAATGATCATTGCATTCACTGGAGCTAGGTTTCTCCTTTTCATCCTCAATAGTCAAAGAGCTAAGATTTGCCAATTTATCTTTAATATCTTCTAATTTCTTTTCTAGCTCTAATTTCACCTTGGTGAGTTCATCATTTTTTGAGCCTAGATTTTTTATTTTCTCCTCCAACTCAACATTTGTATTGATTAAAATTTCATTCTCTTTTCTAAATTTATTTAACTTTTTGTTATATTTTGCATGCATTGATTTATATTCATCACTTAGCTCATTAAATGCATCTTGAAGCTCATCAAATGAATAATCTTCTAAAGTTTGTGAGCTAGTCTCAAAATCATCACCTAAAGCCATTTATGATCGTTTTGCTCGGTAGAGGTTAGTCTAAATAAATCTCAAGCCCAAGCTCTGATACCAATTGTTGGCTCTATAGGCTATACCGAGAGGGGGGTGAATCGGTTTTTAACTACCCTTAAGTATGTTTTTCGGTTTCTCTAAATTCTCTAGCCTATATTGATATTTTCTAAGTTCTCTAGGCTATTCAATAATGCAATATAAATTCAATTCAATATGCACAATATAATTGCAAGTAATTAAAGAGTAGGGAGAGAGAGATTTACACAATCAATTTATAGAGGTTCGGCTACCTTGCCTACGTCCTCTACCTTGAGACGCTCCCAAGGATTTTCCCAAATTGACTATCTTTGAATTTGTCTTTACAATCCCACTTTTCAAGGCTCAAGAGAAACCTCTCTCTTTTTCTAGGCTCAAGAGAAACCTCTTCTCCCTCTTTTTCTAGGCTAAAGAGAAACCTCCCTCTTTTTCTTAGGCTAAAGAGTAACCTCCCTCTTTTTCTAAGGCTAAAGAGAAACCTCTCCTTTACAAGGAATGATTGTGTTTACAACTTGTGTAATCGAAGAAAGGCCTCTAGATAGGCAAGGGATTACAATGTTTAAACACAAGGATAAAGCCTATACAAAGTTTGTGCTATTCTATACAAGAGATAAGTGAATGATAGAAGATGAAAACTTTAGAGCTCTTGATTTGTTGTTTGAGGCTTGAGGAATATGTGTTATGGAGTTGCTGAGTAGTTCCTCTTGCTTTCTTTAGCTTCTAAGCCTCTATTTATAGTCCCTTGGATGTATTCTAGCCGTTGGGTGGAGCCAAATCTCGGATATTACCGTTGTCTCACAAAAACTAGCCGTTATAGGCTATTTTCGGGCAAAGGGATCGATCCCTTTCCATAGGGATCGATCCCTTTTGTCCAGAATCTTGATTCTGGGCTTCAGGGACCTTGGGAAGACTTTCTGCCAAAAAGGGATCAATCCTGCTATAGTGGGGATCGATCCTTTTCTTCCAGAGGACATTTTTCCTGCACTTTTGGGTTAGAAATGATATGACCTTTGATCCTAATTCAACCCAAAACATTTATAAGCTTTAAGGGAGTTTTTCTTGACTTTCTCAAATGAAAATATTGTCTAAGAAATTATCAAGTGTTTTTCTAAAATATTCAAAACATTTATAAGGTATTAAGACCAATAAGAGTATGCATCATTAAGTCATGGTCTTAATGTTTGATATGAACACTTGAAATGTATTGAGAAAATTATGTGTGATAAGGCAAATTTACAATATGAATTAAAAAATTAAAGCTTACTTAAGTTTTTGTCATTTCAAAATATATATGTCAATTTAAAGCTAACAATAAATATAATTATAAATATATTATAAAAAAAGAGAAGAAACGGGATCGGGATATAACCCGATCCCCGTTTCTTTCTGTTCGAAATAGAAAGGAAATGGCAGTAGACCCCGTCGGCCTGCCGACCAAGAGAAAAGAGAAAGGAGAGAGAGCGACGACGTCAGCGAACCGAGAAGGGGGAAGGGAGAAGTCGGACGACGATCGGAAAAGGAAAAGAGGAAGGAGAAGCGAAGCGGAAAGGAAATCGAGAAAAAAAAGGAAAAAGGGGAAATGGCGGTGTCGGTCGATTCGAGCACCGCCACCTCCACTCTTGCCACCGACGAAGGTTGACTAAGGTGAAGGGATGGCCGACAGTAAAGGAAAAGACGGAAAAGAGGGAGAAAAAAGAGAAGGAGGCCGAACCTTCCATCGCCAGATCCGACGCTGTCGCCGTCGATCTGGAGAAACGGAGGCCAGATCTAGCTTCGCGTCCATCTCCGCCAGTTGAGGAAGGGCTGAACCAGTGAAGAACTAGCAGCTGGAGGCTGAACCGGTCCGAACCGGTTCAGACTAGGAAAGAAGAAAAGAAAAGGAAAAGAAAAAGAAAAAGAAAAGAGAAGAAAAAGGAAGAAGAAGGAAAGAAAACTTTCGAAAATTCTCGGTAGGAATTTACGAGAAATTATAATTATTAAATTATTTAAAAATTATGGAAAAAAATTCTAAATTTTAGAATTTTAATTTCAGAAATTATTCTCGGCGAACGAGATGATGGAATCGGAAGAGATGGAGTACGGTCGCGACCGATAACGAAGAAATCGTCGACCCGGAACAGGTAAGGGATGCATGTGTAGCCTGTAAGGATATTCGGTATGCATGCTTTAAATATGCATTAATTTTATAAAAATGCTGTGGAAAATAATTGGTTGGAAAATTGTGGTGATTGACTGGTTGTGAATATAAACTGTCTTTTTATGCAGGGAGGCTAGTCAATCAGTAGCCGTTATGCTGCCAAAAAATTTTAAAAAATTACATAAAATCATAATAAATGATTTTATTTCACGAAAAAACTATTTCTGACTACGAGAAACAAGAAAGTTATTATTTTTCATAAAACATGAATATATCGAAATTTAATTTTAAAATATTCATGTTTTCGAGATTGGTGATAATGAAATCACCGAAAATTCTCCTTATATGTAAATTACACGTAATATGAGATAAAAAATGAAAAGACATAAAGTGAATATTTTATAAATATTTTCTTAAATATTCACTAAATGATTTATATAACATTTATGGTTTTAATTATGGAATTAAGTATTTTTATAAATTCCATAAAGGTTATTTTATGATGAAAAACATGGTTTTGAGACTAGTGGTCCCTCTATCATACCGATATGTAATATGTGATACGTAAAATAAAAATGTTTTATATGATATATGATTAGATTGGCACGAGAATTATTTTGTTACATGATTATTTTACATGAATTGAATTTCATAAAACGATTTACATGAGATGAATTACTTGATTTGATTTACATGAACTGATTTATCCGCATTGATTTACATGAAATGAATTTCATCGAAAATGATTTTTTTAATCGCTATTTGAAATTGATATTTTATTGTTAAATGAATGATTTATGAAAATGTTTTGAGACAGTCGTATTGTAGTGATCATGCATATTGTTATATAATTGCGAGATCTGATCAGTCCGCAAGTTTATTATATTGTATATGCTTGTGGGAATTATGGTCAAACCTACAAGTTTACGCAGTGAGCACTTGACCAGTGCGAACTGTGAGTGTTAACGATGGCCATTTGTTATAGTGATCGTTCCTTCGGGGATAATGATAGTTGTTGTCCTTTCGGGGATAGTGATAGTGCATGATTCTATTAAATGATGACTGTCTCCATCGAGTGATTATTGAATTTTTTAAATATCGATTTGACGAAAGTGAAAAGAAAGAAAAGGTTTACAGTGAATGACAGTACATAATGATTTTAAATGAAATGATTTTATTGTATTGTTGCTATCTACTATTTATATGTAATATTATTTGGATGATGACGAGTTAAACTAATATTTTTCTAGAAGAATAGATAATATTAGTTATTTTATCAACATGCTATAAATCACAAAAGCATAAAATTGAAAATGACATGAAATAAAAGGAAAAAGGATTTAAATTTCAAACGAAATTTATTACTCTCTACAGTTGCTTCTAGGTTTCAAAACAAGACATGTATTTCAAAATACCTGCCTTACTCCATCCGGATCCCTAGTCGACTGTAGTATCCTTCCTACATGTGATCTTAGAGCCCTTTTAGGAAAATTTAAAGAAAGTGAAAAAGTTTTTCAGCATATAGAATGCTGAATATCAAGTGTTGCATATAATTCCTTTACTGAGCCGTGGTTTGCTCACCCCTTAATATTAACATTTTAGATTTACGGTGATTGTGAGATCTGACATCTGAGAATTTTGGCTGTGCATTTGGAGACACTGCGACAGCTTGATTTATTATATGAGGTATGATCATTTATTTTATGTATTTAGACTTATCTACAGTACTACTTTCTTGTGAATTAAGATAGGGGATGTAAACGATAATATGTTTTTAAATGTAATAGTTTAATGAACATGAAAAGTAAAGTATCACAGACAGCCTAACCATATAAGATGTATAAAAAAACGTGAAATAAGGTGTTCACGGGATGTGACACTTAAAATAGGCCTAATGGTTAGTAGTGA
This sequence comes from Heritiera fomes, assembly GCA_032173925.1. Classification (NCBI taxonomy): domain Eukaryota; kingdom Viridiplantae; phylum Streptophyta; class Magnoliopsida; order Malvales; family Malvaceae; genus Heritiera; species Heritiera fomes. The sequence goes on from JAPDPM010000015.1 coordinate 23,256,587, forward strand.
CTTGACATTTGAGGAAGTCAAGTGTTCGAGTCACTACGGACGCGCTCAAGGGGATTAAACCTGAGTTCTTCAGGGCCCTTGGGATAAAGCTGTGCAGGACTAAGTGCCACGTCTGCGGACCAAGGCCACCTCTAGAATCCTAAAGCAGACAATACGAGTGAGTGAGGCCATGGGGAACAGAGGAAAAGGGCACTCACAAGGTCTTCACAATAAAACGCGTTTTTTTGTAAGACCCCAGCTCGTCCGCCTTTACTCATCCGTACTGTCCTCTTTGGCGAGCCAACATGGCCCCCTCAAGGTTTTGTCGTGAGGCCCAACCTGTTCTCTGGGTCACTCACAATTCGCGTCCGGAGCGACTTGAACCCTTGACTTCCTCAAGTGTCAAGTCACCCCTAACCAATTGTCATAGGACAATTGGTTAGGAGTGACTTGACACTTGAGGAAGTCAAGGGTTCAAGTCGCTCCGGACGCGAATTGTGAGTGACCCAGAGAACGGGCTGGGCCTCACGACAAAACCTTGAGGGGGCTATGTGGGCTCGCCAAAGAGGACAGTACAGATGAGTAAAGGCGGACGGCGGACGGGTCGGGGTCTAACAAAATTAGTGTCATTTGTGTGGAATTAGCGTAGAAAATTTATAGAATTACTTTGGAATTGATAAAATAATTAAATTTGGAAGAAATATAATTGTGGAAGAAAAAGAAGCATTTGGCCAAGGTGAAGGGGAAGGAGAATTCTTGGCCATTTTGATCCCAATTAGGTCCTAAAATAATGTACAAATTATTCTGAGAATTTAGGCTCAACCGAAATTGAAATTGGAATTATATAGAGAAAGTTATAATTTTCCTACCGGTAGAAAATAAACAGGAAAATAAGGTTGCAGTAGGCAATGTAGTATCTTTTATGATACTAAATATTTTTATAATTAAAATGTAGAATACTAACAATATCAAAATGATAATTTGCAGCTAAGAAAACTGAGAAGGATACTGGTCCTCATTCGTAGCATAGTGAAAGGTTATCCAGTAAGAGATATATATAATAAATATAGGCATACTATAATGCATATTTGATATGAAACGATTTCTTTGAAATTGTTTTGGAATATATTGGATTGAAAATTTTGACCTGTGGTTGTGGAATTCGGTTGTTTTTGTGCAGGAGGTTTATGATATACCTAACCGTTATGCTGCCAAAATTTTAATAATCTTATGAGTTATTCTTTTTATGTCATTGAATATTTATGACGAATGATTTATCATGAAATTCCATTTATTTCATTGAGATTTATTAATTTCATATTATACTAAAAAAATATTTCAAAATTCATGTTATCAAATTTCACGTACGTGAAGGCATTGGCATGTTCCTATGATTTGTTTACAGATAAATAGAACATTTTTAGAACCAAATATTGATTTGTGAATATTTTATAAATTTTATTTGTGAGTTGCATATATTTTCATATCATACCTTTATGAACTGATTGAAGATTTAATCTTCAGAAATTATCTCCATAAACATAGTTAAAATGTTTTATATTGTTTTTAGAGACTGTTGGCCCTATAACTGCCTGCGAGCACATGCTATTATGAGTGTCTGATCGTATGACTGACTAGTGGGCTGATTGATCTTGATCCAGTCTGTTAGCTTTAAATTGACAAGTATTTTGAAATGACAAAACTCAAGTAAACTTAAAAATGATTTTACTACAAAAGTAAATTTGCTTTGAATGAACTCAATAATAGAAAATATTTTAAACAAAGTTTTTGGATTGTGATCTCAATTGAAAAAGTCAGTAAATATTCTTAGAAAAGTGTTAGAAGGTTTTGAACTGACTTAGAATCACAAAAGCCATCAATGTGTATCAATTAGCAGCAAAATAGGTGCAGGAAGACATTCTGGAGAAAAGGGATCGATCCCCCCCAAGAAAGGGATCGATCCCCCCCAAGAAAGGGATCGATCCCTAAATGGCAGATTACTTGGAAGAGGCCCAGAAAAGGCTAGGAATGCATTATGGAGAAAAGGGATCGATCCCCCAGAAAAGGGATCGATCCCTTCGCTCGAAATCTGACTCAAACAGCTAGTTTTTGAGGGTTTCAACGACAAGATTTGCATTAAATGCTTCACCAACCGTTCCAATCGTTTGGTGGACTATAAATAGAGGCATTTATGAAGTTTTGGAGGTAGAACAAGCACTCAAAAATCTTCAAGCTTCAAGAAAGAAAATCAAATCTGAAAATCTTCATTGTGTAACTCCATTTGTGAGATTCTTTGTTGTTCTTCACCCATTCACTGAAAATTCTAATATTAAAAGGGGTGAGCTATCCTTGTAAGGTCTGATATTGTAGAGTGTGGGTAATAATACAAGGGTAGAGGCTTAGAAGGAGATTTCTAAAGTCTCAAGAAAAATTGTAAGAGGTCTTGCCGCACCTTCAAGTGGTTTGTAAGGATTCACAAGGAAGAGCTGAATCAAAACCTTGACAAGGGGTTCAAGGAGAGAGGACGTAGGCAAGAGATTGGCCGAACCTCTATAAACTTGTGTTTGCTTCTCTTTCCCTTACTCTTTTTACTGCACTTATTTTTTCATTGTTGTTTATTTAGTTTTAATTGTGCATTAAGAGTTAGGAAAACTAGAAATAACTAGAAAAACCGATTCACCCCCCTCTCGGTAGAGCCAACGATTGGTATCAAAGCTTGGGCTCGAGATTAAGTTAGATTAACATCTATTGAGTAAAACGATCACTAATGGCTCAAACTAGTTTGTCTACACCTTTGGTAGGAGAGGGACACTCTACGGTTAGACCTCCACTCTTTAATGGTGAAAACTATGCTTATTGGAAGACTAGAATGATGCTATTTATTCAAGCCAATGATTATGAAGTATGGAGAATTATTGTTAAAGGTCCCCTTATCCCTATTAAGAAAGTAGATGGGTCGGATGTGCCTAAGAAAGAATATGAGTGGGATACTAATGACATTAGAATGGCACAACTTAATGCTAAAGCAATGCACACACTATTTTGTGCATTAGGACCAAATGAATATAATCGAGTTTCACAATGTGAGAATGCTAAACAAGTTTGGGATAAACTAGCTATCACACATGAGGGAACCACACAAGTCAAAGAAACAAAAGTAGGCATGCTCACTCAAGACTTTGAACTATTTAGAATGAAGAATGATGAGTCAATTAGTGACATGTTTACTAGGTTTACGGATATAATAAATGGTCTTAAAGCTTTAGGAAAGACATACTCTAATATAGAGATGGTGAAAAAGGTTTTCAATAGCTTACCTAAATCATGGGAAGCTAAAGTCACTGCTATTGAGGAATCCAAGGACCCTTATACACTCTCATTAGATGAACTTATGGGATCCTTACTCACTTATGATATGAAAATTAAGAGAAATCAAGATCCCCCAAAGAAAGTTGGAGTAGCACTAAAATCCACCACAATTGAGGAATCAAAAGATGATCATGATGTAAGTGGTGATGAAGAGGATTTAGAAATGGCCATGTTCGCCAAGAGATTCAATAAATTCATGAGGATGAGAGCTAGTGGAAACTCTAAGAGACCCCTTAGGAGAGAGTTAAATAGAGGTGAAACTACTAGGAAAGAAAAGGACCAAATTATTTGTTATGAATGCAAAAAACTTGGTCATATTAAATTTGATTGTCCTTTGTATAGAAAGCAAAATGAAAAGAAACAAAAGAAGAAGGCAATGGTGGCTACTTGGAGTGATAGTGACTGCTCCGATGAAGAGAATGCGAAAGATGAAGTAGCCAACCTTTGTTTCATGGCTTTTGAAGATGACAAGGTAACTTCTAACTTGTTAGATACTAATGAATACAGTTTTGATGAATTGTAAGATGCATTTGATAAGTTAGCCAATGAATTTGAATGCATGAATTTGAAATATAAGAAAATGATCTCTAAGTTGAAAAAGGAAAATGAAATGCTTGTGAATGTTAAATTAGAAAGTGAGAAGAAATTAGAAAATGCTAATCTAGAAATCGAAGAATTAAATAAGAAGAACACTAATTTGCAAAACTCCTTTTCTAGATTTTACATGGGTCAACAAAAACTTGATCAAATGCTAGAGACTCAAAGAGCATTCTTTGATAGAGAAGGGTTAGGCTATAATGCATCTAACAAAGAGATTCATCTTAAAAACTTCCTAGTTAAAGATAGAAAATTTGTTTTGTGCACATTGTGTAATAAACTAGGACACTCTTCACAAGCATGCACCTCTAGGAAGACCATGATTAGAGGAAAAATGGCTGTCAAAATTTGGGTACCTAAACATGTTTTAAATTCAAGTGATGAGTCATTAAAGATGAAATGGATCCCTAAAAGATCTAAAATTATAAGTACTAACTCTCAAGGACCCAAGAAAATTTGGGTACCTAAGATGAAAGCTTGATGTGTTTGTAGGAGGAAGAGTATTGCTACAAGGCTAAGTCCAAGGAACATTGGTACCTTGATAGTGGATGCTCAAGACACATGACGGTTGACAAGAGCCAATTCAAGCTCCTAAAGCATAAAAGTGGTGGAGAAGTCACATTTGGAGACAACTTCAAAGGACAAATTGAAGGAATTGGCTCAATTGGTAACTCTTCCTCAACTATTGAGAATGTGTTGTATGTTAGAGGCTTAAAGCATAATTTGCTTAGTATTAGTCAATTGTGTGATAAGGGATTTAAAGTTGTGTTTGATGATTTGTGTTGCAATGTTGTTAATGCCAAAACTAATCAAATTGTCTTTATTGGACATAGACAAGGAAATATTTATATTGTGGATTTAAATGAACTTAATAGCAAAAATGTATGCTTTATGGCCACTAGAGAAGATGAACCTTGGTTATGGCATAGAAGACTAGGCCATGCTAGCATGCATGTTTTGTCTAAGTTAGCCAAAAGAGATCTAGTAGTAGGATTACCTAAGCTTCAATTTGAAAATGATAAAGTTTGTGAGGCATGTGTAAGAGGAAAACACAAAATAATTTCATTTAAACCTAAGAAGTGTGTCACTACCTCTAGATCACTTCAACTTCTTCACTTAGATCTCTTTGGACCAACTAGGACAACTAGTTTAGGAGGTAAACACTATGGATTTGTGATAGTTGATGATTACACTAGGTTTACTTGGGTGTTCTTTTTGAGTGTTAAAAATGAGGCTTTAGATAAATTCAGTGTTTTCTCAAAACTTGGTCAAAATGAAAAAAGTTACTCTATTTCGAGTATTAGGAGTGACTATGGAAAAGAATTTGAAAATCTTGGTTTTGATACATTTTGCAATGAAAATGGCATTAGCCATAATTTTTCAGCTCCTAGAACTCCCCAACAAAATGGGGTAGTTGAAAGGAGAAATAGAACCTTAGAAGATATGGCTAGAACTATGCTTTGTGAAAATAACTTACCTAAATATTTTTGGGCTGAAGCAGTAAATACTTCTTGCTATGTCATAAATAGAGCTATGGTAAGGCCTATTTTAAAGAAAACTCCCTATGAGCTTTACAAAGGAAAAAGGCCTAACATAAGTTATTTTCACCCATTTGGATATAAATGTTTTGTTTTGAACAATGGTAAAGATAACCTAGGAAAATTTGATGCTAAAAGTGATGAAGGAATTTTTCTTGGCTATTCTTTAAATTCTAAAGCTTATAGAGTTTTCAATAAAAGAACACTTGTAGTAGAAGAATCAATACATGTAATCTTTGATGAATCAAATATCACTAGTAGAACCAATCTTGATGGTGAAGTAGAGATCTTTGATGAACCTATAGTTGATCCATCTCAAGATAAGGATGTTAGGGAACAATTAGAAGATCTTAATATTAACAAAAATGAAGAGTCCATGGAACAAGAAATAATTGAAAAAGAATCTGGGTGTCCTAGAGAACTTGGATATGTGAAAGATAATGATATTGTTGGAGATCTAACCATTGGAGTTAAGACTAGGTTAACCTATAGAAACATATGTCAACATGTAGCCTTTGTGTCACAATTTGAGCCAAAGAAAGTGGATGAGGCCTTGAAAGATGAAAATTGGATTATGGTCGTGCAAGAGGAATTAAATCAATTTGAGAGAAGCAAAGTGTGGACATTAGTGGAAAGACCTAAAGATTATCTCATCATTGGAACCAAATGGATATTCAAGAATAAGATGGATGAAAATAGCATTATTGTTAGAAACAAGGCTAGGTTAGTGGCTCAAGGATATAGACAAGAGGAAGGGATAGACTATGATGAAACCTATGCTCCAGTAGCTAGATTAGAAGCCATTAGGATGCTACTTGCTTTTGCATGCTATAAGGATTTTAAGTTATATCAAATGGATGTAAAAAGTGCTTTTTTAAATGGATTCATAAATGAAGAGGTTTATGTTGAACAACCTCCCGGTTTTGAAAATCAAAAGTTTCCTAACCATGTTTTCAAACTATCAAAGGCTTTATATGGATTAAAACAAGCTCCTAGAGCTTGGTATGAAAGACTTTTAAAGTTTTTAATTGAAAAAGGTTTTGCAAGAGGCAAAGTAGACACCATCTTGTTTATCCAATCTAAGGGTGATGACTTATTAGTAGTTCAAATTTATGTGGATGATATCATTTTTGGATCTACAAATGAGTCATTGTGTAAAGATTTCTCAAAATTAATGCAAGGTGCATTTGAAATGAGTATGATGGGAGAGTTAAACTTCTTTCTAGGACTTTGTTGGCTCTATAGGCTATACCGAGAGGGGGGTGAATCGGTTTTTCGATTCCTCTAAATTCTCTAGCCTATTTGAGTGATTTCTAAGTTCTCTAGGCTATTTAATCATGCAATCCAAATTCAATACGATAAGCACAAATATAATTGCAAGTAATTAAAGAGAGTAGGGAAAGAGAAATATACGCAAGCGATTTATAGAGGTTCGGCAACCTTGCATACATCCTCTATCTTGAGACGCTCCCAAGGATTTTCTCCAAATCCACTATCTTGAATTTATGATTACAATCCCTCTTTTTCTTAGGCTCAAGAGAAACCTCCCTCTTTTTCTAAGGCTTAAGAGAAACCTCCCTCTTTTTCTAAGGCTCAAGAGAAACCTCCCCTTTACAAGGAATGATGAGTTACAAATAATGTAATCAAAGAAGAGCCTCTAGATAGGCAAGTGATTACAGAAATTAAGCACAATGAAAACCTATATAAGATATGTGCCAAGCACTACAATGAATAAGAGAATGATAGATGATGAAGACTTTGTAGCTCTTGATTTGTTGTTTGAGGCTTGTGGATTTGAGGAAAATGAGTTTTGGAGTTGTTGAGTAGTTCCTCTTACTTTCTTTAGCTTCTAAGCCTCTATTTATAGTCCCTTGGATGATTTATGGACGTTGGTTTGAGCCAAAACCGAAGCTAGCCGTTACGTCTCATAGAAACTAGCCGTTGGGGACTTTCTGGTGTAAAGGGATCGATCCTTTTACCAAAGGGATCGATCCTTTTCTTCATTTTAAGCTTTCAGGGCATTCTGCCAAAAAGGGATCGATCTATTTCCTTAGGGGATCGATCCTTTTCTTCCAAAGAACCATTTTCCTGCACTTTTTGGGTTAGAAATGATGTAGACTTGAATTTAATATAACCCAAAACATTTATAAGCTTTAAGGGAGTTTTTCTTGACTTTCTCAAATGAAAATATTGTCCAAAAACTTAAAAGTAATTTTCTAAACTTATGTTCAATAATTCTTGAGAAAATTACTTAATGTTGAAAACCATTTTATAAAGTATTAAGACCAATAAGAGTGTATTGATAAATCATGGTCTTAAGTTTGATATGATCACTTAAAATGTATTGAGAAAATCATGTGTGATAAGGTAAATTTACAATATGAATTGAAACATTAAAGCTTACTTAAGTTTTTGTCATTTCAAAATATATATGTCAATTTAAAACTAACAATCTCCCCCTTTTTGATATGACAAAACTTAATGTAAATTTGCTTTGAAAATTCTTTGATAAAATACTCTCCCTCAAATAAAGCAGGATTTTATAAAGCTCCCCCTTAATATAAGCATGGGTTTTGAAAATGAATTTTCAAACTATTTCTCCCACATTATCTCTCCCCCTTTATATCTCACCCTTTTAATATCTATCTCTCCCCTTTTTTGTCATAGCAAAAAGAAGGAAAAAATAAGAAAAAAATATGCTCCCCCTAAAATTATGGCTATGTGAGAATAAATAAATATGCTGCATCCAACAAGAAAGGTGTTAGTACATGGGACTCATAGCACAAATTAATAAGTCAATTGTTCATAAAGAGTATGAAATATTCATGCAAAGAACATGACTTATGATCCTATACCAATTGTTTATAAATAATTTTGCAAGAAGTTCACAAGTGGTAAGAAATGAAGCAAGTTTAGTATAAATATATACTAAGGTCTATGACTTGCTTATTTCAATCCTATTAAGCACTTAAGTGTATCAATTGTTCTTTCTAAAGTCCAACAAAGGTGCATGTCACTATATCATGATTATGAGCTGAAATTAGATGACATATCATATACATGAGCTCATAAATCATTTTCAAGTAAGAGTGTGCATAGAATTAAGACATATAGCAATTAATTACAAATTCTAGCACACAAGAGTTTCATGCAAAAATATCCTAAATGGATTTTTCTCTATTTGTCATTTCAAACTAAAGAGCACAAGAATAATTGTCAATTTAAAGCTCATACCAATTGGCAATTTAGTTTTGGCTTACCAATTATTGAAAATATGGTTGCCAATGATACTAATTGTTATTTCAATCTAAATACCAATTGTTACTAATGGTTAACTTAGAAATTTTGCATGAATCCAATATCTATGTGTAGTGTGTTCATGTCAAGAAAATAATCATTCTAAATATGCGAGAACACAATCACACATCATCAAATATGCATATGGATCAATTAATCATTAGCACACTATCATAAAGTATTAATCCATATTCATATTCACAAATTTATATCATATGGAAGATTCATAAAATCAAGGTATTCAAGCAAACACATTTTCTTCCATGGTTTCAAGCACAAAAATCCTATGCTCATTTTTCAATTCAAGTCTTTAACCAATTATGAGCAAGGAAAGATTCAACATTACCATTTTAATCAATTAATAACCATATCCCTAGTTGTTATCATCATTTAACGTTCTAGAGGGTATATGCTATTTTAACTAAAATGGCTTCGCCTAAGTGAATCAATATTATCAAGCTAAAATCTATTTTATCATCAAAATCAATAAGCTATGAGTGAGGTTAAGCACATAATATCATGAAATAACTATTCTCATCTCATAGGCATGATTATTGATTCAACTTAAGCAAACATGCATGTTCAACATCAAAACAATCAATATTCAATGCATGTATATCAATTATTGGTGTTGTCATTAAAGCTCAAGTTCTTTAATAGTTTGGCCATAAGAAAAATTTAAGTACATGGATGATAAATTTTCATGTAACTCAACATTTAGGATTCATTTATCATCACTAATTATAGGCCAATAACCATTACCAATTGGTGAGTTTACATTTGAAATCAATCCTTAAGGTCAAGTTTTAATTATTCTTCCACTAGATGTATAATTATCATGAAACCTAGTGTGGAATTGATAAGTCAAGCTAAGAGACATAATCCTATAAGCATGCTTGACTAAGATGAACAACAAGTAATGAAGAATATTCATTATGCACAAGTTCATCAAGTTCTCAAATATATTCATAAATAATTGAAATAAATCTCAAAATTGCGTTTAAGCATTCATTGAAAATAAAATTTCAAGATTATTTCAAGTTTTATGCAATTCATGATCATTTTCAATGAGAAAACTGATTTTGCACTTGTGAGCTCAAGAAAAATGATATAGATTGTTGAAAGTGATACCATTTGTTGGAAATGATATAAATTGATGGAGTTGAGGCATGATATCAATGAAAAATGAATTTTCATAGTTTAAAGATCATCAAAAAGAAGTTAAAACAATGAATTTTAAGTTGAGAAGAGAGAAAGTATCAAAATAGTGAAAAGTTCTTCTCAATTTCGATTGAAAACATGCAGACAAGCCTTTCTGGCCTGGGGGGATCGATCCCTCATATGTTTCCTGCAGATTCTGCAGTTGTTTTGACAGAAATTGAACTTGTGAGGTACCAAAACTCCGTTTTTGAGTAATTTAAGTCCAAGTAAGAGTTTAAACATTTGTAAAACATGATTTTGGACTTGTGTGAACGAAAAACATGAATGAAAAACCATTTTACAAAAGATTTTGCAATTTTGGAAGAATTTACACAATAAAATGCATTTTTGGCCTCAAAGGAGGTCATTTCGAGATTTAAGTATATTTTGACCAAACCAATGCATTGAATTACATAAATATGTCAAAAAAAACTTATTCACATAGATTTTAAGCATATATATATCATTAAAACATACATCTTGTGAACAACATGCCATGATTTCTAACATGCATATTCTTCATTAAGGCTCATAACATGGCATTTTGCATATATGACATATTTGACAGCTTTTAAGCAACTAAACATATTATCTAAACATATCAAACTTGCCTAAAATACAAAACTTCAATAATCTTTTCAAAATCATCAAACATGCTTTTCATTCAATGTATCAAGAACTATTCATCAAGCACTCAAAAAGCATTTATCATGCCTTTTGTTCAATCATTCAACTCACAATGCATTAGAGATTATCAAAGCACAAATAATTTATTCAAATAAAAGTTTTAAGGAGTAAGGAATTAAGCTTACAAAGCTCCTTTGCTTGAGAGTGCTTTGCCTTGATGTGTTGGATCCACCATTAGCCATTTTTTGAGAAATTGTTGTCACCTTGCTAAGAATGGATTTCCAAGCTCTCCCTCTTTCTCATTGGCCCAAGCAATCTCCATGAGGTGTGTAGAGCATTCAATCCTCATTGTTTCTTTGTAACTCCATGCTCTAACACTCCTACAACAAACACATTTTCAAGCATGCTTTGGTACCCAAATTTTCTTGGGTCCATGAGAGTTAGTGCAAACAATTTTTGATCCTTTTGGGATCCATTTCAAACTCAATTCATCATTATTTATTGCATGCTTTGGCACCCATATTTTCCTACCAACTCTTCCTCTAAATGTAGTTTTTCTATATGTGCATGCTTGTGAAGAGTGTCCTATTCTATTGCATAGTGAGCATGTGAGAGATGTATCATGCATATAATTTTTGCTCACTAGGAAATTCTTTAGATGAGTCTCTTTTTGTATTGCATTATATCCTAACCCATCTTTGTCAAAGAAGCTCTTTGGGTCTCTAACATGTGATCTAGCTTTTGTTGACCCATATAAAACCTAGAAAATGAGTTATGCAAATTTAAGTTCTTTTTATTCAACTCATTTATTTCTAAGTTAGCCTCTTCTAATTTCTTTTCAAATTCTAGCTTAGCATTTATCAAGGCTTCATTTTCTATTTTTAATTTAGCAATGATTTTCTTATATTTGGAGTTCATGCATTGAAATTCATTTGCTAAATCATTAAAGGCATTTTGTAGTTCACTAAAGGTATAATCATTATCTTCACTAGAACTACAACTAGCCCCATCATCACTAATGGCCATAAAGCATGAGTAGGCTACCTCTTCATCTACATTTTCCTCATCGGAGCTATCACTATCGCTCCAAGCAGCCACAAATGCTTTCTTCCTAGGCTTCCTATCCTTTTCTTTCCTAAGTAAGGGGCAATCTAGCTTAGTGTGACCCGATTCATTACACTCATAACACACTAAAGGGTCCTTTTTTCTTCTACTTGACTCCCCTCTTTGATGTCTCCTATTATTTTCTTTTTCTTTCATTCTCATGAACCTATTAAATCTTTTGGCAAACATTGCCATTTCTTTTTCTTCCTCATTTCCACTCTCATCACTATCATCTTCAATGACCTCATGAGTGGAAGACTTAAGTGCTACCCCTACTTTCTTTGAAGGCACTTCATTTCTTTTCAATTTCATCTCATATGTAAGTAGGGAGCCCATAAGTTCATCTAGAGACAAGGTATTTGGATCTTTAGACTCTTCTATTGCGGTTACCTTTGCCTCCCAAGACTTAGGCAAGCTATTCAAAATTTTCTTTACCATTTCAACATTGGAATAAGCCTTGCCTAGAGCCTTAAATCCATTAATTATATCATTAAACCTAGTGAACATTTCGCTAATGGACTCATTTTCTTTCATCCTAAATAGCTCATAATCATGTGTGAGCATTTCTACTTTGGTCTCTTTCACTTGATTGATCCCTTCATGTGTGATGGCTAATTTGTCCCATATTTGCTTGGCATTCTCACATAGGGAGACTCTATTATATTCATTAAGACCTAATGCACAAAAGAGGGTGTGCATAGCCTTGGCATTCATTTGTGCCAATCTCATGTCATTTGTGTCCCACTCATCCTCACTCTTAGAGACATCTTTTCCATCTACTTTCTTCATGGGAATTCTAGGACCATTCACAATAATTCTCCACACTTCATAATCATTTCATTGTACAAATAACATCATTCTAGTTTTCCAATATGAATAATTCTCACCATTAAAGAGTGGAGGTCTAACTAATGGTTGTCCCTCTTCTCCTAAGGATGTGCCTACATTCAAGTGAGCCATTTAAGATCGTTTTGCTCGATAGAGGTTAGTCTAAATCAATCTCAAGCCCAAGCTCTGATACTAATTGTTGGCTCTATAGGCTATACCGAGAGGAGGGGTGAATCGGTTTTTCGATAACCTTATGTTCGTTTTTTGATTCCTCTAAATTCTCTAGCCTATTTGAGTGATTTCTAAGTTCTCTAGGCTATTTAATCATGCAATCCAAATTCAATACAATAAGCACAAATATAATTGCAAGTAATTAAAGAGAGTAGGGAAAGAGAAATATACGCAAGCGATTTATAGAGGTTCGGTAACCTTGCCTACGTCCTCTACCTTGAGACGCTCCCAAGGATTTTCTCCAAATCCACTATCTTGAATTTGTGATTACAATCCCTCTTTTTCTTAGGCTCAAGAGTAACCTCTCTCTTTTTCTAGGCTCAAGAGAAACCTCCCTCTTTTTCTAAGGCTTAAGAGAAACCTCCCTCTTTTTCTAAGGCTCAAGAGAAACCTCCCTCTTTTTCTAAGGCTCAAGAGAAACCTCCCCTTTACAAGGAATGATGAGTTACAAATAATGTAATCAAAGAAGAGCCTCTAGATAGGCAAGTGATTACAGAAATTAAGCACAATGAAAACCTATATAAGATATGTGCCAAGCACTACAAGGAATAAGAGAATGATAGATGATGAAGACTTTGTAGCTCTTGATTTGTTGTTTGAGGCTTATGGAGGAAAATGAGTTTTGGAGTTGCTGATTAGTTCCTCTTACTTTCTTTAGCTTCTAAGCCTCTATTTATAGTCCCTTGGATGGTTTATGGACGTTGGTTTGAGCCAAAACCGAAGCTAGCCGTTATGTCTCACAGAAACTAGTCATTGGGGACTTTCTGGTGTAAAGGGATCGATCCTTTTACCAAAGGGATCGATCTTTTTCTTCATTTTAAGCTTCCAAGGCATTCTACCAAAAAGGGATCGATCCGTTTCCTTAGGGGATCAATCCTTTTCTTCCAGAGAACCATTTTCCTGCACTTTTTGGGTTAGAAATGATGTAGACTTGAATTTAATATAACCTAAAACATTTAAAAGCTTTAAGGGAGTTTTTCTTGACTTTCTCAAATGAAAATATTGTCCAAAAACTTATAAATAATTTTCTAAACTTATGTTCAATAATTCTTGAGAAAATTACTTAATGTTGAAAACCATTTTATAAAGTATTAAGACCAATAAGAGTGTATCGATAAATCATGGTCTTAAGTTTGATATGATCACTGAAAATGTATTGAGAAAATCATGTGTGATAAGGCAAATTTACAATATGAATTGAAACATTAAAGCTTACTTAAGTTTTTGTCATTTCAAAATATATATGTCAATTTAAAGATAACAGACTTCAAGTTAAACAATGCAAAGAAGATATTTTCATAAATCAAGCTAAGTACACTAAAGATTTGCTCAAAAGATTTGGAATGGATGAGTCAAAACCTTACTCTACACCAATGAGCACAAATATCAAGCTTGATAAGGATGAAGGAGGAAAGTATGTAGACACTAAACTATATAGGTCTATGATATGTAGACACTAAACTATATAGGTCTATGATTGGTTCATTGCTATACTTAACTGCTAGTAGACCCGATATAATGTTTAGTGTATGCTTGTGTGCTAGATTTCAATCATCTCCTAGAGAATCACACTTACAAGCAGTAAAAAGAATCCTTAGATACCTTAAAGACACCTCTTCCTTAGGACTTTGGTATCCTAAAGATTCTACACTTGATCTTCATGCTTATTCCGACGAAGATTTTGGTGGATGCAAAGTGGATAAGAAAAGCACATCAGGAACATGTCAATTCTTAGGAAGTAGGCTTATTTCATGGTTCTCCAAGAAACAAAATAACGTAGCTCAATCCACAACCGAGGCTGAATATATAGCTTCCGAAAGTTGCTGTGCTCAAGTTTTATGGATTAAACAACAAATGAGAGACTATGGAATAGAAATGAACCTAGTTCCCATCAAGTGTGACAACACTAGTGCTATCAACCTTTCAAAAAATCCCATCCAACACTCTAGAACCAAGCACATTGAGATTAGACATCATTTTATACGAGATCATGTGCAAAAAGGGGACATTATTCTAGAGTATGTAGATACATTGCACCAATTAGCTGATATTTTCACCAAACCCTTGGACAAGGAGAGATTTTGCATTCTTAGAGGTGAATTAGGTATTATGAATGCTCCTTGAATTGATTTGATGTTGAATAAATGGCTTAAGTTGGTTTGTGCTAATTGCAAGACAGAAATTTGAAGAATATAATTACCACTTGCAATTCATGACCTTAACTTACCATGTTACTGTTAATGTTCTTAGCTTTTTGAGATTGAATTATTGAATTTTGTTTGTTTTGATCATGTTAAACTCTCTTCATTAGCCAAAACCCATTCCAATGGTTAAGACACTATCACAGCCATGATCACCTATTGTTTCTGCACACTCATGCAATTTTCTGCACTTTTCTACATTTTTTCTGCAGTTTTCCACTCACATCTCATGCATCCCAAGTGGCAAAACCAGATTTTGTTTTTAAAATAGTAAAAATGCATAACTTCCATTGTTTTCAAATCATTTTTATGCATTACAAATGAGGCAAGTGACTGAGGAGACATTTCTTCCAAAATAGGATTGATTTCCAAGTATATCAGGCCAAAAATCTGGGTTTCTGCTATGAGGGATCGATCCCTTTCACCATGGGATCGATCCCATAGCATCAAAAATCGGTGAAGAAAAGCCTCGGAAGCATTCTGCCTGGAAGGGATCGATCCCTTCCTAGAGGGGATCGATCCCCTCGGGACAGATTGCTTTCTGCGGGCCATTTTAAACGTTGCCCCCCACTCCTATCTCACTATTCACCTTCCTCTTCACTCCCCACGCCCTTCCACCATTTCCTCTCAACCAATTCTTCTAGATCTCACTCATTTCTTCACCAAATCGCTTCATTCCTTCACCAATCTTCCTCATTTCGTTCTCTTTCATTTCCCCTCCTCATTTCCTCACAAAACTTCATCTTTTCTTCTCTTCCTTCTTCTTCCACACCATGGTTACTCTTCACCCAACATTGCAATTGAAAGTTTTTCTCCCATTTTTCATTAAATTTTTCTTGCATTTCTAGTTTGTTTCATCATATCTTGTCTACCCATTTGCATATTTTACATCAATTTCCTTTCCCTCTAGGTTTTCCATTTATTGGAACTTGTCTCTTCTCTAGGATTTATACTTAGTCTATTTGTCATTGTTCATACATATTTCACTGTCATACTTGTTCCATGCATCTTGGGTTGTGGCTCTCTGCTGTTGGCTAGCTCTTATCTTTCCCATATCCTCATCCCTCGTTCACCAAAATCGTGCCCACTACCTGTTCGGTAAAAATCCTCAACGAACTTTCCTGCATTTTTCCACTCCATATGGCTCCTAAAGTTAAGCACGCTGCTCAAAAACGCAAAACCAGTGCTTCCTCCTCTTACTCCTCCATACCGGCCACCTTTAACCACTGCTTTCGCCATGCCAATGAGAAAACACGATTTCTAGCGAACTTTGCCAATATGCCTATTAAGCATTGGCGTCCAATTGATTTCGATTTCCTCGAATCAATTAATTTTCCTTACTTGGCCAAATTCGCTGAATTTAATTGGATTAACTTTCTCAAAATCAACACTCTGGTTCCTCCAAACATTATTCGAGCTTTCTTTTCCAATGCCGAAACCATCACGGATCCAAATGATGAATGTTGTGTTGTAGGAATTCGATCCTATATCATGGGCAAACACATTGAAATCACTACATAATCCCTCTTTGTTGTCTTTAGAGTTCCCGATGACGGTACTATATATGAGAATGTTGACGTCCCCTTAGAGTTTCCCGTTACCAATAATCGTGCAAGTGACCTTCTTGTCTTCGTCCGACTCCTACATATCATGATCTCTTAGAATCTACGACCCTTTGGCACAAGATATTCTCACCTTCAGAAACTTGATCGTTTTTGGCTCCATCATATTCATTCACCTGATGGTCTTCAGCCACACCTCCTTCACTTTATCCTTCAAGACTGGGTGAAGATTGTCATTGCCAAGGTGCACACCATTGTCTTCCCTCAGCCTCTCGCCTACTACTTAATCTCTAAAGGCGTTGATTGTTCATGTGAGGTTGGTGTACTTCCGGATCCTAGCACCACGATCAATCTCGCCACTCTCCATAACCTTGGGTGGTATCAACGTCAACGGGGAGATACAATCGAATGGGTCAAGGGTCATGGACAGGTTAGACTTCATGAACCTCTTCCGGAAGAAGTCGGAGAAGAAGGAGGAGACGGAGACGGCGTACCTGCAGCGCCCACATCTTCTGCACCTTCCGGCTCTACGTCAACATCTCTTAACCAGATCATGCTCATGCTTCAACAAATGCACACCTCTCAGCAAAATTTCCAACAGGCCGTCACTCAGCGACTTGATCAGATCGAGGAAACTCAAGCTACCATGTATGATGAAATCCAAGATGTTCGTATGCAGCACGAGGATTTCATGGACCAGTACTAAAAGACGTTTCCTCGGCGCTGGTTTTGTTTGTTGTGTGGGATGCGCTTTTACCTTACTATGATTATGGCCTTGGTGTTTTATCCTTTGTTGTGTTCTGTCTTTATGTTATCCTTTCTTCGCTGTCAGCCTTAGTGCTTCTTTGTCTGAACTTTCTTAGATATCTGAACTGATGTGATATGTTTTGAACCTTATATGTCTATGGTATGAATTATGTTTCGGATTATGGTCATCTTCTCTGGTGTTTTTATGTCCTTAGTTTATATCGTTGACTTATTGCTTTAAATTGACTTCTACCACTGACCAATTCTCTATGTTATTTATTGTCGGGAGATCTTTTGCTATGACAAAAAGGGGGAGAATTAATGTATGGTAAATTTGTCTTTGCGCCTAAATTAAGGGGGAGCAAATATTGAGGGGGAGAAATGTTTTTCAAAAATTTAAGTAACCTCAATTTTCAAACATATAAGCAAATTTACCTTAAGTTTTGTCATATCAAAAAGGGGGAGATTGTTAGCTTTAAATTGACAAGTATTTTGAAATGACAAAACTCAAGTAAACTTAAAAATGATTTTACTACAAAAGTAAATTTGCTTTGAATGAACTCAATAATAGAAAATATTTTAAACAAAGTTTTTGGATTGTGATCTCAATTGAAAAAGTCAGTAAATATTCTTAGAAAAGTGTTAGAAGGTTTTGAACTGATTTAGAATCACAAAAGCCATCAATGTGTATCAATTTACAGCAAAATATGTGTAGGAATGCATTCTGGAGAAAAGGGATCGATCCCCCCCAGGAAAGGGATCAATCCCTAAATGGCAGATTACTTGGAAGAGGCCCAGAAAAGGCTAGGAATGCATTCTGGAGAAAAGGGATCGATCCCCCCAGAAAAGGGATCGATCCCTTCGCTCGAAATCTGACTCCAACGGTTAGTTTTTGAGGGTTTCAACGGGAAGATTTGCATTAAATGCTTCACCAACCGTTCCAACCGTTTGGTGGATTATAAATAGAGGCATTTATGAAGTTTTGGAGGTAGAACAAGCACTCAAAAATCTTCAAGCTTCAAGAAAGAAAATCAAATCTGAAAATCTTCATTGTGTAACTCCATTTGTGAGATTCTTTGTTGTTCTTCACCCATTCACTAAAAATTCTAATATTCAAAGGGGTGAGCTATCCTTGTAAGGTCTGATATTATAGAGTGTGGGTAGTAATACAAGGGTAGAGGCTTAGAAGGAGATTTCTAAAGTCTCAAAAAAAATTGTAAGAGGTCTTGCCACACCTTCAAGTGGTTTGTAAGGATTCACAAGGAAGAGCTGAATCAAAACCTTGACAAGGAGTTCAAGGAGAGAGGACGTAGGCAAGAGATTGGCTAAACCTCTATAAACTTGTGTTTGCTTCTCTTTCCCTTACTCTTTTTACTGCACTTATTTTTTCATTGTTGTTTATTCAGTTTTAATTGTGCATTAAGGTTAGGAAAACTAGAAATAACTAGAAAAACCGATTCACCCCTCCTCTCGGTAGAGCCAACACAGTCATCAGCATCCCAGATGGTGCCTGATCAGTACCACTAAGGACTATATTCTGACTATGGCCATATGTCCTGTGCATGAGTCTATTAGGTGATGCCTTGTTTCTACAAATTTGGATGATATTGATTATTTTAAATTGTGAATTTGCTATGAATTTTGTGAATTAAAACTTTATATATGTTTGTGGAGTATTTTAGAATTTATTTCTTGAATGTAAACTTATGAATTTTATATTTGAATTTTATTTCATTTCCGAACTCCTTATAGTCCCATCAAGGAACCGAGACACAACAGATACTTCAAAGTACCTCCCACACTCTATTCGGTTTACTAGCCAACTATAGTATCCTTCCTATGAAATTTGTGCCTAATATATTTTACTTGCATTATTTATAAATTCTAATGCATGTTTTGAAAACTAGCATGTAGTTATATAGTATTAGTTTTATTATATATTTCTTATTGGGCATTAGCTTATCCCATTTTTCCCCTCCTCCCAGATTACTTTCAGTTGAATTTTACTTCCATTCAGGAGGTTTGTGGCGAGGTATCCCCAGGCGAAAATATTTTTTAGTTGAGGTATATTTCTTTCTTTTATGTATCCAGACTTACATTGTACAGTACTGATGTATGTAAAATACTATTATGGGATGTAAATTAAATATAATTTCATAATGTAAATAAATAAATTTCCCTTTGTATATGGATTATATGGATTTTACATGAGTGAAATGAAGGCACTGTAGACAGTCCAACCGCTGTCTTGTGATATTAGGGGAAAATGTACGAAAAATATCTAAATTCAGAATGTGATAGTCTAGCAAAAATGTTTGTAAGAAGACAAGGCTATGTATTTAAAATATTTGCAAAATAGTTAGTCTTCTCCTTGAATTTCTCTATAAAATTTCATTGCAGAAGGAAAGTTAGTCTGTTATTTACAAATCCAGTTTTATCTCTTCATTTTCATCCAACAATGGTTTCTTAGTTCTTTTCTTCTTTTCGCTCATTTTATTTTTCCCTTCTTGCCTTCTTGAATCATTCTTCCTTATGTAAAATGGTTGACTTTTTGCGAGATAAATGAGGTAATCTCAAACTAACTGAAGATGAAGCGGACAATGTGCATGGCTAAAAGGGTTTTGTTCACCCTCAGAAACTTTTGTGCTAGATGGTTGTTAAAGTGTTTAAAAATGAATGTTTAATAAAGAAGCTATTCTAGGAATAATACACATCATGTAGAAATTGTCTCAAGCTGCAACTACCAATGTTTTGGAGGAAAACTTATTTTTGTTTAAGTTTGCCAAGGTGTATGACAAACACAGAGTACATGATGGCTCTGTAGGGATATTTAATAAGAACTTGATCCTATTTAAGGATTCTGAAGGAACCATCAAACCTGAACAATATACTTTCTCCTTTGCTATATTTTAGATTCAGGTTTATGACTTACCATTGTGGATGATGAACAATTTTGTTGCAGAGAGGATCGGTAACAAATTAGGGAGATACATTCCTACTATCAAAGGAAGTTCCTGCAAACTTTCTAGTAGGAGTTTCTTACGACTACAAGTCCAAATCAATATAACCAAACCACTTCATTAAGTTGTTACTATTGATGGGTTTACACCAAAAACACAAGTTATTGGCATATTATCTTATGAGAGATTGCAAAACTTCTTTTATCACTATAGATTCTTAGATTACACTACTATGGATTGCGAAGATGCTACTGTTCTCATCCCAAATGGTGATGAAAATGAATTCTAACAATACAAGGAATGGTTTCGTGCACCACCTTTATCTAGGAAGGAATTGCAATTCCTTGAAACTTCAACTACATTGCTTGGAAGAATCCTTCGCCAAGTTAGCCATGCTTCCCAAACCAACACTAGTCGAAATGTTGCTTTAACAAATCTAGACACCTCGATAAGGAGGCAGTTATTCTTACATGTGAAATCTAGGTTGACTAGCAATTACTTGATTAAGACAATTCCAAGATTCCCAGAGTAGTTGCCAACTTTGTAGTTACTGCCCCTGATCCACAGTCCACTTCAACTATCTTTCATATGTAAGAACTTTCCTACGTGCCATCTATAGTGCCATCACCAGACTCTACTACTACCTTTAATCATCAAACTAGGTATGCATGGAAATGTTTAGCAAGGATCACTAGTATCAATGACGAACCAAGTAAAGTAGTAGGAAGCAAACGAACGACTGTGAACTGTTTTGAACACATGCAAACTGAAGATTCTAAAATTGTTGCTGAAAAAAGGCAAAGATAATAACTATGGCCATGGAAGTTCTACATCAATATTGGCAAAGACTAGTTACTAGTCTTGTCGTCAGCCATGAGAGTCTTGGCCTAGAACTAGATGAGATCATGGGCGGGCTTTGGGTCGGGTTCGGGCTGAGCCTGAGTCCTATAATAATGGCTTAAATGCAAGCCCATGTTCGGCCCAGAGATTCGAACCTGACTTAGTCCAAGCCCATTTTTTATTTTATATCACAAGCCTGAGCCCAGCCCGGCCAATTCGAGTATTATTTTATTTATTTTTTATTCTTTTAGTCCCTTTGAAGTTTAATTTGATTTGTCAAAATTTGCATGTCAATTTTTATATTAAATATATATAATCAGATTTATTAATCAATAATGTTTTATGGACATATAATTACAATATACTTAGTAAATATTTTTTAAAAAATTAATTTTATTTATATTTCGGGCCGAGCCGAGCCAAGCTCAAGCTTCGAAAGTCCAGCAAAATTTTTACCCAAGCCCATTAAATGCATCCTGTATTTTTGTCCAAACCTAACCAAATTTCGGGCAAGCTTTCAAGCTTGGTCGAGTAGCCTGGCCTTTGAGCAAGCCTACCTAGAACTAACGCAAGGTTGGGAACCCACAAGCAGTATGTGCTTTGTTAAAGCAAATTTGAAAGCAAGTTACCTATGTAGTTTTCTTGGCAGAAACTCAACTACATCTTACAAAGATATTGTGAGAAGAAAATATGGCAAAAACCCTATTACGCATATTGGCTCTATGAGATTCCCATTTCCCCAATAACTAATATAAGTTAAAGAGTGTAAAAATAAAAAAATAAGAGTTGGTCATTAAGATTACTAAATAAAGGATCTGTTCAGTAAAGATCAGGGAAGTACACACTGTAGGCCCTCACAAAGACTTTTGTTGTCCAGATTGAAATGAGACTCTAGAGAAATGATATTTGAAGTGAAATACAAAGACAATAAGAATCTGTATCTCAAAATTCCCTCGTTTGGGCAAGTTTTGAAAAACGTGCAAAAATTTCAAAAATGGCAGTTACATCTATGGGCCCGAAAAATAATCAAATAACGGTCAATCTGATTTGAATTAAGACCAATTGACAGTCATAGCTTAATCTTCATGTGACGAAGTCTCATGTCATGTCAAATTGTAGATTGAATTATACCAAGAAGTGGAAAATTACGTGATTTGACTATTAAGGTTATTTTGGTAATTTCACTCGTTTAACCTGTCAAACCCTATCCAAGGCCTATTCAATAATTAGGAAATGTTAAATAGATATGTTTTATGATTGAATAAAATGTTTTGGAAGTTGAATTAACTGTTTAAACAGAAATTGAAGTGCGAAGGGCAAAATGGAAATTCTTGGAAAACTTAAGGGCATTTTCGTAATTTGCCGCCCAAGATATTTTTTTTATGCTTTTATATCCCATCTTCTTCCATTTTTGGCTGGCCACCATTGTTGAAGGAGAGAGAAAGCTTGGTTTAGAGAGAGAAAGTTATAGAAACCCTAGTGTACAGGCCCCAAATAGAAAAACACACTAAAGAAAAGTTGTTTTATTCAATGAGCTCTATCACATACTGCTAAAATCAAGTGTTGGAGTGGCCATTTTCATGGTGTATCATCCCCCATCATTTTTGGCCAAGAAGGTAAGAGAGAGAGAGAGAGAGGGAGAGAGCTTAAATTCATGTGTTTTAATTATTCTAGGTTATGTGTTTAAGGTGTTTAAGCATGTATATAAGCTTGGATTGAGGTAAAACCATGAGAATCAATCCCTTGAAGTTAAGGCCAATGGTACCCATGCTTGAATGTGATACTGTTCAATGTAAAAATATGTAGACTCAGTCTAGAGAATGAGTAGAACACGTATACGGCCTTAAATTGTTAAAACGAAGTGTGCAAACATGTATAGGTAATTCAGCCAAGTGAAAGGCATGATGAAATCCTACTCAATTCAATGCAAATTCGGTCCTAGAATATTGTATAAATTTATATAATACTGCTAGCGAAGTTAGAACTGAAAAAGAAGGTGTTTTGAATATACTTGCAATTTAGCATATTGTATGAAGTAGACCAAATTTGCCATTGTATTAAGAAATATGAAAAACCTTAGAGTCTAGAATATTCTTTGTAAAAGGAATGTTGAAATTTGACTATATTTTGATATGATTTTACAGCTTCGAAGTAAGTGGCATTTAGGAAAATGATAAGCGAATATATGCTCGCTTATCTATATTGCTTACTATAGTTGATTCTATATACTGCATTGTGATTTGGATTGGTAAAGGACATATATGGAAGATGTAGGTGATATCATGATTTGTTTTTAAATGATTCTAGTTTTATGAAAACTAATGAAATTTATTGTTATGGTTTGAATGAAAAATCTATATTTTCAATTGATTGAGGATTTAAAGATATATTCTAAAAAGTCTATGGTTTGATTCGTTTGAAGTTTTATGACTCAGATATAGTAACTGCATTAAAACCAACTAGTTTTGGGTATATGAACTGTATTTGACTTACAGGATGGTTAGGATAAATTATACCATTATTCTGCCAAAATTTTGTAAAATGATTTCATAGGCTGTAAACCGTTATTGAAAAACCATTTGGCATATGAAAGGGCATGCATGTTAGTATGCATAAATTTGTAACTCTGTTTTGAAAAGGTTTAAAAATGATTTTTTATGTTTTTTATGGAATCCATATGTTCTAACACTATTCTTATACGTAAATAAAATATTTTGAGTATTGTTTATAGCATTGAGAATATTTTTTACTATATATACTTTTACCAATTGTTACTATTTTGAACATAATTGTTATTGATTTTGTAAGTTTACAAAATGTATGAATGTATGTTTTGAATTGAACTAATTACAGTAAACGATTTCGACTGTTTATAAACTATTTTGAAACTGTTGTATGAACTGTTTGATTTCTAATGTTTATGAAATGTTTTGAGACTTTGACTCCTCGTAGTTTGCCCTCCGGTAATCTTGCAGTATTTTTGGCTCTGATTTTGAACAGTTGTTAGACCCTGAGCAAGTTTACAGCCGCCTTGGTATCACCTATTCAGTGGTGCTATATGGTGTCTTTGATTCTAAATGCTGTATTGACTTTGACCTAGTCATCAGTACTCGCAATTTTCACTGGTCAGTGTACACTGTAGGCTCTATTATGACTATGACTATATGTCCACATTTCTCCCTTTATGGGATTTGGACTGCATGATTCTATTGGGTTGAATGCCAGGTTTCCACTGATTTCAACTTATCTGGATTTATATGATTTCTGAACCTTTGATATCTAGACTCTGAACTCTGAATTTGATTCTAAATCTAATATTGGTTTTGATACTGATTTTGAATGACAGAATCTGAAGTCGGTTTTGATATTGATTTTGATACTGATTCTGAACCACTAAATCTGATATAGGTTTTGGGATTGATTCTAAATCACTAAATCTAATATTGGTTTTGATACTGATTCTGAACCACTAAATTTGATATTGTTTTAATACTGAAGATGAACTACTGAATCTGATAGTGGTTTCACATTGATTCTAATTTTGAATATGATTTGACACTGATTCCGAATAATTGAATCTAATATTGGTTTTGATATTGTTTTTGAAACGTAATTGTAATGTATTGATATTAAATTTGAAATCGTATCGTTTGTACTGTTTATTGATTTTTAAAATGAAAGTTTATTGATTTTGAAAACGAAATGTTTGAATCGCATGCATCGATTCTAACATGAGTCTTAAGACATTGAAGTCGTTTTGATATTAGTATTAAATGCTTTTGAAATGCTTCTCGGTTTTTGTGCAACCCTATAGTCAGACATAGGGACTGCGATAAGTGAGGTGTTTTAAAGTATCCTTCCTTACTCAGTTTGGTATCCCTAACCAATTATAGTAATCCCTCCTTCTGAGTCATTAGTTTTCGTATAATGTCCAAATGTTTATCGAATGAGATATTAGCATTGATTTCGTACTGTCATGTATAAAAACGTATATAAAATTCATGTATATAGTGCGCATGATATCTGTTTTTTTATATATGTTTCTTACTTGACATAACCCCTTTCCACCTTACAGATTTATGTGTAGTAATAACTAATTGTAAAGAAAGGCTATGATTGGATTCTTACAAGATTTTGATAGTGTGTAAGGACCCTCGTGGCACTTTGCTCCCACAGGATTTAAGAGGTGGCCCCCGAGGCGACCTTGCCTCGCATTGTAAGGTTGCCTCAGGGGCTACCTCTTGAATCCTACGAGCGCAAAGTGCCACAAGGGTCCTTACATAAAAATACGCGTTTTTTATTGTAAGGACCCGCGTGCCACTTTGTTCTCGTAGGATTCAAGAGGTGACCCCCGCGATGACCTTACAATTGTCAAGGCCTCGCCCGTTTATCTGTCATCGGCGAGCATCCCCTAGGCACCCTCGCCCCAGGTTTGCCTTGACTCATGAGGTTGGTGGTCGCCCACACTCACTTATGTATTGTCCGCTTCGGGTGCTCGCCCCCCCTCACAACTTTGTCCCAAGGTGCCTGGAGAACCCATGACATAATACCTTAAGTGCGTTTTCTGAGGTTCTCACTCTCTTAGATAACTAACTTATCCAACTCGTATTTTATATCAACATATACTTGCAAAATAACACATAAAATATATCTTTAAAACCTCAATACTATATAGAAATTGAAATGAAAATAAATAAATATAGAATTTGCAACAAAATTTGTAGCAAATTTGTCATTGAATCTGTTGTTAAAATTTTTTGGCATTCTGTCACAAATCTGTTGCAAATCCATCACAAACCCATGAAAAATTAGCAACGAAAAAATTCCATCACAAAAAATCCAACTTTGAAAGTGCAATTTCTTTTAGCGGAGTGTCAAAATTCTTTCTAGTAGAGGTAGTGAGATGTTTGTCAAATCTATCTTTTAATCTACACCTACCTATGCCATGAGTTGTTTTATATTCCTTCTAGCATTTTGTGATGATTCGAATAGGATAATTGCAAGATAATGGTGGAGTAGGAATGAAAATCATTGAAGCATACATTGGTTATGTTGGGATGCTTTGTGTAAGAGGAAGAAAGATGGTGGCTTCGGATTTAGGGAGATACACAAGTTCAATACAACCTTATTACCAAAACAAGTATATTAAAGGCACTTGAGTTGCTAATTCATGCAGTTTTAAAAGTCACATATCTTCCTGCGAAGGATTTCATGGATGCTGAGATTGGCTTTCATCCATCCTATATGTGGAAAAGCTTATGTGCTGGGCAGGAGGTCTTATGACAGAGTCTTTATTAGAGAGTTGTATCTGGGAATTCAATCATAATCTGGTTTGATCCATGGTTCCCATTTGCTAATCCAGTTGTTCTTTATCATCGTCAGGAACTTAAGATGAATTTACTTATGTGGGAGACCTTATAGATGCATAGACTAGGGATTGGAACAACAACTTGGTGTGTCGAATGTTTGAATTAGGAAGCAGAGAAGATTTTTTCCTCGTCACTAAGTCGCACAGTTACAGATGACGAATTGGTGTGGAGATACTCTAATGATGGCTGCTACACTGTTAAAAGTGGCTAACGGTTGTTGTGTCTAGCTTCAAATCCAGCTCCCTTAGATAAAGGTGGTGCTCTTGTTTGGAGCATAAAAGTCTTTAGGAAAATTAAAATATTTCTATGGAAGTGCTTGCAAGGCATTTTGCCTATTAAATGCCACTTGGTTTACAAAAGATCTCATGTTAATTTATCATGCACCGGGTGTGGCAGTTAAAATGAGACGGTTAGTGATGCCTTGAAGGATTGCTCTTTTGCGTAGGCTGTATGGGACAATTTCAGCTCTAAGTTTACACACATTATTTTCAATACAAATGATTGGATAACTAATACATTGCCTAACTTAGACAAGGAAAATATAAAGTTTTTTGTCGTTCTACTTTGGTGTATATGGAATGACAAAAGAAAGATCTTTTCAACAATTTGCAAAGCTCTCCTCGACGAACAAGCTCCATCATTCATCAATATGTCGAGGAGCATAATGATGCTAACAAAGGAAGACAGAATGTTGAAGTGATAAATTGTAGAGCTAGATGGAGGAGACCCTTATATGGATGGTACAAAATAAATTATGATGCTGCAATTAAAAGGAAGGGCGTTGTGGTGTAATTAGTACCTTGGTGTGAGATTATAGTGGACTATGTTATGGGTACTTCAATTATTGTCATTCCCTAGAAAACTGATTCATTGGTTGTGGAAGCTTTGGCTACTCAAAGAGTTGTCCAGTTTGCCTTAGCATGGGACTTCAGCAAGTGCAGATTAAAAGAGATGCTTTGTGTCATAAACTGAATACCAAATATTCATACCGTTTTCTTACATTCAATCACATTTGGTTGGGTTGTTTGCAATGTCCCCACACACTCTCATAATTTGGCATACTGATTTATCCATACGTAACCCAAGATTCACATTTTCAATTTAAAACTTATCTGAACATCAACACCAATTCACATTTATATCCAATACTTTACATTCGGTTTACATCCCAAATAAGTATTTACATACCAAATAGTACTATATATAAACAGTCTAAACATATAAAGAAAAACTCATATACCTCAACAGAATCACATAACTGCCTGAGATATACCAAAATAAAATCCTCCTAAGCAGTAAAGAAAGCTACTGCAAATAATATGGAAGGAAAATAAGGGGGTGAGCTTATGCCTAGTAAGAAATATATATAAAAGAGCTAATACTACGCATATCTATATGAGAGTATCTTAAAAATATGCTCTTTCACACGGAAACCAATGATCACATGTTCTTTGACACGATAACAAAAAGGATACTATAATGGGTTAGATAACTATTATGAGAACAAAAGGATGCTTTAAAATACCTCATTTGTCCCAACATCTAATTCCAACTATAGAGAGTTAATTAAAGGTTATTTAATCACAGAGTTCAATAGTTATTCCGAAATAACTTCCATTATACAGTTCACAAAACCATTCAAATAACTAGTTCTAAAACACTCGGTAAATATTATAATACCCAGTTTCAATAAGCAATACTGAGATCATAAAACATACTATACGAATATACTAGCACCCCAGTAAAACAATACAGTGAAGACTAGGCTTCACCAAATGGACTCATGCAATAACAGTAATAACGACATATGACCAATAGTCAAAAGATCCATAGTGTACACTAGCCAGGTGACATCTGTGGGCACTAAAGATGTGATTGAGGTCCAACGGCAACGGCAACAACAATCAATATAATAGTAATAGGCGTATGTGCCCGTAGGCAGCTATGGGGCCGATGTCTCAAAATAGTTCATAAATCAAATCAGAATTGTTTACGGAGATTAATTCGATGAATCACATCTTCAGTTAGTTCATAAAACATCAAAATCAGAAATCATTACAATTGAAGTGAAATATCTCTTTAACAACTTCACTACATTTGTAACAAAAAAAAAAACTTCTCTACATTATTCCTTAAATTTATCCTTTTTTTAGTTTCGAGTTTCATTAGAAGATTTTAAAACTCAATCGCATAAGACATAAACTATTTGAAATAATATTATTAAAAATGATGAAAGGTAAAAAATATTAAATCACCATTTAAAATAAGGTTTATATATGATGTACATGTAATGTATAAAGACTATACACTGTTAATGTATCACAGATTAACACTTCATTAATGAGTAAACCAAAAAGATACTAAGTCCTTCTAAGCAAATTGAAAAAAAAATATTTGGATTTATTTTTAAGGACTTGGCATCTTTTTAATTTACTCATCAATAAGGTGTCAACCTTTAGGGCATTGACAATGTATAGAGTCTACACATTATCAGTGCATCATATATATAAATCCTTTAAAATATAGATTAAAAACTGAACGTGTGTTGGTTTGATCGAGTCTTCTTGATTCTTGATGTTGGATGAAGATGAACTCATTATTCTTTGAATGCTTTCAACACTTTAACCCTTGAACTTCTTATTAAACTTTGCTGAAGAATAAACAAATGCAGCAATAACTTCAAGACATGCTACCAATGCCACTTTTCTCAAGCTTATTTCATATGAGGACCCCATTTTTCCAATAAATTCCATAATTTAAAGGTTAGGGAAATGAAAAGATAAAAGGTGAATTACAAAGAAATGAAATAATTGATCTTAAAGAAGGAAAGTGTCATGCAAGGCCTATGGGACTTTTACAATCTGGATTGTTATGAAACTCTAGAATTGTAATATTTGGAATGAAATATGGAGATGGGTGAAATCAGTACCTTGAAATTCCTTCATTTGAGCATGTTTTGAAAAACGTGCAACAATTTCGAAAATGATGATTAAGTTCATAGGCCGTCAAAATTTTCATGAATAATAGTCAAATCAAGATGACTTTTGACCAATTATCAGTAGTGAATAATTTTTCATGTAATAATGTTTTAGGTCATGTGGATTGATAGAATAAATCAAGCATAAAAATAGAAATTTACACGATTTGGAGGGGGTATTTTGGTAATTTCACCTTCGTTACAGTCAAACCCCAACAAAAACTTATTCAATGATTAGAATGAGTAAAATAGAGGTGTTTATGATTAAATGAAATATTTTAGAGGTTGGATAGATTGTTTTTAACGAAGTCAAATTGTGAAAGGCAAAATGGAAAGATTCATTAAGTATAAGGGCAAAATTGTAATTTGCACCATAAGATATTATTATTTTAGAATTTTCCAGCCTCTTCCTCCTTCATTCTCATCAGCCACCATCTTTCCTTCATTTCTCCATGGCTAAGCTTGGTGAGAAGAGAGAAAGCTTATGAAAACCCTAGTAAATGACCTCTAAACCGAAAACAGTTTTCACCAACCTTGTCTTAACTTTCAGAGCTCTACAATTTGACACAAAAAATCAAGTGTCAAAGTGGCCATTTTCAAGGTGTTTGGGATGTTACAACTTGTGGGCATGGCAAAAGGTGAGAGAAAGCTTATGTTTTTCATGATTTTATGATTGTTAGTTATGTGACTTGGATGTTTAAGCCTGTATTTGAAATTGATTTGAAGAAAACCATGCGATATTATTTCTCTTAAGTTTTGGGCTAACAAGTTATGTCCATGGATAAGGTGTTATGTCATGTGAAAATGATGTAGAGCTATTGTAGAGCCAAGATGAAGCATGGATTTAGGTTTTAAAAAATTGAAGAAATGAGGTAGATGATGAAATTGAAAGATGAATTTCAAAGTTTGAAAAGCATTCTGTATGGAAGCAGCCGATTGCCCTGAATAGTAGTCGACTGCTCAGACATGGAATCTGGATATTTTTATCGTAACTGACTTACACTAGTCGACCACCTTGAATAGCAATCGACTGCCTCTGTAACCGACTTAAGTCAGTTAACTACCATTCGTACCAGTCGATTGCTGTTACTCAAAAGTATTCTATTTGAAAACCAGTTGACTGCCCTAGTAACCAGTAGATTATCTATGGCAGGGATAGTTTAAGAATAAGAAATGCTAAGATCAATTAATGATTATAAGAGTAATACAATTTTCATAAGTAAAGTATAGAAGTTAACTATATTTAAATATTAAACTGCAGCTTAGCAGTCAAGAAGTGATATTAATGATACGGGTGACGCTGCAGAAATTTAAGAGGTAAAGGACATATATATTAGACGTAAAGATATCATGTTTTGCATTATGCTTTAATTTCTGAAATTCTGATATTTGACCTTTGAATTTTACAATGACTTTGATTTATCTGGTTTTGAATGAATTATGAATTTCTGATGTCTGAACTTTGATAAGTTGAACATGGTTTTGATATTGAATTCTGATTCTAAATCCGACATTAGTTTTGATATTGACTAATATGAATTTAGAGTTGCTGAATAGTTTTGACTCTGATTTAGTAGTATGAATTCATTCTCTATTAGTTCACTTTCGATTCTCTATAAATAAAGAGTTAGGGAACCGGGACAATTGAGGTACTCCAAAGCATCCTTCCTAACTCACCTAACTTCCTAACTCGCTATAGAGATCATTCCATTCAAATTTGCTATATGTGTCTATTGTTTCATTTAGGCACTTAAAAGTATGTTTAACATTTCAATTGGTGTTTGGTTTCGTAGAGGAAGAGAATTTCAGAAACGATGGGATCATAAGAATTATTATCTTTGAATGATTATGATTTGACTAATGGATTTAAGGAATGCTTATTGTTTGTGGATTTATAGGCACTAAACTGGATTGAGAATATAAAGATTTCTACTTGAACTTGCAGGAGATTCCGATTATAAAAATGTTATGCTGTCGAAATTCTTTATAAATGATTTGAATTGAAAGTGTTAAACGATAAGTTTATTGTGGATTGCCAGCATATATTTTAAACAATAAGTTGAAGAAGTTTGTTTGTCAATAATAGTATTCATTATAGAGTATTTGTATAGAAAAACAAACACGTACTCTAATTATGTGTACTAGGACCTATTTAAATGACTAAATGTGCATTAGCTAAATAATTTTAGCGTAAAGTCGGAGGAGGATATTGAGCTCTACTCAATCATTTGTGTGAAAATAAGTCAATTCTGATTCCCATATACCTCAACGAAAATCGAAGAACCGCATGAGGGATACCAAAAGTTGAAATTCCTCTTGAGCAGCGATATAAATCTACTGTAGATAATCTGGAAGGGAAATAAGGGGGTGAACTTACGCCCAATAAAAAATATATATAAAAGAGCTGATACTATGCATATTATATGCAAGTATCTTAAAATATGCTCTTTCACATAGAAACCAATGATCACACATTCTTTGGCATGATGTCAGAAAGGATACTATAGTCAGTTAGATAACCAAGTTGAGTACAAATGGATGCTTTAAAGTACCTCACTTATGCCAGCATCTAATTCCAACTATAAGGAGTTTATTTAAATATTTAGAATTAGCTTCCATTAAATAGTACTGAAATTATTCTGATAACTAGCTTCAAAATACTCCGTGAATAGTATAATAATTAGTTTTAGTAACCAAAATAGAGATCAAAAGACATATCTGACATATACATTGAAAACAGAAGTAAATAAAGTTTGGGAGTGCCTGGATTAGCCAGGGATTTACCGCCCCAGTAAAACAGTATAATGGAGACTAGGCATCACCTAATAGATTTATGTAATATAAATATCACCAAAGTGAACGACATATGGCTATAGTCTAAAGATCTACAGTGTACACTAGCCAGGTAACATTTTGGGCGTAGAAGATGTGGCTAAGGTCAAACAGCAATAGTTCACACACACAGAGGGCATGTACCTGCAGGTAGCTATGAGACCAACAATCTCAAAAGTGTTCATAAATCATTTCAGAATTGTTTACGGAGATCAATTTAGTAAAACATATCTTTAATTAGTCTATAAAGCTTTAAAATTTAGAAATTATTATAGTTGAAGTATAAAAACTCACCAAATATTCTCAGTTTAATAACTAATGTTCAAATATTTTATTTACGTATGACAGTAACTGGGAACATACGTGCATCTTGAAAAACGTAAAAATTAATAAAAATCCCTTGAGAGCTGAGTTACAAAATCTGTCTGCATAGAAGACCTTCAAAAATTCTTAACCTAAATCACATCTTCATTTCATTTCTATTTTCAAACTAATGCCAAATGATGATTTTAGAGGTTTAGGTTCGTTTTAAAAAATTTTGGCAATATAACGATACTACCTATCCTAACCTCCCTGCACGAAAACACAGTTTGTAATCCACAATTCTAGTTTCACAATCTCAACTAAATAATGAAATCCAATCTAATAAAATCCATTTTTATCATTCCATATGCAGCATGGTATCCTTACATCTCTTATATATATCCTTTAGCAATTAGATTCCGCAATGTTGCCTAATAGCACTAGTATCACTTTCTGACTTTTGGGCTACAAAATATCACATCATCATTGTTATTTCTTCACAATTCAGTTATAAAGAGTAATTAAATCCTTAAATCTACTACATTGTCTACAGTATATATAATTTTTGTCTAATTTACATCGATGCTAACACTGCTACTTTCATCAAAACACCTCTGTTTTCAGTTCTGATTTCGCCAATAGTCTTGAATTAATTGATATATTATTCAAGGATCCAAAACACATTAAATTAAGCATGGTTTCAATCTCCCCTTCTTTCGGCCGAAATGCACTCTTTCTCCCACACTCTTCATTTCTTCAATTTAAGCCTAAATTCATGTTCTACACTTGTTCTACATTGATTCTACATCATTTTCACATTAAACACCACCATATTCATACACACTCATATACACAGTAATCATCATCTTAATCACATATTACACATCTTGAGTAGCTGATTGGGCTGTCTGTGATGCTTTTAACACTATTCATTCAAACAGTAACACTTCACATATTAATTTATTCCTATAAATAAGTAATGTTTATAACAAATAAATCAATTCACATCCCTTCAAATTAAGTTTACATCAAATAGTACTGTATAAAATCTCTGAACATACAAATGTAAATACAATACCTCTAGGATCTACTATCCCTGCTTCGGAGTAATCCAGAAGTAGTCAAACCACAGATAAGTAATTCATGCAAAACCTTTGAAAATTATCTGTGGATGGTGAAAATAAAGGAGTGAGCAAACCACAACTTAGTATGAATTGTATGCAATACTTGATATCACAAAATCTACATGCAATAAAATTATTATTTCCTATAGGTACACTAGGGACCAAAATAGGAAGGATACTATAGTCGGTTAGGGATCCGGATGGAGTAAGGAAGATATTTTGAAATACCAATCTTCTCCCGAAACCTAGAAGCGACTATAGGGAGTAAGTATTGATTCTTGATATAAAGCACTTTTCCATATCATCTCGTAGTAAATCTCAAAATCAATGCTTCTATTAATCAAAGCATTTAAGTCAAATAATCTAATATTCATATTGAATAATAAAAGGAATATTAGATTAATAAATCCTCATTTCCTTTTAAACATATGTCACGTATATCACTGAAAATTTCGTAAACATTATTATACTCAATTTAATATAGTAAACCGTTTAGAAAAATCATCATCCATCTCATTAAAAACATATGAATAATCATATATCATTTAATTTCATCATCCATTTAAAAACATCCTTTTCATATCATAAAATGGTGGAGACGAAGGCAACACCCTCAATATATCATGCTATAATCCCCTAGGGAACAGTAACAGTAAACAATAAACACGTGAGCTCTATGGCCATAGTCTATAAATGTCCTCGGTCGTACACTAATCAGGTGTCAACCGGAACGCTGAAGGTAGGATAAGTACCAACAGCTTCACGCAGCATATACATATCACATATCAGCATGATACGAGGCGTATCAGTCTCCAAACACTGTATATGAAATCTCATTACCTTTATGGAATATAATAAAATAGATAGTATCTTCAGAAAATCCATAAAGGTATAAATCACAGTATATAATACGATGAAAACAGTGTTATAAATATTTGCACTATAGTAATAAATCTCATAAATATTCCATTTCACCGTAAACACATATACTCCTATTTTCCATGCTATCCTTTCAGGACTTTCAATTTCAAGATCATTGGAAAAATCATTTTTCGATAAGTTCACACTTTATGAAAAATAGTTATATTTATTTTCGAAAATTAATAGTAGTTTCATAAACATACAGGTTCACTGTGAAATGAGTAAAGTCTTCAGTTAGTCCATAAAGGTTTTTATTAAATCATATAGTGAATATTTATGGAAAATAATATTCACCTTTTAACTTTATAAACCACTTCATATACTATAAAACATGAGGGAGGAATTTTCAGTAACCTCACTTTCATTAAATTTGGTAACATGAATATTTAAATAATCCTTTTCGGTATGTTCATGTTTCATGAAAAATATTAATTTCATCAATTCCAAGGCTAGGGAATTGTTCAAATGTGCACTAGAATATTTCATGGTATTTTTAAAAAATTTTCTAAGAAATTTCAGTAGTATAACGACTGCTAATATCGTAGCCTTCTTGCAATTTCAACACAATTCCACAATCCACAAACAACCATAATTCCAGAGTTTCCAAAACATTTCATTTCAAAAATTATTCTTTTAAAATTAAATGTACTAAAATCATGCATTTGAGATATCCTTACAGATCACATACGTATCCCTTACCTGTCTGTCGTATTCAACTCTTTCGAGCGCACCAACCGTAATTCTTTACTCTAGGACTGCAAATCATTTTACCAAAAATATTAGCTCATTGAATTCTTATTTTTAAGCTATTATTCATATCTTAATGCAGCCACATTGGACATTGTAATTATTTTCGCAGTATAATTCTATCGGTAGTATAACGTAACTTCTTCGTTTTGTGTTAGATTTTAAATCCGAGCATACCAACAGGCTCCTTGTAATTCCTACGGTCTAAATCTACCCTCAACTCATCAAAATCAGCCATGGATTCCAACCCCCTTCATAAGGCCAAATGCTCCCTCTTCCATCCTTTAATGATTTTCAACATTTTAATGTTAAAATCTTATTCTATTAAACTTAATCATTAATTTGGCACCTAACTTATGCATGAAACACCATAAATCCTTAAAGAACCAAGCTTGGCCAAATGGTCCTCCAATGGAAAATTTTTATTTTTCAACATTTAAATGAAACAAGGCTAAAAACATGTTTATCATGCTTAAAGGAGTAAATCTATACCATTGGAATTAAAGAAAGCATAAGGAATGGTATGGTTACCTCACTTGGCTGAAACTTGGAAGCTTTCTTTCTCCTTTTATATTGGCCTATACCATGAGCTATGGGTATAGGAATGTAGAGGAGAGAGGATAGAATGTTTTTGTAGTTAAAAGTTTGGTGAAATTTTGGCTAATTAGTGAGATATAGTTGCTTGAATTTTCTTTCTTCTCTTTTCCTTGTTAATGGCGTGGGAGGCAATTGGAGAGGATGATGAATAGTGCATCTCAACTGCTGATGGAATTATAAAGAAAATTCTGGAATTGGGCAAAATTACCAAAATGCCTTTAGTTATGAAAATTTCGGATAATTTTGCGCTTAAGGTTCCGCTATCGTAAAAACCATGTAATCATGCTCCAAAATTTTGGATTCTAGCATCAATCAATCCTATTAAATGTAATTTGATGATTAAAAGTAGTTTCGTTGACGCGCGGTGTACAGATAATGAGAAATTACGATTTTACCCACGCGACCTGCCGATGAATTTCTCCAATTTCACCACTGTTTCGATAAATCTCTTAACACTGTCTTAACCTACGTTTTACATAGAATATCATGGTATTTTTACTTTGTCCCAATTCTTTTTAGTTTGAGTGTAATTTACAAAATTACCCTCAGGATGTAACAGTTATTTTCGAATTTGTTTGCCATACTTCTAAAAATAATGCAAACAGGGTATTTTGGGTTTCAAATTTCCATAATATCATTATTAAACCATTTATACATTGTTCCTTTTATCATATATACATCTAGGCACGAAAATCTAAGTGAGGCCCACATCACTATTTACTTGAAATTTACAAGTATATTCCTAAATAAATCAAAATTACATATAAATACACATGTACAGTACCATACAATCGGTTCTGACATTTCCTCCCCACCTTTAGGAAATTTGGTCCTCCAAATTTTGCCTGGATCAATCACTAAATAACTTATGTATTTTAAATTCTTTAATTCCTATATAGATTTCTTCCTTGAGTGTTACTGTCACAGCATTTTTAAAATGCAAGATTTCTAATGAGGAACTCTCAAGGTTAGCATTTAATATTGGTATAACTTTACTACTGACTTATATATATAGTTCTCGATTCCTTATACCAAATTTGTACATTATAGGGAGATGGCTTTACTAAATCGGGAGTTAACAGTTTTAGATTTCCCATTTCCTTCTATATCATTAGAAGTCTACATTGTACACCATTTTACATCTCATATAATGCCATGCTGAGGTTAGTTTAATAATTAATGTGTAGTAATCCCAGAAGTTTTTGAAATCCATAGCACTCGCTTTCAATGTATTCTTGAGCATCTAAGTAGTATGCTCAGTTTATCCATCAATTTACACGTAAGAAGCGGTGCTAGAACTATATTAGAATTCCCATAGTCTCTTGAATTCTCTCTCAAGTTAGAATACGACATGGGAATCCATATCATACGTAATGCTCCCTGGAACTCAACATACCGTCTCACTATTTATCAGCTAAGGCACTAAGAAGAGTAATAAATCTGGTCACTAAAAAGTTTGTTATTATAAGCATTTCTATAATATTATAATTCTTCCAGTTCTTCAGTAACCTCAAAACAAAATCTCTCCCGATTGGCCCCCTTTTTCACATTGATTTGGTAGAGACTGCAATAAACTTGCATACTTAAATGTTTAACTTTCATTTACTGTCTATGAAACATTCGGTATCGATCTCCATTATATCTCTTTTCATCTCGGATTATCAATACACTACTCATTCTTATGGTACTCTTAATACTGTTTAAAAGTAGAATATATCTGGAGATGTAATCTCTCTCAAAAATCAAATTTTTGTAACTGATAATTTTCAAAAATACCAATGCTGCGTCTAACTATCCGTGCCAATCTCATAATTCATGTGCATATCCATTATATAATCGGCAGTAAATTTAATTATTTATTCCTCTGAGTATGACCAATTTTATCTATTAAGTTTGGCTTGATTTTAATTCTAGCCATATACATATGGTCATTAGAGAAAATCACTTTTAATCTGAATTTGAGAATTACTCCAACAATCCATATGCTATAAAATACCTTCTTAATACATATTTCAAAGTCAACCCACTTGTCACTTCAATTATTTTTTCCCGAGTAGTATAATACTTCACAATTTAATTCTTTTGATCCTTTTAAGTACTCCACTCCCACATTTAACTTTCTCACATATGATGTTTATCAGTGGAGCAACTGATTCCGCAAACTTTTCCCTAAACCAGCTAAGTTATTCAACCAACCTCGGTAAATTCCGTATTTCAATTATTATCTTTGGTCTCTCTCCCATTTAGAATTAAATCTCAATTTTTTGAGCGAATCTATATCGTTCTATCATTTCAGATCACATGTCTCAAAAAGAATATATTTAATCATAACTCATATGTAATAAACCTTAATCATTTAGCTCCCAGTCTCTGAGAATCTATAAGACTATATATATAATACTGTTCATGCTCTTCTGGTGCCTTAAAATATATTGACATATCATCGTTAAGCATCATCTCAATTTATCTTTTGGCTTATAAACACCAGAAGGATATTCATCTACCCAAATGCACTACAAAGAACTTATAGTAACTTTATTGAGTCCTAATTATTGTTTTAAGGACATCAGTCTCTCAAATTTTAACTGGCAGTACCCCGATTAGTAATTGATCTTAGAAAACATTTCTACACCCCTGAATGAATCAATTAGACCATCAGTCTTGTAATAGGTGCATATTTATACTTGGTGATAACATTGCCATTTAGTCGTCAATTGATGTATACTCATATATTATCATTACTCCCCAAACAATTAACATTATTTTCTCCCATAGGAATACATTAAGAGAAATAAATTCTTTATTCAATAATTTCTGAAGTTACTTCTTAAGCTTCTTCAATTTCGTTTATGTCATCCGATAATAGCTTAGAAGTAGTTTTCGTACCTATTATCGAGTCGATGATAAACTCGATATCCCGAATCAGTGGTGGTGTTTCATCTAGAAATATATCATGAAAATTTCCAATCACATACCTCATACCACTTTGGACATTTTGTTTCTACATCGTTCACATAAACAGTATATTCTCAAAACACATGCACATAACACTTAAACAATTTTAGCACACATTCTACTTTGATTCATTTATTAACCGAACAGTTTCCACAATATTGCATTCAAAGTGAGAGAAGGTG
Source organism: Heritiera fomes (assembly GCA_032173925.1). Taxonomy (NCBI): domain Eukaryota; kingdom Viridiplantae; phylum Streptophyta; class Magnoliopsida; order Malvales; family Malvaceae; genus Heritiera; species Heritiera fomes. The sequence continues at coordinate 23,295,674 of JAPDPM010000015.1, forward strand.
ATAAATTGAGTATAACAATTTAAGTTAACATAATTTGCAGCTAACCTATCCATTTCTGGAATTACACCGAAATCATATATGTTCGATAAACTTAGGTTAGTTATCGTTTTCCTTCTCTCTTACAGTCACTTTACAGTGTCTATAAACACTTTTCAAAATTTATAATACTTTAAATAGTATATGATTCTATAGAGTAGATTCTAGAAGTTTTTGGTTCTACAAGTATCTGTTTAGTATACATAGGAAACAAAAGAGATATGTAGAACCAGAATTAACAATACTAGTATTGAATTATCGAATGTACAAATCACATTCTCAGTTACCTTCAATAGATATATCACTTCTCATATCATCAAACAATCCCTAGCCAGATACCTCGTTTGTTCACATCTAAATCAGGCCCTAAAGAATGTATAACAGGGCCAACTATCTTTCAACAATCACTTGATTCATTTATACTGTAAAGACTGCAAAATTTTGTACCATGTTAGTGAATAAATAAAAGACATAAGATAAGCTAGTACTGATATACATTTTTGTAATTATTATTCTTATGCCAAGCAATGAGAATGAAGTCTCAAATTAGTGAAATTAGAAAATAGATAGATTATACCTTTATGTAATTTATAAATCCTATAACTAAGTTCAAGAATTATATAAGAACAAATAGATGCATATATTCCACAATATATATGTATACTTGTTTTAATAAAGCGAAGGCACAAGTATACTAAAAGAAATGTAGTATACTTGAATATTAAAATAGTTAAGATAAAATAAATAAGGAATACATATATATATTTATATTGAGTGTTAAATATGTGTATATATATGTAAATTTAAAAGAAAAGAAATATATATACACACATACCTACACTAAAAATATATTAGACATGAAAATATATATCATATATATATGGATATGTGTATGTATATATTTTTATAATTAAGGTTTGAAATATAGGTACATATACAAATTATATGTAAAGAATATAATAAAATAAATAAATACATATGAATATATGTTGGTATATATATAAATATATATTATTTAAAGACAATTATAAATTATATGAATTATAGATATTTAAGATAGGGATGAAAATATAAGTAAAATATAAATTAAAGTATGTGTTAGTGGAGTTTGATGGGACTTTCTCCCATCAAACCCCACTAACATCACTGGCTCCATCAACCAAAGCTTCTCAAAGAAGCCTTGAAAATAAAAGAAAAAAAAAGGAAATGAGAGTGAAAGGAGAAGAGAGGCACGAGACAGAGGGCTGAAGGTTGAACCATTCAGTGAAGAGAAAAGAAAAGAAATGAGCTGAAGCCGAGAAAAAAAGAAAGAGTAGCTGGAAAGAAAAAGAAAAGAAGAGGAAGAGACGTTGCAATGGAAGGAGGAGGAACTACGGTTGTGCAGTAAAGAAACGAAAAAGAGGGGAAATTTTAAATGTGCAGAGAAACAAATCGGGTCTGTTGAAAGGGGGGCTCATTCGATGATAGCAGTTGGAACCGTGAGCTAAAGGAGGAGAGTTTATGACAATGCCTTGGGGAATTTAATGGTGTAGCAAGGACGTCGTTAAGAGGCCATTACTGTCAGATTTTGGAGGCTTATAACGTGGGATTTTGATGTTGTTTGAGGCTGGCTTTGAGGCTCTAAAATAGGGAATTGAAGGTTGAATCTGGCTGCCTCCTAGCTGTTAGAAGGTGACCATAACAGAGGCTCTCAAGTGGCATTTTAGGCTGGAGAAGACAATGTGAATAAGGGCTGGAATGTTAGACTGATCAGGGAAGTCTGGAACAGGGAACATGAGGCAGCAAGGTTGAGTTGTTGACGTGAAATGAAGGCTCATTCTCTGGCTTCTACAATAGCATAAGGGGCTGAACGGAGACTGGGATGAAGGCAGAATAAGGGCTGTACTGCGTGGCTCTTGTAGCTGTTATTAAGGCGTGAATAGAAGGTTGTTTCAACGGAAGCAGTGCAAATCGAGAGGGTAAGGTCCTCTAAACACTTAGTTATGATCCTTGTATGAATATTATGGATGAAATGTGATTCATGGAGGTGGAAATAAATAAATAAATATGTCATCCATAAAAGAATAAATATCAACTGTGTGATATTCATACAAATGTACCTAAGCATATTTTATATACTAAGAAAATAAATAGGATTAGTTGAGATATAATTACAAGCATAAATATATAATTTGTTTGAGGTATACTTATAATTATATAATTATACAATTATATATATAACAAAGGGAATATGTAGCAATTATTAAATCAATAATGCCTTAGTGAAACAAACACAAATAGTAATTAATAATGTGCATTGGTTGTGATAACCGTAAATTTTCCATTTATTGGAAATTAATATTAAAGCAAATAGAGAAGTCGAAATAAATAAATATAATTGTGAGATCGGAATATTAGTGAATATTCCGTGAATTGATAAAGTGACGGATTGTGAAAATTTGAATGAAGGAAGATTAAATTTGGAAATAAGGATAGAAGAAAATTTAATTTGGATCAATGGAAATCCAAATTAAATAAAAAAATAAGAAATAAATATGATATATATTTATATAATTATATATTATATAAACATATTTTTATACAAATACATACGTACTTAAATAATATATAATATATATTATTATACATTGGTATATATATGAATATATACTATTTCATAAATTTAAATAGTACATATGTATATTTTATGTATATATAAATATATACATATCTAGGAAAAGTAAATGTTATTCTACATTAAAGTTTATATGTATATATATTGTAAATACAATATATATTGTATTATAACATTTATATATAAATATATATATATATAAATGTTATTTAATTTAAAGTATATAGATAAATATATATACTATATATATACATTTTAATACACAACATATATATATATATATCTTTATATATATTGTATATCTAGTACTATACTATATATAAATAATATTATATGTATAATATTATTATAGTATAAGTATTATATATATATGTATCTAATTAAAATAGAAAATAAAAAAAAAGAAAACAAAACAGAATCGGGAAGAATCTCGATTCTTCTCCCATGATACAGCCGGCCATCGTCGCCAACGAGAAAGAAAAGAGATGAGGGAGAGCGACGTCGCCGGTGAGCCGAGGAGAGGAAGAGAAGGCGACCGGTGACGGAAAAGGAAAGAAAATTGTGAAGAAACAAAAATGAAACCGGTGGAAGCTGAGAAGGGAAAAGAGAAGAGGAAACAACGGTGTCGGCCGGTCTTGGCACCGCCACCGCCACTCGAACCTCGACAGAGGTGAGAGGAAGGAAAAAGAGGCCATTGGTGAGGCCACCGATGGCAGAGGAAGGCCGAATGGAGGAAGAGAGAAACCGAGGCAAAATCGAGTAGATCCGCCGTCGTACCGCCGATCCAGGCCGAACGGAGACCACCAGCAGGTTCTCCGTGCCGTCGGCCAGCTGAGGAGCTGTCGAACCGCCGGAGAACCAGCCACCGGAGGAGAACCAGCGAGGAGGGGAAATGGCCGATCTGGCCAAGAAAAAGGAAAAAGAAAAAGAAAAGAAAAAGGAAAAAGAAAAAGAAAAGAAAAGAAAGGAAAAAAAAAGAAAGAAGGAAGAAAAAGAAGAAAGAGAAAGAGAAAAGGAATTTCGGGAATTTGAAAATTTTTCGAGAATTCGAAAATTACGGGAAATCCTAGGAATTACGGGAATCGGTAAGAAATCTTGAAAAGTGTTAAATTATTTAAATAATTTATTTATTTAAATAAATTGAGAAAAATTCTAAAATTTAGAATTTGGTTTTCAGAATCGTTCTCGGTGAATGACACGATGGAACCGGGAGAGGTGAACACGGGCGCGACCTTCAAGAGGCAATCGCCGACCCAAAACAGGTAAGAGAGATATGTGCCGCCTGTAAGGATATTCGGTCACATGTTTTAAATTATGCATTTAATTTTTAAATGCACTTTATAATGATTGGTTTGAAATTGTGGTGATTTATCGGTTTAAAATTGTGGTGAAGTACCAGTTAAGAAAATATAAACTGTATTTTCCGTGCAGGAGGCTAGCCAATCGGCAATCGATATACTGCCGAAAATTTACTGAAAATTACCAAAAATTACCGAAAATCATAATAAATGATTGGATTTCACGAGAATCGACTTTCAATCACGAGAATCGATTTTCAGTCACAAAAATCGAGAAATTAAGTATTTTTCATAAAGCATGAATATATGGAAGCTTGAATTTAAAATATTCATGTTTTCGAGAATGGTGAAAATGGAATTACCAAAAATTCACCCGGTAGGTGATAATTCACGTGAAACGAGATAGAAAATAAAAAGGACCGAAGTGAATATTTTATAAATATTTCTTAAATATTCACTTGATTTTATATAAAACCTTTATGGTTTTCATTATGAAAATAATTAATTACATAAATTCCATAAAGGTTAAGAATGATGGAAAAACTATGATTTCAAGACTAGAGGTCTCTACACGTGTTTTTAGAAGAAAACATGGTTACAGGATTTATAATTTGGAAAATAAATATTTTATTTTTCCATAAATTATGAGATTATGTGAATTAAATTCCGATAATTTTCAAAACCATGTTTTGGATACAAAGCACGGAAAAACGTGCGTACATGTTTTTACGGTGGAAAAAGACATAGTCACGAGATGTGTTTTCAGTGTGACTATTTTACAACTGTTTTCACCGTATGGAAAACATGATTTATACCTTTATGAAATATTTTGAAAATGTTTATTTATTTTATAAATTTTATAAAGGTGATGATTTATACATGTGAGCCTTATGGATAATTGTGAAATGTTTTACACTACTGTGTTTAAAATCCATAAAGGCTATGGTACGGTTTTATACTGTTTTGAGACTTAGGCCCCGAGCTTCATGCATCATACATACTATTACGTCACGTGGCTGATTGACCAGCTAGTCATCAGCGTCCCGGATTGTCACTAGCAAGTGTACACCGAAGACATATTATAGATCATGGCCATAGATCTCATTACTGTTACTGTGTCCCTAGAGGACGAGATAACATGATTTAATTATAGGGTGATGCCTAGTCTCACTTACTATTTACTGTTTACTGAAAAGATTTACGAAATCCTGTTTACTGTACTGTACTGTTTACTGTACTGAACTATTGTACTGTTTACTGTTTACTGATGAAAAATCATACTAAAACACTGTTTAGTACTGAACTGTACTGTTTACTGAAATGGTAGCCACTGATTACTGTTTTACTGAAAAGAAAGCTATCATTTACTGTTTACTGAACTAAAAGCTACCGTATATTGTTTACTGAATTGTAGTACAATTTTCTAACTAAATTGTATCGAGATATTATTTTACTGAATATTACTGTTTTACTGAGCTATAAGATACGGTTTTACTGAATTGTAAGGTACTGAATTAATAAATAGTACCGAAAACTACTGTTTACTGATCCAACAATTTTGGATATTTATAAACCACTGTACTGTCACGTGTTTTAACTGTACTGACGAGAATAGAAGCAAACCATTATTTTACTACTGAACTGTCACGTGTTTTAAAATATACGGAAGTGAAGAGAAATAAATGGTTTACTTTACGGATTATATCGTTTTGAGAACAATTGATATAGTACTCTCTATAATTGCTTCTAAGTTCCAGAACAAGTCAGGTATTTTAAAATACCTAGCTTACTCTATCTGGATCCCTAGTCGACTGTAGTATCCTTCCTACATGTGAGCCTAGAGCCAACTAGGAAGATTTAAAAGAAAGTGAAAAAGTTTTTCAGCATATAATTAACCGAATATCAAGTGTGACATATAACTCTCTTATTGAGCCGTGGTTTGCTCACTCCCCAATTTTAATATTTCAAGTTTTGATGATGGTGAGATCCAATATTTGTGGATTACTGATGCACATAATGGACAATATGACAAACCGACTGAGATTTATGAGTTACGATCATTTATTTTTTGTATTTAGACATGTATGCAGTACTACTTGCTTATTAAGTAAGATAAAGGATGTATATAATATAAACAATATTTTATGAAATTGTTTAACACAAGAAATCAAGTGAAGTATTACAGACAACCCAACCGAATAAATTGTGTGAATTAAAGTGAAAAATGTGGTAACAGATCGTTACAAATTTAATGGTATCAGAGCATAGTTGGCCTGATGTCTATGGATATTTTTAGAAGGAAAACTGTTAAACATCCCCAGTAGTACTGTGTCATCTGAATACATAGAGAAAATAAATAATTTTCAATTTAGTAAATTGATTTAAAGGGAGTGAGAATTGAAAATTTAGAATGTTAAAGAGAAAAATAGGCTCAGAAATTACCGAAAAATTGGTGATTCTTATAATCTAAATGAAGGCCTGTTCGGTAAGGAATCAAAAGGACTCGGTGAGGGCTCTACCAGTACTTTCCGGTCCGGATCGAACTCAGACCTGAGAATGATGATATAAACGGAGGGGAATGAAATATCATCATTAAATAGACTTTAAGATCACCGATTGAGGGTAATTTGAAGAGAGAGAAATTTTTTAGCCAAAAATGACCAAAGTACCCTTACCTCTAAAATTTTACAGGGAGTTAAAAAAACCAACAGAGGTTGGAATTGACTAATTTGACAGAGAAATTGATGATGCAAAACTAAATTACAAGTAGAATAATCCAATTATGGATTTTAGTGGATTTTTCTGTTGAAACCGAACAAGATCTGAAATTGCTGATATAAGTATGAGAAAGGATAATATCAGCACATGGATAATGAGATCATTGATTCCAATGTATACTGAGGAGAAAGAAATAAATGTCAAAATGACGAAAATGCCCTTATGTTGGGCAAAACTCTGAATAGTGATGAAATTAAGTAATTTTGAATCCATTGAGAGTAATGGAGTTATTAATGGTATAAAGGATATAATATGAATATAGCGATCCCTATTATTGATTCCACTGACACTTAGATTACGGACGCAAACTGTGAGTGACCTAGTGAACGGGCTAGGCCTCATGATAAAACCTTAAAGGGTGACCCAGTGAACGGGTTGGGCATTCTCAAAAGGGACAGTACACATGTGTAAAGGCGGACGGCGGACGGGCCGAGGCCTTATATGATGCGATCTGATAAGAGTATAGTGGGATGTTGCAAGATGATTGGCTTGGTTATTGATTGTAAGGGCCAGAATTACGAGTGTATCAACTCCGATAATTATTACGGGATCGTGGATATTATAAAAGTGAAATGAATACAAAAATTGATTGAGAAAGTAGATAGTACAAAAATTGATGAAATGCATAGCGGTACAGTTGATTGAGGTTTTATACATTTATACTGTTTTGAGGTATTAAATGAATATTTAATTATATAACCGGAGCATTTGAGATATGCCTTGCAAATTGATGTACTGTATGGAATACTGTGAATTGAATAGTAGGCATAAGAACAGTAAAGTGATAAATAGAAGAAGATGACAGCTAACCTTAGTTCTTCAAGACCCTTGAGACAGAACAGTAATGGGCGACTCAATGATGGGCGACCCGTAATGGATTGTGTGTTGTGAGATGCGGGCGAACTATGTTATCGTCGACTCACTAGTAAGGGTAAACCTGGGGCGAAAGAATCGCCTATGGGATGCTCGCCGACGGCCGATACAAAACGGGTGGGACTCTTACAATTATTTTAATGGTAACATGAGTGAAAGGAACTAGGTACATAAGGATGCCAAGGTTCGAACCTCGTGGATAACATGCTCAAGGGAATTAAACCTGAGTTCATTAAATGAAAGTGATTTTAAAGTAAATAACTGTAATGAATCGGTTAGCTGTAACATGTGTTGATAACTGTCGTACTTGATACAGCTTACTAGAATGAAATTCGTAATGCTGTAAAGTACGAGTAGACAATGAAATCAAGGTAGAGTATGTATCAAAATGATTTAAATAGTAAATGTCTCTGCCTTGAGAATACACATTGAAAAAATGACAGGACATGAGGAGGAAATGTCCAAGATGATAAAAGATGTGTGATTAAAGAAAGTATCGGATGTAATTCCCGATAAAATTTTCAGAGTTGTATAGATTGGAGAAAATCGAGCTAACCTTGACTCGATTGGTTATAAGCTTATATCGGAAACATGGCAAGAATCCGAAAAGCTTAAGAATTAACTCTGGAAACTGTGTGAATAATGAAATTCACGTGTAAAGGTGTAATTAATGAAAATACAGATAACATAAATTGATTATAATGAAGTTGTCTGTATAAGGGTAAATGTGAGAAACACACATGATATCGAGACGTAAATGAATTTAAAAGGATGTATTAATTTCCTATCATTAATAAAGTTCTTGTGAAGAACAAGTATTCATCTACATGAAAATAGACGCTTTATTGATTTGATCAGAGATATATGAGGAGTTAATAAGACTAGCCTTAGTACAAAGCGTCGTCAGATAAAAGATTGGAGATTGATGTACATGAGATAATGATTTGAACTCGATAAAATTTTTACGAGTTCCTATTGAGGTTACAAGGTTAATAAATTGCCTTGTGAGGTATATAAACCTAAGGAATGAGGCATCCATACATGCGTAAATGGATGAAATACTGATAGAGTCTAAAGTATAAATGGAACATGAACAGCATTGCGGTATGACCCTTAAACTCTTAAAGACTGTGGAATTGTGTTAAGATTGGAGAATAAGATATTTGGCTAAATAGTATCTCTTCATGAGATGTATAATCTCGGATTGACAGAATGACAGTGAATCTGTCAATGATAGTGAGATAATGATCGAGATATAGAAATAATGAGTCTAGCTAGATACTAATGCCAATATATAAAAGAGTTATGGGATTAGCTGCTCTACTAATGAGACATAATTAAAGAAGTTCAAGTCGGTAAATGAATAAGTGAAAAGAAAAGATGGTATGAAAAAGATTAAAAGATTTTAACAGTAAAGTACCATACCACTTGAGGAAACTGACTAAATTGACGAAAATGAAATAAGAAGATAAGTTGCATGATTAGGGAACATGAAATAGTTTCCGAAATTAAGACAAAAAAAAAGTAATCTCGTGATGGTTATCACATAACAATGGCAAGATGTAAAACCAAGCCAAATTTGACAAGTGAAAGTAATGATACTCAAAGGAGTAATATAAATGACATGTTTACTACCAGTATATAAATGGAAAATGATTATACATATAACCACCTCGAAATGATAAAAACGGTGGAATTGTATAGATAATGTGGTAAGTAAATGAATAATTTAAGAATTCAATTGTAGAATCTAAATTATGAAAAGAGATGTAAAGACCATATTACTTGAAGAGAACAATATTGCCTCATGAATTATGACCGTAAGAGATGATAAATAGTAAAGTCTGCAAGTGAGATGCAGCCTTAATAATATGAATACTGTGGATAATAAAGAGTCCAAAAGAGAAATGATGATATGGAAGTGATTAAAGATTGATGATCTAAATAGAATCACTTTCCATTATCGAAATCCTAGATTCTCCAGTGCCATGGTCGGAATATGAGTGTGAAATGGTGTAAATGTGTATGTACAGTTCCAGTGAGCATTACACGTGATGGGAGTCTCTGAGTTACCATATGCTTAATGAGAAATAGCAAAAGGCATTGAGATCCCAAATGTACTGACAGCACCGCTTCGTATTGATGTAAATATCTTAGCATGGTATTGAGATGCTTGAAGATATATTAAGAGAGTGTGTGCATGAGATGTGAAAGCTACTGGGACAATTACATACAATCGATTGACATGTATACATGATAGTACCAAATTTTATCGACTTGGCACTAAGTGAGAAAAATGGATGATGAACAACATAGATCAGCTGTGATATGAAAAATATTGTGTATAGACTCTTATGTGGAAAGAGTGGAAATGAGTAACTCCCGAATTGATAAATGAATTTATGGGAGTATACATATATACTAAATGATGAAAGACTTCATGTAGTGGTCTAAAAGTAATCTTGAATGCTGAAAGTGTACTGGCAGTATTACGTGGAAGATAACCTAGAGGTCAGAAGTCGTAAGTATACGGCCTGTATCACCTTTGGACTTAAGTTAAATTCGGAGGACCGAATTTCTTAAGGTGGGGAGAATGTGATAACCGTAAATTTTTCATTTATTGAAAATTAATATTATGGCAAATAGAGAAGTTGAAATAAATAAATATAATTGTGAGATCGGAATATTAGTAAATATTCTGTGAATTGAGAAAGTGACGGATTGTGAAAATTTGAATGAAGGAAGATTAAATTTGGAAATAAGGAAAGGAGGAAATTTAATTTGGATAAATGGAAATCCAAATTAAATAAAAAAATAAGAAATGAATATGATATATATTTATATAATTATATATTATATAAATATATTTTATACAAATACATATGTACTTAAATGATATATAGTATATATTATTATACATTGGTATATATATGAATATATACTATTTCATAAATTTAAATAGTACATATGTATATTTTATGTATATATAAATATATACATATATAAGAAAAGTAAATGTTATTTTACATTAAAGTTTATATGTATATATATTGTAAAAACAATATATATTGTATTATAACATTTATATAAATATATATAAATGTTATTTAATTTAAAGTATATAGATATATATATATACTATATATATATATATTTTAATACACAACATATATATATATATATATATCTTTATATATATTGTATATCTAGTACTATACTATATATAAATAATATTATATGTATAATATTATTATAGTATAAGTATTTTATATATATATATATATATCTAATTAAAATAGAAAATAAAAAAAAAAGAGAAAACAAAACAGAATCGGGAAGAATCCCGATTCTTCTCCCTTGATACAGCCGGCCACCGTCGCTGGCGAGAAAGAAAAGAGATGAGGGAGAGCGACGTCATCGGTGAGCCGAGGAAAGGAAGAGAAGGCGACCGGCGACGGAAAAGGAAAGAAAATTGGGAAGAAATAGAAATGAAACCGACGGAAGCCGAGAAGGGAAAAGAGAAGAGGAAACGGCGGTGCCGGCCGGTCTTGGCACCGCCACCGCCACTCGAACCTCGACGGAGGTGAGAGGAAGGAAAAGGAGGCCACTGATGAGGCCACCGATGGCGGAGGAAGGTCGAACGGAGGAAGAGAGAAACTGAGGCAAAACCGAGTAGATCCACCGTCGTGCCGCCAATCCAGGCCAAACGGAGACCACCAGCAGGTTCGCCGTGCCGTCGGCTAGTTGAGGAGCCACCGAACTATCGGAGAACTGGTCGCCGGAGGAGAACCGACGAGGAGGGGAAATGTCCGGTCTGGCCAGGAAAAAGGAAAAAGAAAAAGAAAAGGAAAAGAAAAAGAAAAAGGAAAAAGAAAAAGAAAAGAAAAAAAGGACAAAAAAGAAAGAAGGAAGAAAAAGAAGAAAGAGAAAGAGAAAAGGAATTCCAGGAATTTGAAAAATTTTCGAGAATTCAAAAATTACAAGAAATCCCAGGAATTACGGGAATTGGTAAGGAATCCCAAAAAGTGTTAAATTATTTAAATAATTTATTTATTTAAATAAATTGAAAAAAATTCTAAAATTTAAAATTGGTTTCCAGAATCGTTCTCGGTGAATGAGATGATGGAACCGGGAGAGGTGAACACGGGCGCGACCTTCGAGAGGCAGTCACCGACCCGAAACAGGTAAGGGAGACATGTGCCGCCTGTAAGGATATTTGGCCACATGTTTTAAATTATGCATTTAATTTATAAATGCAATTTATAATGATTGGTTTGAAATTTGTAGTGATTTATCGTTTTAAAATTGTGGTGAAGTACCAGTTAAGAAAATATAAACTGTATTTTCCGTGCAGGAGGCTAGCCAATCGGCAGCCGATATACTGCCGAAAATTATCGAAAATCATAATAAATGATTGGATTTCACGAGAATCGATTTTCAGTCACGAGAATCGATTTTCAGTCACGAAAATCGAGAAATCAAGTATTTTTCATAAAACATGAATATATGGAAGTTTGAATTTAAAATATTCATGTTTTCGAGAATGGTGAAAATGGAATCACCGAAAATTCACCTGGTAGGTGATAATTCACGTGAAACGAGATAGAAAACAAAAAGGACCGAAGTGAATATTTTATAAATATTTCTTAAATATTCACTTGATTTTATATAAAACCTTTATGGTTTTCATTATGAAAATAATTAATTACATAAATTCCATAAAGGTTAAGAATGATGGAAAAACTATGATTTCAAGACTAGAGCTCTCTACACGTGTTTTTAGAAGAAAACATGGTTACAGGATTTATAATTTGGAAAATAAATATTTTATTTTTCCATAAATTATGAGATTATATGAATTAAATTCCGATAATTTTTAAAGCCATGTTTTGGATACAGAGCACGAAAAAGCGTGCGTAGATGTTTTTATGGTGGAAAAAGACACAGTCACGAGATGTGTTTTCAGTGTGACTATTTTATAACTGTTTTCACCGTATGGAAAACATGATTTATACCTTTATGAAATATTTTGAAAATGTTTATTTATTTTATAAATTTCATAAAGGTGATGATTTATACATGTGAGACTTATGGATAATTGTGAAATGTTTTACACTACTGTGTTTAAAATCCATAAAGGCTATGGTACGGTTTTATACTGTTTTGAGACTTAGGCCCTGAGCTTCATGCATCACACATACTGTTACTGTCACGTGGCTGATTGACCAACTAGTCATCAGCGTCCCGGATTGTTACCTAGCAAGTGTACACCGAGAACATATTATAGATCATGGCCATAGATCTCATTACTGTTACTGTGTCCCTAGTGGACGAGATAACATGATTTAATTGTAGGGTGATGCCTAGTCTCACTTACTATTTACTGTTTATTAAAAGGATTTACGGAATCCTGTTTACTATACTGTACTGTTTACTATACTGAACTATTGTAGTATTTACTGTTTATTGATGAAAAATCGTACCAAAACACTGTTTAGTACTGAACTATACTGTTTACTGAAATGGTAGCCACTGATTACTGTTTTACTGAAAAGAAAGCTACCATTTAGTGTTTACTGAATTGGTAGCTATTGTTTACAGTTTTCTGACTAAACCGTATCGAGATATTATTTTACTGAATATTACTATTTTACTGAGCTATAAGATACGGTTTTACTGAATTGTAAGGTACTGAATTAATAAATAGTACCGAAAACTACTGTTTACTGATCCAATGGTTTTGGATATTTATAAACCTCTGTACCATCACGTGTTTTAGCTGTATTGACGATAATAGAAGTAAACCATTATTTTACTACTGAACTGTTACCTGTTTTAAAATATACTAAAGTGAAGAGAAATAAATGATTTACTTTACGGAAACGAATATTATATCATTTTGAGAACAATTGATATAGTACTCTCTATAGTTGCTTCTAAGTTTTGGAACAAGTCAGGTATTTTAAAATACCTGCCTTACTCTATCCGGATCCCTAGCCGACTGTAGTATCCTTCATACATATGAGCCTAGAGCCAGCTAGGAAGATTTAAAAGAAAGTGAAAAAGTTTTTCAGCATATAGTTAACCGAATATCAAGTGTGACATAAAACTCTCTTACTGAGCCGTGGTTTGCTCACTTCCAAATTTTAACATTTCAGGTTTTGATGATGGTGAGATCCAATATTTGTGGATTACGGATGCACATAATGGACAATGTGACAGACCGACTGAGATTTACGAGATACGATCATTTATTTTCTGTATTTAGACATGTATGCAGTACTACTTGCTTATTAAGTAAGATAAGGGATGTATGTAATATAAACAATATTTTATGAAATTGTTTAACATAAGAAATCAAGTGAAGTATCACAGACAGCCCAACCGAATAAATTGTGTAAATTAAGGTGAAAAATGTGGTAACGGATCGTTACATTGGTAGCATGATAAAGGCTTTAATTTCTATGTAGATTTAAATGATAAATAGATTTTTTGGTAAGGTTGATTAATATATATATATATATATATATATATATATATATATATATGAACACATAGGCGAATATATATATAAATCGTTTGGATGATGAGGAGAAAATAAAAACTTGACAGAGATCTTAGTTGCTAACCTTGAGGAAAAAAAATAGCATATATAAGTTAATAAATCTCTTATTATCTTATAAGGCATATAAAGTAAAAAGTAATTAAATCGGATGGATAATGCTTTGGCGAGACACATGAAGAATTTAATTCTTTGCCAAAGAAATGAATTGGAATAATTATGATTCTAAGATATAGGTTTGGTATGTGATCAAACGTTATTAAGACATTGTTATTGAGACGCTATTCGATTGGATTGTAGTGACTTCAACTGGAGAGGAGGAGTGAATTTCAATTCGGAGGATCGAGGAAGATACTCGCTAAGGGTATAAGGTAAGTGGGTTAAATAAGTCTTACTAGTATCATCTCGTAAGACATGAATGAATCTTCACTAGATATTTACCTAAATCCACATCAAGTTTGGTGGAATATTTTGGATAAGACTATAAGAGTAAGTATGGGTAAGATATAAGTTGGGCTTGATGTGTTTATGATTATTTTTGAATAAATTGTAATTTGTGCGTAGTGTGTTATAACTTGTTATGCTCGATGAGAATGCAAACTGGTATAAAACATAGGTGCCTATGTCATGAGAAATGTATGTGATTTATTTAAGTTGCACCTAGTGAGCATGCCAATACATTGTTACACTTTAAAAATGTATATACGGATTAGTGTACAATATGTATACAACCTACGATATTTAGCTCAAAGAACTCGAATAGCTCCTAGTGGTATTTATCGAAAAACTAGGATAATGGAATTATGTGATCCACCTCTAGAGAACTCAAAGGACCTTCGTGCTACATAGATTCTTCGGAAACTATGGGAGCCACCTCTAGAATCCTTTGAGAGCTAAGTGCTACACAAGTTCCGATGGACCATTAGAAAGCATGTGCCATAGAGGCCAATCCGAGTAAAACTCAATCTTGTGTACCGTGTGAGCCACCTCTAGAGAACTCAAAGGACCTACATGCTACATAGATTTTTCGGAAACTATGGGAGCCACCTCTAGAATCCTTTGAGAGCTAAGTGCTACACAAGTTCCGATGGACCATTAGAAAGCATGTGCCATAGAGGCCAATCCGAGTAAAACTCAATCTTGTGTACCGTGTGAGCCACCTCTAGAGAACTCAAAGGACCTACATGCTACATAGATTCTTCGAAAGCTATGGAAGCCACCTCTAGAATCCTTTGAGAGCTAAGTGTTGCACGTGTAACGATGAACCAATAGAAAACATACGCCATAGAGGCAAACGCGAGTAAAACTCAATCTTGTGTACCATGTGAGCCACCTCTAAAGAACTCAAAGGACCTACGTGCTACATAGATTCTTCAAAACTGTGGGAGCCATCTCTAGAATCCTTTGAGAGCTAAGTGCTACACATGTACCGATGAATCATGAAAAATCATATGCCAATGAGATAATGGATAAACGATTGCGATCGATGGATGTGACAACTGTCATTAGATAAGATAGATATTATACATATGGCAGAGAGTTGGAATAATTGTTGAACTTTACTTATTTATGCTATAGAATCATGTACTATTTGAAATGGTTGCTTCTTTAACGATTTACCATATCTATAAAAGTAATAAAAAGGATGATATTGTGCGAGTTAAAGAAATGAAGAAAAGCATGAATGAGCCTATGAAATCTGTTATAGATTATAAGTTAGTAGCTAATCTTGATATAGTGCATACATGATATTTTAAAGAGTTCATGCATGTATGATCATATTTTACGATATGAGCCTAGTATGTATTCATTTAAGCTACTTACTGAGCCGTGGATTTGCTCACCCCCTTAAATTTAACATCTGCAGATTATACGAGTTGATATTCAGTTTAGGCTTCATATAGGTTCTCTTGGGAACTATATCTAATTGTGGTACTCGTCTACGTTCTCCGAGCCTAGCTTTTGTGCTTTTGAGGTATACTAATTGTATATCGTTTTGATAGTTATACAAACTTTAATTTCACAGTGCTAGGAAGAAATATGGGATGTAACTTTGGATTGCACTAGATTATTATGTAAGTCTATATGATTATCGAGTACGATCCAAGATTAGATATATATTTTGAAGTATGTATAAACTGCAAAATGTGGAATAATTACTGTGCTAGATTCTTGAGAAACATGTGGTGTATGATGATGTGAATTGTGGGAAATTGAGCTGGCTGCATTATGAAAATTATAAATGTATTTTAATGTAGGTGATTTTACTGGGGAAATTGATAAAATACAAGGGGGAGGTTTTCGATCCATTTCTTTTGGATTAGTGAAAATAAGGCTAAAATGATTAAAATCACTTTGAGAAGTATGACATAGCTAGAGAAATAATATTATTAAGGCAAGATTTGATTTAGTTACTATACTAACACAGAATGCTAACCGTAAATAGAAAAAGAAAAATTTGGTTTGTAATTTTCCAAAAGCAATAAGGTTAGTGTCAAGTGGACGTCACTAACCTTCGGATCGTGACAGATTTAATGGTATCAGAGCTTGATTTGTCTAGTATGTGTTAGTGTAGTTTAGATCGTCTGTAGTATTACTTCTCATGTACTGTGAAATATATGTTTGGAAATTATCTAATTATTGACTTATACTGAGATTGATCTGCTCTTGGTATAGGCAATCGTAATTCGATTAGAATGAGGAGGACTAGACGTAGAGGTGGACTCGGGAGACCATCTCGGGGGTCGGCAATACCACCATCGACTCCATCACCATCTGCACCTCCATCGCCTCCACATCCGACTCCTCCACCCCCGAACAGCATGGAGGCGAGGATGGCTAGAATGGAGCAAAATTATGAGGTTATGACAGCTTTGCTGCAACAATTAGTGGCAAACCAAACCAACACACATCAAACTCCTCCGCCTCCTCCAGCACCTTCAGTGCCTCCACCTGCATCCTTAGTGCCTATGCCTGCACCACCACAACAGGTGCCACCTCCACCAATTCCCGTAGAGCCACAGGATGCTCTTCCTCCAGTTATACCTCAAGCAGCTGTGCCTCAACCAACTACTACTCAGACTGAGAGTTTCGTAGATTGAAACATGTCCCTCCTGAAACAATTTTAGAAAATGAATCCTCCGCAATTCATGGGGGAAAAGGATCCATCGAAGGTTGAGGAGTGGATGGAGGAGATGGAATTCCTCTTTAAATATATGGGCTGCAATTCCACCGAGAAAGTATCACTAGTCGTGTACATGATGAGAGGTAAGGCTCAGAAGTGGTGGAAGACTACTGAACCTTTAGTATTGGCCAAAGATCCCATTATTACATGGGAGAAATTTGTTGAGACCTTCATGAGCTACTATGTTTCAACAGTGGCGAGATAAAAGAAAAAGACAGAGTTCCTTGAACTAAAACAAAGGTCTATGAAGGTTGATGAGTATGAGACCCGATTCACTTCCTTAGTCAAATACGACACTGATTATTGCAATAATGATGAGAAGAAGGTAGAGAAATTCACTTCGGGTTTGAGGTCAAACATTAGGGGTAGAGTTAGCCCCTTTGAGCTTACGGAGTATGCCGCTGTTGTGAAGAAAGCCCTGACAGTTGAGCAAGAATTTGAGACTTCACAGGCTGAATATGAAGCTAGGAAGTAGCCCAAACCTAAACAACCCACTGATAAGAGATTTGATAGAAGGAGGCCAGAGCAAAGCAAATATCAGGGCCCTAGTAAGAGGCAGAGGTTTGTTGCGCCTCGATCACAGGCTGTTAGGCCTATTACTACAGCTGCTCCTACTACTCGAGCCATAACTGTAACACCCATTAATGCTTTTTAGTCGTATACTACTTGAAGCAGATATCATAGAAATTGGCCTTGTTATAGAGCTACAGGAGCTTGTTTCAAGTGTGGTAAGATAGGCCACATGGTTAAAGATTGCCCTCAGCTTAACGCTACTGAGAAACAAGATGATAGACAACCAGTGGTACAACAGAGAAAGATTCAAGATAAGGGCAAGAAACCCGTGGAGCATGGTAAGGTGTTTGCACTTGACCAAGAGACGGCTGATGCTTCAGGTTCGGTCATTAAGGGTAAGCTCACTATCTGTGATTTAAAAGCATTTGTACTTATTGATCCAAGCTCAATGCACTCTTTTATTTCACCTACGTTTGCTAGCAAATTGCATATAGAGTTCTAGCCATTAGGTCATCTATTACATGTTATTACTCCTTTCAAAGAATCTCAAATGACCGGACATGTGTATCGTTAGTGTAAAGTGAAGGTGGGAGATAAGTACTTAGTAGCAGATCTGGTGTTATTAGACATGTATGACTTTGATGTAATACTAGGCATGGATTGGCTAACCAACCATCATGCTAGTGTAGACTATTATAGGAAGGTTGTCACTTTCTCCTTACCTGAAAAGCTTGTATTACACCTTGGAAATGATAAATAGAATGTTTATGATTTTATTGGTGTCTCACTAATATGAGATTGATTTGTTTATGAAGGCTATCTCGCGTTTGTCGAGGATGCCGAAAAGAGCCATTTGGAATTGTCTGACATCCCAATTGTCAAGGACTTCTCCGATGTGTTTCCAGATGAGCTACCAAGGCTACCTCCAGAAAGAGAGACGGAGTTCGCTATAGAGCTACTCCCAAGCACTCAACCTATATCTAAGCCCCCATATCGAATGGCCTTAGTTGAGTTGGAGGAGCTGAAAAAACAATTGCAAGAGCTATTGGACAAAGGGTTTATAAGACCGAGTGTGTCACCATAGGGGGCTTCGATGTTGTTTGTGAAGAAGAAGGATGACAGTTTGAGGCTATGTGTAGATTATAGGTAGTTGAATCAAGTAACGGTGAAAAATAAGTATCCACTACCTAGGATTGATCATTTATTAGATCAATTGAAGGGTGCCCAAATATTTTTGAAGATTGATTTGAGGTCGGGGTACCATCAACTGAGGATTAGAGGAAAAGATGTACCAAAGACAACCTTTAGGACTCGATATAGCCACTACGAGTTCCTGGTTATGCCATTTGGCCTAACAAATGCCCCTGCAGCATTCATGGGATTGATGAATGAAGTGTTCAAGCCTCACTTAGATAAGTTCATCATCATATTCATAAATGACATATTGATGTATTCCTGATCTCGGGAAGAACATGAGCACCACCTCCACACAATACTCTAGACTCTTCGAGAGAAAGAGCTATACGCGAAGTTCAGCAAGTGTGAATTTTGATTGGAACAAATCTGTTTTCTGGGGCATGTGGTATCAAAGGATGGTGTAGCAGTCGACCCAATTAAGATAGAGATCGTGATGAATTAGGAGAGGCCTAAGACAGTGACGAAATTCGCAGCTTTTTAGGGCTTGCGGGATATTATAGGAGATTTGTAGAGGGATTCTTCAAGCTTGCTGCTCCATTATCCCGACTCACACGTAAGGATGTCAAGTTTGGGTGGAATGATGCGTGTGAACGCAGCTTTTTAGAACTGAAGCAAAGGCTGACTACGGCTCCTGTGTTGACAATTCCAAGTGGATTTGGAGGATTTGCAGTGTATAGTGATGCCTCTCTACAAGGTCTAGGGTATGTGTTGATACAGAATGGTAGAGTAGTGGCATATGGTTCGAGATAGTTAAAGGACCATGAGAGAAACTACCCTACCCATGATCTGGAGTTAGCAGCGGTACTGTTTGTGCTAAAGATATGGCACTATTATTTGTATGGTGAACGGTTCCAGATTTACACAAATCACAAGAGCTTAAAGTACTTATTCTCGCAGAAGGAGTTGAATATGAGACAAAGACGATGGATGGAGCCATTGAAGGACTATGACTGCGAGATTCTCCACCATCCGGGTAAAGCAAACTGAGTGGCTGATGCGTTGAGTAGGAAGAGTGTGGGTTTAGTTAGCTACATGATGGTCCAAGAGTGGGATTTGATGGAGAAATTTTCGGAGTTGAATATAAACCTAGAACCAAATGGTGAGTGTTTGATGGCTAGCTTGAGAATAGAGCCTAGCATTATTGATTAGATTAGACAAGCCCAGAAAGAGGATCCTAGACTTGTGGAGATTGCTAGTAGAATACAACCGGACCAAGACTCAGAGTTTGGGATTATAGATGATGGGTTGTTGAGACACAGGGGCAGGATTTGTGTCTCGGATAATGAGATGTTGAAGAGGCAAATTTTGGAAGAGACACATAACTCCAAATACACTATGCATCCAGGCAATACAAAGATGTATCAGAACTTACACAAGTTGTATTGGTAAGCTGGTATGAAGAAGGATATAGCGACCTTTGTGTCCAAATGCCTAGAGTGCCAAAAGGTTAAGATTGAACACCAACGGCTAGCGGGTTTACTAAAGCCTTTACCCATACCTACGTGGAAGTGGGAGCACATAACTATGGACTTCATTATGGGGCTCCCGAGGACTTGTAGGAATTATGATGCAATCTAGGTGATAGTTGACAGATTGACAAAGTCCGCTCATTTCTTAGCTATAAAAGCTACTTATTCGCTTAGTGCCTTAGCAAATATGTATGTCAAAGAAATTGTGAGGTTACAAGAGGTTCCAGTGAGCATAATTTTACACAGAGATTCTCGGTTTACTTCCCGTTTCTGGGAACAATTTCAGGATGCCTTGGGAACTAAACTGAGTTTTAGCACAGCCTTTCATCCTCAAATCGATGGACAATCAAAGAGGAGTATTCAGACCCTTGAGGACATATTGAGGGCATGTGTTATAGATTTTCAAGGCTAATGGGATGATCATTTGGCACTAGCAGAATTTGCATATAACAATAGCTTTCACTCTAGCATTGGGATGGCACCTTACGAGGCGTTGTATAGGCGTAAGTGTAGATCCCCTATTAGATGGGAAGAGGTAAGTGAAAGGAAGATATTCTCTCCGGAATTAGTAGAGAAAGCTTCTGAAGATGTGCGTTGATATGTGATAGGTTGAGGACAGCCCAAAGTAGACATAAAAGCTATGCGGACAGTCGAAGAAGACCTTTAGAATTTCAACTTGGAGATAAAGTGTTTTTGAAGATTTCTCCGTCTAAAGGCATAATGAGATTTGGTAAGAAAGGGAAGCTGAGCTCTCGGTATGTTGGTCCGTTTGAAATACTGGAGAGGATTGGTGATGTAGCGTACCTAGTAGCATTACCGCCAGAGCTATCGGGTGTGCATAACGTCTTTCATGTGTCGATGCTAAGGAAATACCATCCGAACCCATCCCATGTTATTGAGTATGAGCCTTTGGAAATCAGGGAGGACTTGAGCTATACAGAGAGACCTATTCGAATCTTAGACAGAAAAGATAAGATATTGAGGTCTAAGACAATCCCTTTGGTCAAAGTGCTTTGGCAGCACCACTCTTCAGAGGAAGCTACATGGGAGCTAGAGAGCTTAATGAAGGAGAAGTACCCTCACTTATTTCAGATGGATATGGAGAATTTGGAGGACCAAAATTCCTAAGGTGGGGAGGATGTAAAGACTGCGAAATTTTGTACCATGTTAGTGAATGAATAAAAGACATAAGATATGCTAGTACTGAGATACATTTTTGTACTTATTATTCTTATGTCAAGTAATGAGAATGAAGTCTCAAATTAGTGAAATTAGAAAATAGATAAATTATACCTTTATGTAATTTAGAAATCCTATAACTAAGTTCAAGAATTATATAAGAACAAATAGATGCATATATTCCACAAAATATATATGTATACTTGTTTTAATAAAGCGAAGGCACAAGTATAGTAAAGAAAATGTACTATACTTGAATATTAAAATAGTTAAGATAAAATAAATAAGGAATACATATATATATATACATATTGAGTGTTAAATATGCGTATATATATATATATATATATGTAAATTTTAAAAGAAAAGAGGAATATATATTTATATATATATACACACACACACATACCTACACTAAAAATATATTAGACATGAAAATATTATATATATATATATATGGATATGTGTATGTATATATTTTTATAATTAAGGTTTGAAATATAGGTACATATACATATTATATGCAAAGAATATAATAAAATAAATAAATACATATGAATATATGTTGGTATATATAAATATATATTATTTAAAGACAATTATAAACTATATGAATTATAGATATTTAAGATAGGGATGAAAATATAAGTAAAATATAAATTAAAGTATGTGTTAGTGGAGTTTGATGGGACTTTCTCCCATCAAACCTCACTAACATCACTGGCTCCATCAACCAAAGCTTCTTAAAGAAGCCTTGTAAATAAAAGAAAAAAAAAAGGAAATGAGAGTGAAAGGAGAAGAGAGACACGAGACAGAGGGCTGAAGGTTGAACCATTCGGTGAAGAGAAAAGAAAGGAAATGAGCTGAAGCCGAGAAGAAAAGAAAGAGCAGCCGGAAAGAAAAAGAAAAGAAGAGGAAGAGACGTTGCAATGGAAAGAGGAAGAACTACGGTTGTGCAGTAAAGAAACGAAAATAGGGGAAATTTCAGATGTGTAGGAGAAACAAATCGGGTCTGCTGAAATGGGGGCTCATTCGGTGATAGCAGCTAGAACCGTGAGCTGAAGGAGGAGAGTTTATGACAATGCCTTGGGGAATTTAATGGTGTAACAAGGACGTCGTTCAGAGGCCATTACTGTCAGATTTTGGAGGCTTGTAACGTGGGATTTTGATGTTGTTTCAGGCTGGTTCTGAAGCTCTAAAATAGGGAATTGAAGGCTGAATCTGGCTGCCTTCTAGCTGTTAGAAGGTGACCATAACAAAGGCTCTCAAAAGGCATTTTAGGCTAAAGAAGACAATGTGAATAAGGGCTAAAATGTTAGACTGATCAAGGAAGTTTGGAACAGGGAATGTGAGGCAGCAAGGTTGAGCTGTTGACGTGAAATGAAGGCTCATTCTCTGGTTTCTACAATAGCATAAGGGGCTGAACGAAGACTGGATGAAGGCAGAATAGGGGCTGTACTGCCTGGCTCTTGTAGCCGTTATTAAGGCGTGAACAAAAGGTTGTTTCAGCGGAAGCAGTGCAAACCGAGAGGGTAAGGTCCTCTAAACACTTAGTTATGATCCTTATATGAATATTATGGATGAAATGTGATTCATGGAGGTGGAAATAAATAAATAAATATGTCATCCATAAAAGAATAAATATCGAGTGTGATATTCATACAAATGTACCTAAGCATATTTTATATACTAAGCAAATAAACAGGATTAGTTGAGATATAATTACAAGTATAAATATATAATTTGTTTGAGGTATAGTTATAATTATATAATTATACAATTATATATATAACGAAGGGAATATGTAGCAATTATTAAATCAATAATGCCCTGGTGAAACAAACACAAATAGTAATTGATGATGTGCATTGGTAGCATGAGAAAGGCTTTAATTTCTATGTAGATTTAAATGATAAATAAATTTTTGGGTAAGGTTGAGTAATAGATATATAAATATATATATATATATATATATATATATATAAATCATTTGGATGATAAAGAGAAAATAAAAACTTGGCATAGGTCTTAGTTGCTAACCTTGAGGAAAAAAAATAGCATATATAAGTTAATAAATCTCTTATTATCTTATAAGGAATATAAAGTAAAGAGTTATTAAATCGGATGGATAATGCTTTGGCGAGACACATGAAGAATTTAATTCTTTGCCAAAGAAATGAATTGGAATAATTATGATTCTAAGATATAGGTTTGGTATGTGATCAAATGTAATTAAGACATTGTTATTGAGACGCTATTCGATTGGATTGTAGTGACTTCGACTAGAGCAGAGGAGTGAATTTCCAATTCGAAGGATCGAGGAAGATACTTGCTAAGGGCATAAGGTAAGTGGGTTAAATAAGTCTTACTAGTATCATCTCGTAAGACATGAATGAATCTTCACTAGATATTTACCTAAATCCACATCAAGTTTGGTGGAATATTTCGGATAAGACTATGAGAGTAAGTATGGGTAAGATATAAGTTGGGCTTGATGTGTTCGTGAATATTTTTGAATAAATTGTAATTTGTGCGTGGTGTGTTATAACTTGTTATGCTCGATGAGAATGCAAACTGGTATAAAACATAGGTGCCTATGTCATGAGAAATGTATGTGATTTATTTAAGTTGCACCTAGTGAGCATGCCAATACATTGTTACACTTTAAAAATGTATATACGGATTAGTGTACAATATGTATACAACCTACGATATTTAGCTCAAAGAACTCGAATAGCTCCTAGTGGTATTTATCGAAAAACTAGGATAATGGAATTATGTGATCCACCTCTAGAGAATTCAAAGGACCTTCGTGCTACATAGATTCTTCGGAAACTATGGGAGCCACCTCTAGAATCCTTTGAGAGCTAAGTGCTACACAAGTTCCGATGGACCATTAGAAAGCATGTGCCATAGAGGCCAATCCGAGTAAAACTCAATCTTGTGTACCGTGTGAGCCACCTCTAGAGAACTCAAAGGACCTACATGCTACATAGATTTTTCGGAAACTATGGGAGCCACCTCTAGAATCCTTTGAGAGCTAAGTGCTACATGAGTTCCGATGGACCATTAGAAAGCATGTGCCATAGAGGCCAATCCGAGTAAAACTCAATCTTGTGTACCGTGTGAGCCACCTCTAGAGAACTCAAAGGACCTACATGCTACATAGATTCTTCGAAAACTATGGAAGCCACCTCTAGAATCCTTTGAGAGCTAAGTGTTGCATGTGTAACGATGAACCAATAGAAAACATACGCCATAGAGGCAAACGCGAGTAAAACTCAATCTTGTGTACCATGTGAGCCACCTCTAAAGAACTCAAAGGACCTACGTGCTACATAGATTCTTCAAAACTGTGGGAGCCATCTCTAGAATCCTTTGAAAGCTAAGTGCTACACGTGTACCGATGAATCATGAAAAATCATATGCCAATAAGACAATGGATAAATGATTGCAATTTATGGATGTGACAACTGTCATTAGATAAGATAGATATTATACATATGGCAGAGAGTTGGAATAATTGTTGAACTTTACTTATTTATGCTATAGAATCATGTACTATTTGAAATGGTTGCTTCTTTCACGCTTTACCATATCGATAAAAGGAATAAAAAGGATGATATTGTGCGTGTTAAAGAAATGAAGAAAAGCATGAATGAGCATATGAAATCTGTTATAGATTATAAGTTAGTAGCTAATCTTGATATAGTGCATACATGATATTTTAAAGAGTTCATGCATGTATGATCATATTTTACGATATGAGCCTAGTCTGTATTTATTTAAGCTACCTATTAAGCCGTGGATTTGCTCACCCCCTTAAATTTAACATCTGCAGATCATACGAGTTGATATTCAGTTCAAGCTTCATATAGGCTCTCTCGGGAACTGTACCTTGTTGTGGTACTTGTCTACGTTCTTCGGGCCTAGCTTTTGTGCTTTTGAGGTATACTAATTGTATATCATTTTGATAGTTATACAAACTTAATTTCACAGTACTAGGAAGAAATATGAGATGTAACTTTGGATTGCACTAGATTATTATGTAAGTTTATGTGATTATCGAGTACGATCCGGGATTAGATATATATTTTGAAGTATGTATAAACTGCAAAATGTGGAGTAATTACTGTGCTAGATTCTTGAGAAACATGTGGTGTATGATGATGTGAATTGTGGGAAATTGAGCTGGCTGCATTATGAAAATTATAAATGTATTTTAATGTAGGTGATTTTAATGGGGAAATTGATAAAACACAAGGGGGAGGTTTTCGATCCATTTCTTTTAGATAAGTGAAAATATGGCTAAAATGATTAAAATCACTTTGAGAAGTATGACATAGCTAGAGAAATAATATTAGTAAGGCAAGATTTGATTTAGTTACTACACTAACACCGAATGCAAATTGTAAATAGAAAAAGAAAAATTTGGCTCGTAATTTTTTAAAAGCAATAAGGTAAGTGTTAAGTGGGCGTCATTGGCCTTCAGGTCGTGACATATGCATTCAGACTATACAATACTACAGGGGATTTTCATCACTTTTGACACTTTTGATGCTAAAAACATCAACCGACATCAGGCCAACCTTGCTTTGATACCAATAAAATTGTCACAGCCTACTATACACAATAATCATCATCTTAATCACATATTACACATCTTGAATAGCTGGAGTGGCTCTCTGTGATGCTTTTAACACTATTCATTCAAACAGTAACACTTCACATATTAATTTATTCCCATAATAAGTAATGTTTATAACAGATAAATCAATTCACATCCCCTAAAATTAAATTTACATCAAGTAGTACTGTATAAAATTTTAAACATACAAATGTAAATACAATACCTCCAGGATCCACTATCCTTGTTTCGAAGCAATCTAGAAGTAGTCAATCCACGGATAAGTAAATCACGCAAAACCTTTGAAAATTATCTGTGGATGGTGAAAATAAAAGAGTGAGCAAACCACGACTCAGTAAAGGAATTGTACGCACTACTTGATATCACGAAATCTACATGCAATAAAATTATTATTTCCTATAGGTACACTAGGGACCAAAATAGGAAGGATAATATAGTCGGCTAGGGATCTGGATGAAGTATGGAAGATATTTTGAAATACCTATCTTCTCCCGAAACCTAAAAACGACTATAGGAAGTAAGTATTGATTCTTGATATAAAGCACTTTTCCATATCATCTCGTAGTAAATCTCAAAATCAATGCTTTTATAAATTAAAGCATTTAAGTCAAATAATCTAATATTCATATTGAATAAAAAAAGAATATTAGATTAATAAATCCTCATTTCCTTTTAAACACATGTCATGTATATAACTGAAAATTTCGTAAACATTATTGTACTCAGTTTAATACAGTAAACGGTTTAGAATATCATCATCCATCTCATTAAAAACATATGAATAATCATATATCATTTAATTTCATCATCCATTTAAAAACATCATTTTCAGGTCATAAAATGGTGGAGACGAAGGCAACACCTTCAATATATCATGCTATAATCCCCGTAGGAAACAGTAACAGTAAACACGTGAGATCTATGACCATAGTCTATAAATGTCATCAGTCGTACACAGATCAGGTGTCAACCGAGACGCTGAAGGTAAGATAAGTACCAACAGCTTCACGCAGCATGTACATATCACATATCTGCATGATACAGGGCGAATCAGTCTCAAAACACTGTATATGAAATCTCATTACCTTTATGGAATATGATAAAATAGATAGTATCTTCAGAAAATCCATAAAGGTATAAATCATAATATATAATACAGTGAAAAAAATGTTATAAATATTTGCACTATAGTAATAAATCTCATAAATATTCCATTTCACCGTAAACACATATACTCCTATTTTCCATGCTATCCTTTTAGGAATTTCAATTTCAGGATCATTGGAAAAATCATTTTTTGGTAAGTTCACACTCTATGAAAAATAGTAATATTTATTTTCAAAATTAATAGTAGTTCCATAAACACACAGGTTCATTATGAAACACATTTAGGAGCATTTCAGTCTCAAAATAATACTTACATAGAAATATCACCTTTATGGAAATCAATGAAATTAGTAAAACTTCAGTCAGTCCATAAAGGTTTTTATTAAATCATATAGTGAATATTTATGAAAAATGATTTATAAAATATTCACTTTTCATCTTTTCACTTTATAAACCACTTCATATACTGTAAAACATGTGGGAGGAATTTTCAATAACCTCACTTTCATTAAATTCAGTAACATGAATATTTAAATAATCCTTTTCGGTATGTTCATGTTTCATGAAAAATATTAATTTCATCAATTCCAACGCTAGGGAATTATTCAAATGTGCACTAGAATATTTCATGGTATTTTTAAAGAATTTTCTAAGAAATTTCAGCAGCATAACGGCTGCTAATACCCTAATCTTCAAAATATTTCATTCAATCATAAAGCACCTCTATTTAACATGTTCTAATCATTGTTTGAGCTTTTGTTAGGGTTTGATTGATCAAATAGGTGAAATTACCAAAATAGCCTTAACCGTCGAATCGCGTAAGTTTTGACAGTTTTGTGTGATTCAGTCTATAAATCAACATGGCATAAGACTTTATCACATGAGGATTTATCTATGACTATCAGGTGGTCTTAAATCAATTTAGATTGACAGTAATTGAAGATTGTTTTTCAGCCTATGGACTTAACTGTTATTTTAAAAATTGTCGCATGCTTTTTGAAACATGCACAAACAAGTGAGTTTAAGGTGCAAATTCTTGCCATCACAGTATTTGGCTCTAAATATCAAGTCTGCAAGTTTCACCTCCATCGGGATACTAGAAGACTAGTGGGGCTCACTATCTAGTTCCTCTTCATACCTACAAAGTAATTAGTTTTTGAATAGTTATGAGACATTCTATTATTCCTAAATTCATGAATAGTAAATTAATAGTAATAGGAAGTGTAGATATTTCATGTTGATTGCCCTAAAGCTTAAACAACTATTGTTTTGAAAATTGACTAAGGCAGTCGATTGCCCTATAAAGCAGTCGACTGCCCCAAACTAGAAAAAAATTTTATGTGAAAAATACTCTAAGTTAGTCAACTCCAGACTGCCCATCTTGGAAACTCAAAAAATAAGTCTATTAGACATGTTTCTTCATTCCAAAAGTTGTGATTCTTCATTCTAAAAGTTATGATTCTTTATCCTGAAGATGTCTATTTATGAAAGGGTGTTTCAAACTTCCATTAAAGCCTATAAATACTTCCAAAAACATTCATTTTCGTATAATCTAACCCAATCTTTCATACTTTTTCTCAAAAACCCTGAAATTTTCTTAACAGTCTTTCTTGCACTCTTTTTCTAGTTTTGGTTTAAGTGAGTTCATAAGAGAGTTTTAAAGTGCAATTAAATTTCTCTAGGAATAAGTATTGTATCCTGTGAATAACGTTTCCTAATCTATTTGTACGTATGTGAGGAAACTATTATTTTTAAGATAGCTTCTTCGAAGTGCCTTGCCTACCAAAATTCTTCTTCAACTTGTTTGCGTTTGTTTACCATCTACACCCAAATTTTTTTATAAAATAGTTTTATACACACACAAAGACAAACACTTTATTTTTACCCTTCATGGAGCAGAATCGTTTAAGAGGTGAGAAAAGCCATCAGTTGCAAATGAAGGCATGTAAGGTAGATGTTGAAACAAAGGTTTGCATAGAGAAGTGTGTAATTGGAACAACCAAAGGATATTTTGAAGCAAATAGTTTGCAGGAAAACTTTTGTACTCAAGGCGTTTTTGACATATATGTCAAGAAAATATTTGGGAGAAATTTTTCGATTGAATTTGATAAGGAGGAAACTATAGAGGTCATAAAGCAAGGGGATTGAATTTGGTTGAAGGAGTCGTTTGTGCAAATAGATATTTGGTTTGAATCTATAGAGTTAAAATATAAAACGACATGGATCACATGTTTTAGGTTCCCCTCCATGCTTGGTGTTATAATACTTTTAATAGCATTGCTAATGTTTTTTCTGAATCCATTTCCATGGATGGAAAAATGCTAAATTATAATGATGTCAGTCAGGGAGCCATGCTTATCATAATCATGATTAACAAAGTTAAAAAGATTTATGAAGCGATCTCATTGGATTATGGTAGTAAATCCTTCAAATTGGTTAATAAATAGGTATGACATTAATTAACCAGCGAAAGCCAACCTATAAACACTCGAAATGAAAACATATTGATACTATCAAATGGGTTGGCTGAAGGGAGTCAGTGGGTAGAGGAGAAGATGGTGTTAATAGATAATCTTTCTACATTTTTTCTTCAACTGTCTTCTTAATCCAAAATTCAAGCAAAGCCCACCTAAAAAAACCTAACTAAATGGATATCCACAAAAAAAAGTATTTCACTTTCTTAAGCCTCTTTATGAAAGCTTTGAGATTGAAGAGAATGGAAACTGAATGGACAGAGAAAATAGCCTCTATGGATGAGCTAGTAGTTGCAATAAGTGAGACAGAATTATTTGTTGTAGCAAACTTACTCAATAACAAGGAAAGGAGACGATCAGCTATTGAATCATCATTTTGAGAAATAAAAAGACCTTTAAGCTTTTTATCATTATCATAGTTCTTACTAATAGGTGGGAAATCATCGTGACAATTTCAAAAAAAGGGTTTTAGTTGTGGGTTGTTTCCTAAAAGCTTTCTCATAAAAAAGAAAAGAGGAAGGGAAAGGGAAAGGGAAAGAGAAAGAGAAAGAAAAAAAGATAGGAGAAAATTTTGTGGACTAATAAAATATACCCATTAAAAGATATAAAAAGAGCAATAGCCAAAATCAACCTTACACGTATGCACTTAATTTTGGGACCCCAAACAATGCATATGTGTAGACAGACAAAAAATCTCCATTCAGACAACAAAAACAAAAAAAAAAGTCAACAAATTAAAGAGCAATTGAACTCAAAATTGAATACGTGGCAAACAAAGGAAAAAAAACATAATTTGTCATAATTTTTGAAAAGCTATCTTTAATAGATTGGTTATAAAGATTTTCTTAAAAAGTTCCTAAATGAGAAATTTTATTTAAATCTTATCAAATGTATTGAAAATTTTTAAAATATTTAAATTTGAAACTCAGGTAAAATCAAGATAAAAAATGTAAATAAATTTGACTACAGAGCCCCTTTAAGAGAATGAGTAATTTTTTTGAATATTCTTGAGAAGAGAAAATTTCTTAAGTCATACTAAAAGTGTTGGAAGAGGAAATTTCAATATTTGAATAATAAAATTAAAGGAAAATAAAGAAAATAAGAGAAACAAAATTGAACTTAGAAATAAACCATTTAATCAAAATCCTTTTAAAAATAACACAATATTAATTAAGTGTCATTCTAGAACAGCTATTATAGATGTATTAATAACTTCCTTGTAACTGTACCACTAAACCTTAAATTTGAAATATAAACCAATTCATTATTTTTAGTTTGAATAGATGACTAATCACACATTAATTTGAATGATTAGTGGTGACTTGGTACTTTGAATCTAGCTAATAAATTTGTAAAACTTAATATATTTATGATAGTGACCAATCGCATCTAATCAAAAAATATTGGTCGTAAGTCCCTTGTGTTTTTAAAATAGTTTAACGGTTGAGTTATTTGGATGCAAGTGTAATGACAATTGTAATAATTATTTTAAAAAATATATAAAAGAAAATTATATCTATGTATTTGAGTATTTTAAAATGCATTTTCAATATGCTTTTCCTTGTAATTGTCATTCTTTTGGTAGTTTAGGATTGTAGTTTGTCGTTTCATGCAATTTGTTGTGTCTGTTTCATCGTTTTATCATCTTTCTGTCCTACAAACTTTTCCCAAGAATGGCAACTACTGATCCTGTGGATGCCCTTCTGAAAGAGGGATGACGTCAAATGACACTGACTGATGAGGACAATAAAGTACTTGAGATTTCTACTAAAGGTTTGTTGCACACTAAACAGCAAAGGGCATTATACTTAATTGGATCCCTATTGATCAACTGGTCTTTTAACCATGAGACCATGTTCTCTATCATAAAGCAACTCCAGAGGCCTGCCAAAGGTGTGGTATGTAAAGTGCTGGATGATAATGTTGGGATAAAACACGGTAAAACAATTATCTGACAGATACGTAATGCAGCGAAAAATCAAATTATCCCTCTCTTGTGTGAACCTAGTAGGAAATTATCAAATAGAGCAATCCCAAATAATATCAAGAGACAAATAAATCACCACAACCACAATCACAAGCACAAGGACACAAGCAATTTAACGTGGAAAACCTCCTCAAGGCGAGGAGTAAAAACCATGGCCCTAAAGGCACCAAAATTGTTAGCTTTAAATTGCAATATATATTTTGAAATGACAAAAACATAAATAAGCTTTAATGTTTTAATTCATATTGTAAATTTGCCTTATCACACATGATTTTCTCAATACATTTCAAGTGTTCATATCAAACATTAAGACCATGATTTAATGATGCATATTCTTATTGGTCTTAATTCTTTATAAACATTTTAGAAAATCACTTGATGATTTCCTGGACAATATTTTCATTTGAGAAAGTCAAGAAAAACTCCCTTAAGCTTATAAATGTTTTGGGTTAAATTAGGATCAAAGGTCATATCATTTCTAACCCAAAAGTGCAGGAAAAATGCCCTCTGGAAGAAAAGGATCGATCCCCACTGTAGCAGGATCGATCCCTTTTTGGCAGAAAGTCTTCCCAAGGTCCCTGAAGCCTAGAATCAAGATTCTGGACAAAAGGGATCGATCCCCACTGTAGCAGGATCGATCCCTTTGCTCGAAAATAGCCTATAACGGCTAGTTTTTGTGAGACAACGGTAATATTCGAGATTTGGCTCCACCCAACGGCTAGAATACATCCAAGGGACTATAAATAGAGGCTTAGAAGCTAAAGGAAGTAAGAGGAAGAGCTCAGCATATTCAATCTTCATTTTCCTCATATTCAAAGCCTCAACAACTTCTCAAGTGCTATACATTCTTCATTTTCTATCAATCTCATATTCCTTGTATAGAATAGCATAGCACAAATCATTGTATAGGTTTTCCTTGTGCTTAAACATTGTAATCCCTTGCCTATCTAGAGGTCTTTCTTTGATTACACAAGTTGTAACACAATCATTCCTTGTAAAGGGGAGGTTTCTCTTGAGCCTTGAAAAAGAGGGAGGTTACTCTTTAGCCTAAGAAAAAGAGGGAGGTTGCTCTTGAGCCTAGAAAAGAGAGAGGTTACTCTTGAGCCTAGAAAAGAGAGAGGTTTCTCTTGAGCCTTGAAAAGAGGGAGTGTAACAAATTCAAGGATAGTGAATTTGGGAAAATCCTTGGGAGCGTCTCAAGGTAGAGGACGTAGGCAAGGTTGCCGATCCTCTATAAATCGCTTGTGTAAATCTCTCTTACCCTACTCTCTTTACTTATTTGCAATTATATTTGTGTTTATTGCTTTGAATTTATATTGCATAATTAAGTAGCCTAGAGAACTTAAAAAATATCGATATAGGCTAGAGAATTTAGAAAAACCAAAAAACGAACTTAAGGTTAGTGAAAAACCGATTCACCCCCCCTCTCGGTATAGCCTATAGAGCAAACAATTGGTATCAGAGCTTGGGCTCGAGATTGATTTAGACTAACCTCTATCGAGCAAAACGATCTTAAATGGCTCACTTGAATGTAGGCACACCCC
This sequence comes from Heritiera fomes, assembly GCA_032173925.1. Lineage (NCBI taxonomy): Eukaryota > Viridiplantae > Streptophyta > Magnoliopsida > Malvales > Malvaceae > Heritiera > Heritiera fomes. The sequence continues at coordinate 23,329,137 of JAPDPM010000015.1, forward strand.
TAGGAGAAGAGGGGCAATCATTAGTTAGACCTCCACTATTCAATGGTGAAAATTATTCATATTAGAAAACTAGAATGATGTTATTTGTGCAATCCAATGATTATGAAGTGTGGAGAATTATAGTGAATGGTCCTAGAATTCCCATGAAGAAAGTAGATGGAAAAGATGTCCCTAAGCTAGAGGATGAGTGGGACACAAATGACATGAGAGTGGCACAATTGAATGCCAAGGCTATGCACACTCTCTTTTGTGCATTAGGTCCTAAAGAATATAATAGAGTCTCCCTATGTGAGAATGCCAAGCAAATATGGGACAAATTAGCCATCACACATGAAGGGACCAATCAAGTGAAAGAGACCAAAGTAGGAATGCTCACACATGATTATGAGCTATTTAGGATGAAAGAAAATGAGTCCATTAGTGAAATGTTCACTAGGTTTAATGATATAATTAATGGACTTAAGGCTCTAGGCAAGGCTTATTCTAATGTTGAAATGGTAAAGAAAATTTTGAATAGCTTGCCTAAATCATGGGAGGCAAAGGTAACCACAATAGAAGAGTCTAAGGATCCAAATACCTTGTCTCTAGATGAGCTTATGGGCTCCCTACTTACATATGAAATGAAAATGAAAAGAAATGAAGTGCCTTCAAAGAAAGTAGGGGTAGCACTTAAGACTTCCACTCATGAGGTCATTGAAGATGATAGTGATGAGAGTGGAAATGAGGAAGAAAAAGAAATGGCAATGTTTGCCAAAAGATTTAATAGATTTATGAGAATGAAAGAGAGAGAGAGTAATAGGAGACATCATAGGGGAGAGTCAAGTAGAAGAGAAAAAGACCCCTTAGTGTGCTATGAATGTAATGAACCGGGTCACACTAAGTTAGATTGCCCCTTACTTAGAAGGGAAAAGGATAGGAAACCTAGGAAGAAAGCATTTGTGGCTGCATGGAGCGATAGTGATAGCTCCGATGAGGAAAATGTAGATAATGAGGTAGCCTACTCATGCTTTATGGCCATTAGTGATGATGAGGCTAGTAGTAGTTCTAGTGAAGATAATGATTATACCTTTAGTGAACTACAAAATGTCTTTGATGATTTAGCAAATGAATTTCAATGCATGAATTCTAAATATAAGAAAATCATTGCTAAATTAAAAATAGAAAATGAAGCCTTGACAAGTGCTAAGATAGAATTTGAAAAGAAACTAGAAGAGGCCAACTTAGAAATAAATGAGTTAAATAAAAAGAACACAAATTTGCATAAGTCATTTTCTAGGTTTTATATAGGTCAACAAAAGCTAGATCACATGTTAGAGACCCAAAGAGCTTTCTTTGACAAAGATAGGTTAGGTTATAATGAAAAACAAAAAGAAACTCATCTTAAAAATTTCCTAGTTAGCAAAAATACTATGCATGATACATCTCTTACATGCTCACTATGCAATAGGATAGGCCACACCTCACAAGCATGCACATATAGAAAAACCACATTTAGAGGAAGAGTTGTTAGAAAGATGTGGATGCCAAAGCATGCAATAAATAATGATGAATTGTGCTTAAAATGGATCCCAAAAGGATCAAAAATTGTTTGCACTAACTCTCATGGACCCAAGAAAATTTGGGTACCAAAGCATGCTTGAATGTGTTTGTTGTAGGAGTGTTAGAGCATGGAGTTACAAAGAAACAATGGAGTTTAAATGCTCAACACATCCTCATGGAGTTTGTTTGTGCCAATGAGAAAAAGGAAAAGCTTGAGGATCCATCCTTGGCAAGGTCATAACAATTCTTCAAAGAATGGCACAAGGTGGATTCAACTATTCAAGGCAAAGCATTCTCTAGCAAAGGAGTTTTGTAAGCTTAAATCCTATCTCTTCAAAACTCATATATATTAAAATTATTTGTTTGATTTAATGAGACACTTAGTTGATGATTATTGGTGCATTGTGAGTTGAATGAATAAAGAAAATGCATGTTGAATGATTGTTGATTAGTTGATGGATAGTTCTTGAGGCATTGGACTATTGGATGAAAAGCATGTCTATCAATTTTGAAATGATTATTGAATTTCTGTAGTTTAAGCAAGTTTGATATGATTAGATAATACATTTAGTTGCTCAAAAGCTGATAAATGTGTCATACATGCAAAATACCATGTCATGAGCTTTAATGAAGAATATGTATGTTGGAAATCATGGCATGTTGTTCACAAGATTTATGTTTTAATGATATATATGCTTAAAATCTATGTGAACAAGTTTGTTTTGACATATTTATGAAATTTAATGCATTGGTTTTGCCAAAACAAGCATAACTCTCAAAATGATCTCCTTTGAGACCAAAAATGCATTTTATTGTGAAAATTCTTTCAAAATTGCAAAATCTTTTGTTAAATGGTTTTTCATTCTTGTTTTTCATTCATACAAGTCAAAAATCATGTTTTACAAATGTTTAAACCTTTACTTGAACTTAAATTACTCAAAAACGAAGTTTTGGTACCTCACAATTCCAATTTTCTGTCAAAACAACTGTAGAATCTGCAGGAACATATGAGGGATCGATCCCCACTGTAGCAGGATCGAAACCCCCAGGCCAGAAAAGGCACTCCTGCATGTTTTCAACCGAAATTGAGAAGAACTTTTCATTGTTTTGATATTTTCTCTCTTCTCAACTTAAAATTCATTGTTTTAACTTCTTTTTGATGATCTGTAATATATGAAAACTCATTCTTCATTGAAATCATGACTCAACTTCATCAATTAATATCATTTCCAACAAATGGTATCACTTTCAACAATCAATACCATTTTTCTTGAGCTCACAAGTGCAAAATCATTTTTCTTGTTGAAAACATTCATGATTTGCATAACTCTTGAAATAATCTTGAAACATACTTTCAATGAATGCTTAAACATAATTTTGAGATTTATTTCAATGATTTATGGATATATTTGAGAATTTGATGAACTTGTGCATAATGAGTGTTTTTCATATCTTTTGTTCATCTTAGTCAAGCATGCTTATAGGATTGTGTTTCATAGCTTGACTCAACTACTCCACACTAGGTTTCATGATAATTTTACATCTAGTGGATTGATTCCAAATGTAAATTCAACAATTGGTAATAGTCATTGGCCTATAATTTGTGATGGTAAATGGATCCTAAATGTTAAAATGCATAAAACTTTATCATCCTTGTACTTAAAGAACTAGGGTCTTAATGACAACACCAACATTCAAAGATAAATGCAAACTTGAACAAACTTGATATCCATGCATTTATTATTTGACTCTTTCCTTGCTCATAATTGGTTAAGGACTTGAATTGGAAAATGAGCATAGGATTTTTGTGAATGAAAACATGGAAGAAAATGTGTTTGCTTGAATACTTTGATTTTATGAATCTTCCATATGATATAACTTTGTGAATATGAATATGGATTAATACTTTATGATTGTATGCTTATGTATAATTAATCCATATGCATATTTGATGATGTATGTTGTGTTCTTGCATATTTAGAATGACTATTTTATTGACATGAACACACTACACATAGATATTGGATTCATGCAAAATAACTAAGTCAACCATTAGTAACAATTGGAATTTAGATTGAAATAACAATTAGTATCATCGGTAATCATATTTTCAACAATTGGTAGGCCAAAACTAAATTGCTAATTGGTATGAGCTTTAAATTGACAATTCTTCTCATGCTCTTTAGATTGAAATGACAAATAGAGAAGAATTCTCTTAGGATATTTTTGCATGAAACTCTTGTGTGCTAGAATTTGAAGTTAATTGCTATATGATTTAATTCTAGACACAATATTTCTTGAGAATGATTTATGAGCACATGCATATGATATGTTATATAATTTTAGCTCATAATCATGATGTATTACCATGCACCTTAGTTGGACTTTAGAGAACAATTGATATACTTAGGTGCTTGCGTAACTTTTTACCAATTGGAACCTTCTTGCAAAATTACTTATCAACAATTGGTATCAAAATTATTTATAAACAATTGGTATAGGATCATAAGTCATATTCATTGCATAAATATTTCATACTATTTGAGAATATTGACTTATTTATTTGTGCTATAAGTCCTATGTACTAACATGTTTCTTGTTGGATGGAGCATTTTTATTTGTTCTCACATAGCCATGATTTTAGGGGGAGCATATTTTTTTATTATTTTTCCTTCTTTTTGCTATGACAAAAAGGGGGAGAGATAGATAAAGGGAGAGATGGATATAGGGAGAGATATTAAGGGGGAGAGATAATGAGGGAAAATTCATTTTCAAAACCCATGCTTATATTAAGGGGGAGCTTTATAAAATCCTGCTTTATTTGAGGGGGAGTATTTTTTTCAAAGAATTTTCAAAGCAAATTTACCTTAAGTTTTGTCATATCAAAAAGGGGGAGATTGTTAGCTTTAAATTGCAATATATATTTTGAAATGACAAAAACTTAAGTAAGCTTTAATGTTTTAATTCATATTGTAAATTTGCCTTATCACACATGATTTTCTCAATACATTTCAAGTGTTCATATCAAACATTAAGACCATGATTTAATGATGCATATTCTTATTGGTCTTAATTCTTTATAAACATTTTAGAAAATCACTTGATGATTTCTTGGACAATATTTTCATTTGAGAAAGTCAAGAAAAACTCCCTTAAAGCTTATAAATGTTTTGGGTTGAATTAGGATCAAAGGTCATATCATTTCTAACCCAAAAGTGCAGGAAAAATGCCCTCTGGAAGAAAAGGATCGATCCCTACTGTAACAGGATTGATCTCTTTTTGGCAGAAAGTCTTCCCAAGGTCCATGAAGCCCAAAATCAAGATTCTGGACAAAAGGGATCGATCCCCACTGTAGCAGGATCGATCCCTTTGCTCGAAAATAGCCTATAACGGCTAGTTTTTGTGAGACAACGGTAATATTCGAGATTTGGCTCCACCCAACGGCTAGAATACATCCAAGGGACTATAAATAGAGGCTTAGAAGCTAAAGGAAGTAAGAGGAAGAGCTCAGCATATTCAATCTTCATTTTCCTCATATTCAAAGCCTCAACAACTTCTCAAGTGCTATACATTCTTCATTTTCTATCAATCTCATATTCCTTGTATAGAATAGCATAGCACAAATCATTGTATAGGTTTTCCTTGTGCTTAAACATTGTAATCCCTTGCCTATCTAGAGGTCTTTCTTTGATTACACAAGTTGTAACACAATCATTCCTTGTAAAGGGGAGGTTTCTCTTGAGCCTTGAAAAAGAGGGAGGTTACTCTTTAGCCTAAGAAAAAGAGGGAGGTTGCTCTTGAGCCTAGAAAAGAGAGAGGTTACTCTTGAGCCTAGAAAAGAAAGAGGTTTCTCTTTAGCCTTGAAAAGAGGGAGTGTAACAAATTCAAGGATAGTGAATTTGGGAAAATCCTTAGGAGCATCTCAAGATAGAGGACGTAGGCAAGGTTGCCGAACCTCTATAAATCGCTTGTGTAAATCTCTCTTACCCTACTCTCTTTACTTATTTGCAATTATATTTGTGTTTATTGCTTTGAATTTATATTGCATAATTAAGTAGCCTAGAGAACTTAAAAAATATCGATATAGGCTAGAGAATTTAGAAAAACCGAAAAACGAACTTAAGGTTAGTGAAAAACCGATTCACCCCCCCTCTCGGTATAGCCTATAGAGCAAACAAAAATAATCTCCACTATCAACAACAATGGGAATACAAAGTTCTCTCTAGCTAAAACTAGAGGTATACGAGCACAATGTCTCAAGAACAATAATTCTTGGTTAATAAACTTACAAGAGAAAAGAAAAATAGAAGAGATCTCACCCAAAAGATGACGAAACAACACCCTCTACAAAACTATTAATAGGAAGCTTGAAACCTGATCTCAATCGTTCAACATGAAGAACTCAATGTCATGAACGTGCTGACAAAATTTCAGCTCAATCGGACAACAATTGGAACTCAATCAACTCTATCAAACTTTTCAGCTTCCACAAACTTCTTTTTCTTTTTCTCTCTTTTGGCTGCTCACTTTTTTCTACCAAAAGTGTATTGCCGTCACCTTCATGAAGGGGTTAAAAACCCTTAAAACATAACCCATGTGAAAGGACTATAAAGCCCTTAATGAAGTATTGAGTGGGCTCTACATGGGAAGGAAACCCAACCCAACAAATCTCCCCCTTTCCGACTATGTGGAGGGAACCGCCATCCCGACGATCAATCAACAAACTTCAAGCTTATCCTTCGGTAGTGCCTTAGTTAACATATCAGAGCCATTGTGATCAGTGTGAATCTTCTCAAGTTCAAACAAGTTGTCATTGAGAGCATCTCTTAACCAATGATACCTCACATCAATGTGCTTTGATCTTGCATGAAAAGTGGAATTCTTACCGAGGTGAATTGCGCTTTGATTATCTCAAAATACTACATACCTCTGCTGCTTGAAACCAAGCTCCTGCATGAACTTTTTCATCCACAGCAACTCCTTACTAGCTTCCGTTGCTGCAATAAACTCTGCCTCTGTAGTAGAAAGTGCTACACATTTCTGTAGCCTCGACTGCCAAGATACAGCACCACCTATAAAGGTAATCAAATAACCTGAAGTGGACTTTTCGGAATCCACATCTCTTGCCATATCAGAATCAGTGTAGCCTACAAGCACTGGTTTTCCACTTCCAAAAGTGAGACTCAAGTTGGAAGTGCCTTTGAGATATCTCATAATCCACTTCACTGCATCCCAATGCTCTCTACCTGGATTTGACAGAAAACGACTAACAACACCAACTGCATGAGCTATATCTGGCCTAGTACACACCATAGCATACATCAAACTTCCTACTGCTGAAGCATACGGAACTCTTCTCATATCTTCCTTTTCCTTATCTATAGAAGGGCACTGCTTAGAACTTAACTTAAAGTGAGTAGCAAGAGGAGAACTAACCACTTTAGCTTGATTCATGTTGAACCTCTCAAGCACCTTTTCAATATATTGCTTCTGTGACAAATACAACTTCTTGGCTGCTCTATCTCGATAAATTCGAATCCCAAGAATCTATTTTGCCGGCCCCAAGTCCTTCATAGCAAAGGATCTGCCCAACTGCTTCTTCAAAAAATCAATCCTTGAAGCATTCTTGCCAACAATCAACATATCATCCACATAAAGCAATAAAATGATAAAGTCACCATCAGAGAATTTCTATATAAAAACACAATGGTCAAAAGTAGTTTTCATGTATCCTTGTTTTTCCATAATAGACTCAAACTTCTTATACCACTGTCTCGGTGCTTGCTTCAACCTATAAAGGCTTTTGTTTAGCTTGCACACATAATCTTCTTTGCCTTTAACTTTAAAACCCTCTACCTGCTCCATGTAAATTTCTTTATCCACATCACCATGGAGAAAAGAAGTTTTGACATCCATCTGCTCAACCTCCAAATCAAGACTAGCTGCTAAACTCAGAACAACACGAATGGATGACATCTTAACAACTGGAGAAAAGATTTCATCAAAGCCAATACCTTGCTTCTGGTTAAATCCCTTGACAACTAATCTGGCTTTGTAACGTGGCTGTGAAGTATGTTCTTCTTGCTTCACTCTGTATACCCATCTGTTCTTCAAAGCTTTCTTTCCCTTAGGTAGCTTTACTAGCTCAAAAGTGTTATTCTCATGCAATGATTTCATCTCATCATGCATGGCATCAATCCACTCTTTCTTGCGTTCATCTTCCATGGCCTCCTCATAGCATTCAGGTTCTCCCCCATCAGTCAGTAACACATACTCATTAGGAGAATATCTTGTGGAAGGTTGTCTATCCCTAATAGACCTCCTGAGTGGAACATCTGACAAAACCTCTTATGTAACCTCTGAAACTAGTGGCTGCTCATCAACATTATCACCCAAATCAACATGTGTAAAACCGGTACCAACATTATCGGTATCCTGTTGGTTGTTCTGAACATCTTCAGCTTCTGTTAGCCCATGTGTCAGAGGAACCGGATCTAAATCAATCAAATCATCACTTTTTTAAGGAACTATTATCTCAAACTTCTGAATATCTTCAATGGTTTGGTCTTCCATGAAAACAACATCTCGACTCCTTACAAGTTTCTTCAACACTGGATCATAAAACTTGTAGCCAAACTCAACATGGCCATAACCAAAAAACACACACTGTCTTGCCTTAGCATCAAGCTTAGACCTCTCATCTTTGGGAATGTGCATACAACCAAAAGTGCGCAAGTGATCATAGGAAACATCTTTACCAAACCAAAGTTTATCAGGTACATCAAAATTCAATGGAACACATGGTGTGAGATTCAAAACATAAACAACAGTACTCAAGCCTTACCTTAAAAGGACTTTGGCAACTTCGCTTGTGAAAGCAAACATCTCACCCTTTCTACCAGTGTCCTATTCATCCTCTCAGCTAACCCATTCAATTGAGGAGTCTTCAGAGGTGTCCTTTGATGTCGAATACCATATCGCCTACAGTACTCATCAAAAGGTCCAGAATACTCACCCCCATTATCTGTCCTAATGCATTTCAATTTTAAGCCTGTTTGCCTTTCAACTAAAGCATGAAATTGTTTGAACACATCTAACACTTGATTTTTTGTTTTCAAGGTATAAACCCATATCTTCCTTGAATGATCATCTATGAAAGTCACAAAATAAAGAGAACCACCAAGTGTTTTCACTTTCAAAGGTCCATAAACATCAGAATATACCAAATAAAGAATACCTGATTTTCTTGTAGGAGAGGATGACTTGAACGAGACTCTGGTCTGCTTCCCTGCCAAACAGTGAGTGCACCTATTCAAGGACACAGTCTTCATTCCAGGAAGAAGATTTTTCTTGGCCAAAATTGTCAAACCCTTTTCACTCATATGACTAAGTCGGTTATGCCACAACTCAGTTGCACCATCACTATCCACAGCATTAATAGCAGAATCACATATCTTGGCTTGCATCATATACAAAGAGGAGCACTTCGAGCCCCTAGCCATAACCATAGAACCTTTAGTGAGCTTCCATTTACCATCACTAAAGGTGCTGCAAAAACTTTCATCATCAAGCTTCCCTGTAGAAATCAAATTCATACAGATATCAGGAATATGCTTCACATTTTTCAAAACTAGTGTTGTACAATTACTGGTCTCCAAGCACACATCTCCTATACCAATGGCTTTAGTAGAGCTACTCATCCTAACAATGGTCTCCAAAATCACCAGATATGTAAGATGAGAAATACTCTCTCCGAGATGTAGCATAAATTGAGGCACCACTGTCAATTACCCAATTGGCCTCATGGCAAGTAAGATTAATAACATCATCATCATCATCACAAAGAATAAAGAAGTCATCTACAATAGCGGCAACTTTATCAACATCACTATCATCAAAATTTGTCTTCTCCTTACCCTTGTCCTTTTTGTTTTCTCTTTTTAGCTGTCGACAATACTTCTTTTTATGTCCTTTTAGACCGCAGTGATAACACTCAACATTAGCAAACTTGTTGGACTTACTCTTGCTTTTACCTCTATTCTTCGGACCTTTACTCTTACTATTCCCCCTATTGGTTGTGACTAAGACTTCTGACTGTAAAGAGGAACCCTGCGACTTTCTTCTCATCTCTTCATTCAAAAGACTATTCTTAGCCAAATCCATACTGATGACACCATCTAGGGCTGAGTTAGACAACGACGTTCTAAAGGTCTCCCAAGAGTCCGACAATGTACTAAGAAGCCACAAGCCCTGTACCTCATCTTCAAACTTGATATTCATACCAGCCAACTGATTAATAATTCCTTGATATGCGTTTAAGTGATCTGTCATAGAAGTCTCATCCTGATATTTCAAACTCATCAACTGTTTGATCAAAAACAATTTATTGTTTCCAGTTTTACGACCATACAACTGCTCCAACTTGTTCCACAATGTGCGTGCGTGTGTCTCTCCACTGATATGGTTCAAAACATTATCATCTACCCACTGTCTAATGTACCCACACACTTGTCTATGGCATAAATTCCATTCTGCCTCAGTTTTATTATCAGGCTTTTCAGTACTAAACACAAGTAAATAATAATCCTTCACATACAGCAAATCTTCCTTTTTACCTCTCCATATGTGATAATTCGAACCATTCAAATTGACCATTCTACTTGTATTAACTTCCATGCTCAACACAAGGCCTAAATCAACAATAAACAATGCTCTGATACCAGTTTGTTGGGATAAAACACGGTAAAACAATTATCTGACAGATACGTAATGTAGCGAAAAATCAAATTATCCCTCTCTTGTGTGAACCTAGTAGGAAATTATCAAATAGAGCAATCCCAAATAATATCAAGAGACAAATAAATCACTACAACTACAATCACAAGCACAAGGACACAAGCGATTTAATGTGGAAAACCTCCTCAAGGCGAGGAGTAAAAACCACGGCCCTAAGGGCACCAAAACAATCTCCACTATCAACAACGATGGGAATACAAAGTTCTCTCTAGCTAAAACTAGAGGTATACGAGCACAATGTCTCAAGAACAATAATTCTTAGTTAATAATCCTACAAGAGAAAAGAAAAATAGAAGAGATCTCACCCAAAAGATGACGAAACAACACCCTCTACAAAACTGTTAATAGGAAGCTCGAAACCCGATCTCCACCGTTCAACATGAAGAACTCAATGTCATGAACGTGCTGACAAAATTTCAGCTCAATCGGACAACAATTGGAACTCAATCAACTCTATCAAATTTTTCAGCTTCCACAAACTTCTCCTTTTTCTTTTACTCTCTTTTGGCTGCTCACTCTTATCTACCAAAAGTGTATTTCCGTCACCTTCATGAAGGGGTTAAAAACCCTTAAAACATAACCCATGTGAAAGGACTATAAAGCCCTTAATGAAGTATTGAGTGGGCTCCACATGGGAAGGAAACCCAACCCAACAGATAACATCTTCTTATTTCAGTTTTTCACTAAAGGTGACTTGTTGCGATTCATGGACGGTTGCCTATGGACTTTCGAACATTGTGCTCTACTCTTCCAATAGTATGATGGTTCAAAAGCACCACGTTATTACACTTTTCATATAATGAAAATTTGGATCCGGGTTTATGATCTTCCATTGTCAATGATGAGAAAGGAAGAGGCAGAACAAATTGGTTCTTTTTTAGGTACTCTTTTAGATACTGATCTAGGAGAGGAGTATGGGGGTTGGGGTCGGTTTATGTGGTTGACGGTGGCGATGACTATACACAAACCTTTGAGAAGAGGAATTCGGGTGAAGGATCCTTTAACTAATGTCAAAACTTTTGTCAATTTCCAGTACGAACACCTCCCAACTTTTTGCTATAATTATGGTATGCTTGTCCATACTAAAACTGATTGTGAGAGTTTGGTGAATTTTGTGTCCGAGTGCTCTGATTGGTTGCAAGTCTCCCCTGTATCTAAGAATTCTTCCATGCATCAACGCAAGGTAACTGCTAACTAGTTTGGGAAAGCCACTTTATCCAATAGTGGTTCTTGTAAATTAGTGGAGTGGGGTGTTCCACCTAGTGGATCTCCTATGGTTGTGGATGTTCTTCCGACATGCATGAGTAGTGACTCAAATTCCATGCAACTTGATAATTGTCAAAAGGTAGACCACAAGACCCCCTGTTCAGTATCATCTGATCTTTCTTGTGCTGTGTTAAGTAAACGTAAAAGTTTGGAATTGGGTGACTGCACTGATGAGTCCTGCATGTCTGTTGGTTTACCCTCCATATATAAAAAATTAAAGCCCATTGTCGTGACTCAAGTTGCTAATCCTTCTACTTTTGCTTTTGGTGAGGCAAGCTATGTCTGGGCCCTCACTACTTTGCAGCATTCTGATTTGGACAAATTTAAGGCAGAGGCAAATTTGGTTCTGCCCTGCCATCAGCCATGAAACTCATATGCCTCAACTATCGTGGCTTGGGAGGTCCACGAGCAATTGCAGGGCTGAAAAACCTCTTCAATTGGGAGTTATCGCAGATTGTTTTCCTGAGTGAAACAAAGTTGTGGAAATATGAGGCTGAACGGTTAAGAAGATACTGTGGTTTCCCGTCTAGTTGGTGTGTTAGTAGTGTTGGACGTCAAGGAGGACTGTTGCTTATGTGGATGGAAGGGGTTGATATCACTTTACAAAGCTTTTCTGAAAGCCATATTGATGTCCATGTGGTGAGTAGTGATCATAGTGCTCCATAGTGGTTTATAGGGTTCTATGGTGAACTGGATGCCTAAGTGAGATATAGAAGTTGGGCTATTCTTCGAAAATTGAGTATGTTGAGCTCTTTTCCATGACTATGTGGGGGGAGATTTCAATGAGATTTTGTTTCAACATGAAAAATATGGTCGTCTACTCAGAAATGAAACTTAGTGAATTCTTTCAGAGACTCTTTGCTTGATTGTGGCATCAAGGATCTGGGTATATGGGTTCAACTTATACCTGGTGGAATGGTCGATCTGGAGACGACATTGTCAAGTTCAGGCTGAATAGAGCATTTAGTACTAAAGGCTAGCATTCCATGTTCCCATCTATTCAAGTAATTAATCTTCCATTTACTTTTTTTGATCATAATCCAGTAATGGTGGAAGTATTATCATCTCCAATTCCTATCCATCGCAAAGTTAAGAGACGGTTTTGTTTTGAGGAGATGTGGTTACGTTCGGAGGAGTGTGAGCAACAGATTGCTACAGTATGGTCTTCATATCCGCATAACATTGCCTATAGTGTGCTTGGGAGACTAAATCGTACCCATATGCAATTATCTCAATGGAATAAACGCTCGTTTGGAAAGGTGGACCTACAAGTTTGCCAATTGATGGATTCTCTTCTTCATATTCAACAATTATCAATTTCACCCCAGATTGCTGAGGATGAAAAATGTTGGAGAGGAGAGTTGAATGAGATGTTATTGCGAGAAGAAACTATGTGGAGGCAATGACCTCAAGTTGATTGGTTAAGGTATCGAGACACCAATTCTATGTTCTTCCTTGCCAAAGCTTCTGCCAAAAGAAGTCACAACTTGGTAAAAAAGCTTAAGGATGGTCAAGGAGTTTGGCATGAAGATGAGGAAGATTTGGGTCAAATTGCAGTGGCTTATTTTGTTAATCTGTTTGAATCTTCTACCACAATTGGCATTGGGTCAGTTTTAAAAGTCATGGAGGAAGAGGTGACAGTGGACATGAATAACTATCTACTTCAGGAATTCACGACTCAAGAAATAGAGAATGCATTATTCCACATACACCCAAATAGATCCCTAGGTAGGGCTGTAAACGAATCGAACACGAACGAACGAACAGATATTTCTGTTCGTTCGTTTGTTTTTCAGTGTCGTTCGTGTTTGTTCGTGTTCGTTAAAGAGTGCGTTCGTGTTCGTTCGTTTGTTTGGTAATGATTGTTCGTTAATGTTCGCGAACAGTTCGCGAACACGTAAACGAACGCGTTCGCGAACACATGTTCATGAACAAGTTGCATAAGAACAAACTAAATATTAAATATTAAAAATCTTACATAAAGATTAAATTTCACATGTAAATTGAAATCGTCTAATACAAAATCTTAAATACAACTTAAGTCAACAATGTTTTATTAAAATTGATAATTACTATTTTAAGTACAATTTATATTATACACATTTACATATATTAATGTATCATACATATGTGTGTGTATACACAACTATGTGTAACACACACACACACACATATATATGTGTGTGTGTGTGTGTGTGTAAATGGATAAGCTCATATGAATGAAATCTTAATTTATTATGAAACTTTTATTAATTTTATTTCAGTATATTATGTTTAAAATTTTTAAAAAATAATTATTTTAAGTATAATTAACTAATTTAATTTATAATTATGCTATAATTATATTTTATTAATTTTTTAAACCAATAAAGTTAGATTGTATAAATATATTTAAAAATTAGGTGATAATTTTTTAGGTTAATGTCTTAAAAATAGGGTATATATTATATAACTTGTATTATATAAGTAATTTTAGTATTTTAATAAATAACAAACGAATAATAAACGAACGTAAACGAACGAACAACAAATGACACTTTAAACAAACGAATAATAAATGAACATAAACGAACGAACAACGAACGAACAATAAACGAATAATAAATAACACTTTAAATGAACGAACATAAACGAGCCTGTTCACGAACAAAAACGAACGAACCATACCTCTGTTCATGTTAAACGAACAATAAAATGTTGTTCGTGTTCATTCGTTAAGCTTAATAAACGAACAGAAACGAACAGAAACCGAACAAGTTCACAAACGGTTCATCGAACATTCTGTTCGTTTACACCCCTAAGGTTTGGATGGCATGCCTGCTATATTTTATCAGAAGTTTTGGCACTTGGTACGTGATGATGTGGTGACTAACTATTTGAGAGTTCTGAACGAAACTGCATCTTTGGAGCCTGTAAACTTTACAACTATAGTGCTCATTCCAAAGGTTAAATTCCTAGTTGAACTCTCACAATTTCGACCAATTTCTCTGTGCAATGTGTTATATAAGATAATTACCAAAACTTTGGTTAATCAATTAAAGAATGTACTGCCTTTGGTGGTTTCAGAAACTTAGAGTGCCTCATTAATGGGAGGTTGATTACTAATAATTCTTCATAGCTTATGAGTTTTTACACTATGAGGAACAAAAGAAATGGACGTCATGGCTTCTGTGCTTTGAAGCTTGATACGTCAAAAGCCCACGATAGGGTTGAGTGGGGATTTCTTGAGGCAGTTATGTTAGAGTTAGGTTTTGCTTAAAGTTGGGTTACCAAGTTGATGCACTGTGTTCGATCTGTAACTTTCTCAGTTAGCATAAATGGACGATAATTTGGTGCGTTTAGGCCTAAGAGAGGGCTACGGCAGGGTGACTCGCTTTCTCCCTTTTTATTCATCTTGTGTAGTGAGGCTTTGGCTAGGTTGCTTGATATAGCACACAGCAGGGGAACCATTTCAGGATATGTAGCCTCACGTTCTAGTCCTAGAATTTCATCTCTATTCTTTGCAGATGATTAATTACTCTTTTGTAAGGCCGAGGTTCAGGAATACTTGAGGTTAAAGGATATTATTCACCGTTATGAGCAAGCATCTGGGCAGCTTGTTAACTTTGCTAAGTCAGGATTGTTGTGTAGTACTAACACTCCTACAGTGCAACAACAACTTGGTACTTTGCTTGGAGTTCAGGCAGTTCAGCATATTAAAAAATATTTGGGGCTGCCAACGTTGATTGGTCAGCAGAAAAAGAGAGTATTTATGGAAGTCAAAGACCAAATCATGAAGAAGATCACTAGACGGAAGGAGAAATTTTTGTCTAAAGCTGGGAAAGAAATATTAGTCAAGGCTGTTGCTCAGTCGATTCTCATGTTTGCAATGAGTGTCTTCAAGTTCCCTTCTACCTTGTGCGAAGATTTGAATAAACTTGTATATAAGTTCTGGTGGACACATGGTGAAAAGGAGAAAGGGATTCACTGGTTAAGGTGGCAATCTTTGTGTTGGCCAAAGTCCCAAGGTGGTTTAGGCTTCAAATGCTTTAACTCTTTCAATCTAGCACTTCTTGCCAAACAAGGGTGGAGATTGATCAAAAATTCAAATTCCCTTTGCTGTCGGGTTCTTAAAGCTAAGTACTTCCCTCGTTATACCTTCTTGTCTGCTAAGGTGGGTTCCCAACCATCTTTCACATAGAGGAGTATATGCATGGGGCAGTTTGTATTGACTTTGGCACTGAGGTGGCGTATTGGTGATGGTAAATCAGTTTTGGCATGGGAAAATCCCTGGCTTCCTCGGCTATGGACATTTAAACCAATTCCTCAAGGATATCACAGACCTATTGCACTATCGATGTCAACCTTTGTAGATCATGCTTAAGGGTCTTGGTTAAAACAAAGGCTATTGAAGCATTTCAATCAGACTGAGGTAAAGATGATTCTACAAATACTACTTCTGGGAACTGATTCTCCTAATTAGCTTGTGTGGCACCATTCACAAGATGGCCTCTACTCAGTTAAGTCAGATTACCTTACTTTACTTCTTTATAATCGTAGTCGTGACATACTATCTTCAAGTGGTGGTGAGGTTGCTGGTGAATCCTTTGTTGGTTCTACTTTACATGGTTTCTGGCTTAAACTTTGGAGTGCATCTGTACCAAATAAGATAAAAGTCCATGTTTGGAGGTGGTCAGAATATTCTACCAACCATGCTGCATTTGTCTAATCGAAAGGTGGTTCCCAATTCTCTATGCTTTCTTTGTTTTTTCTATCATGAAAGCTACATTCATGCATTGCAAGATTGTATCTTGGCTAAAGTTGTATGGACTATGTTTGGATTTGACAAATTGGCTATGAGGTCTTAAGAATCCTCAACCATAGACTAGTTTATGGTGGTGTTCGAGAAAGTGGACTCTGCCTAGTTTGATTATTTCCTGGTTTTAGTATGGTGCATTTGGACATATCGTAGTGCTGTACTTCATTCTACTCGTTCGGAAACACCCTTCTCTGATCCTATGAAGTTGCTACAATTTGGTCGAGAATTTTTGGAAAAGTTTCTGCACTAACAGTGTCTGAACATGTTCTAGCATCTTCCCAAACTTTGTCTAATGTCCGGTTGCCAACCGCGAATGCTGAATTTGCAAAGTTGAATTTTGATGCCACTATTAATAAAGAGGGTCAATGTATGTGTGTTGGCACAATTGTGAGGGACTCCAAAGGTGAGGTTTTAGTAGGAGCTTCCCTTAAAAAATATGGTGAAGTTGAGCCTTACATTGCTGAATGTTTAGCATTTGAAAGAGTTCGTTCAGTTTGCTCTTGATATGGGTTTCTTCAAGCTTGAGGTGGAAGGTGACTCCTTACAGGCAATCCAAGCAATCTCCAAAAGTCAAGAGGATCATTCACCAGCAGGTTCAATTTAGATGTACCAAAAAGAGTGCTGTTGTCCAGTTTCCGTGCTATTAAGTTTCAACATGTAAAAAGAGTAGGTAATGTGGTCGCACATCTGCTGGCCAAAAATGCTTGTGTAGTCACAGACTTAATGGTATGGTTAGAAGAATATCATGCTTTTGTTGAAGCTGCACTGCAACAAGACAAATTAGGATGTACGCTTTCATAATTAATAATAGTACTACATTTATATTAAAAAAATGCATTTTCAATCTTTTTTTGCCTTTTTTTTATTTGAATGGGATTAAGCAATAAGAAGCAATAAATGATTGAAAAAAATATTGGGTGTTTGAGAAAAAAGACGATATAATTAATTTTAAGAAATTGAACAAAAAAAATAGATAAAAATATAAAAAAACAGGTTTAATTATCTTTTGATCTTATAGAATAACATCAATAATAAAAAAAAATTCTGGGCAAGAAAAGCCAACCAAGTTGCAAGGCTAATATCAGTGCCATCACCAATACGGCAATAACACAAGAATATAAAACAGCTAGGAAGCCATTACACCATACTACTACTGCTGATCAATTATTGACTCCAATGACATCGAGATTGATAACATCAACAAACAAAATTTCTGGCGATGGGCAAAATGCAGTGCGGAAGCCATCACCTTTCCGCATACTTTATTCTATCTCATCGTGGTTCAGTCTCCCAAACATTGAAGGTGAATCTTGGAAGATGACTCCGCCCTCCTGATCCCTTTCCTGAAAAAACCCCCACTCTAGCGAATGACAGCCATCCTCTCAACAATTGGGCTAAATTGAACTCTGGAAGAGGAATTTCCTCCTCCTCTTCATGACGATAGGCCATGGATTTGTCCTCTTGGTTTTCGATATCCTTGTCATTGTAACTCACAGCGTTATACTGTTTCTCTTTGCCGTAACTCGACCCTGATGACAAGCTGTAAGCAGAGCAATTAGTTCTGCTTCTAATAAGCATAACCAAAAGTGAATTGAAGAAAAATATTTTAAAATTAAGGTTATGTTTGGATATAGAGATTAATAAAAGAAAGAAAAATGAATAAAAGAAAGAAAATAAATCATAAGAATCATTATTTGATTAAAAATGAAAAGAAAGAAAATGATTTACTATTATATTATTATTTTTAGTTAAACTTTTTTTCTTAAAATAGAATAAATTAATTTATACTTATTTGATTAACGATAAGATTTTGGCATATATTTGTCTCAAGTAGTGATTGCTAGATTAGAGTCAACATACACTTAAACAACAATGCTTGAAATTAATAAAACGATGAAAAAAATTATATTTATAATTCAAGCAAAAAATGGAAAAAATTTGATAAATGAGATAAAAGAAGCAAATTATTTAATAATATTATTCGAAAATTGAACAAAACAAACTTTAGGGGCATAAAAATCATTTTACAATTAAACAGGATTTTCCTTGCATTTGTTTCATATTAAGATAAATGAAAATTAAAGCATTGAAGACAAAAAGAGGATTCTCTACCTTCTTTTTATTTATTTTTCTTAAGTCATATTAAAAACAAATCATGTTTCCCTCGTTTCTTTTCCTTTTCTTCCCTCCCTTCGCCTTAAGTACAATCCAAATAGGAAAAAGAAAAAGAAGCAGAAAACAAACATGTGTCACCCGACGTCTAAAACATGAGATGGCTCATTCGACAACATCTTCAAAACCAAACACTACTAAAGATTAAGAGAATAAAAAAATTTTGGATTTAGTAGCAAGTACCATTTCAAGGGAACACTACGGTGTTTTAAACGTCTTTTTTTAGGTGATTGGTTGTCGGACATGTGCCTGATAAATTGAAGCTGTATGCACCAAAAAAACAAATATCAGATAATTGCAGCTTGAACATATGAAAAATAAGAAAGATAATGCACCCATTAATCCCCAGACGAAACTCAATAAGAAGATAAAGGCAATTATCACATACTATAGAATTTTATCATATGTTTTGAACCAAAAAATGAGCACCGCTTCAGTCTGATAAAAAGGTTAACTATTTTCAAAACATGCAAACATGAGAATACTTTCTTATTTTGTGATTATAGGCATTTATATAACCTAGATCGAATTCAGGTCTGATTTAGGTAAGGAATTAAGAGATTTGAAAGTGACCTTAATCCCGATTCGATCTAATTTTTCAAGCCTAATTTTTTGCTTAGACTCATTTTACATATAATAAGTCTAAACTTACTTAAATATTATTATATTTTTAAATTTTAATAACATATAAAAATATTAAAACATATAATAGTGAAAAAGTAAAACCAAATAAATTCTTAAAAAAACTATAAAAAATATGAAAAATTTAAATGAAGGTTTAAAAAATTACACAAACTCAAATTAAATAGCACAAAAAATAAAAAAATTAAAAATGCATTAATATAAGAAAATTATAATTATGGTTGGGCTTAGACTTGAAATAGTGAACCCAAACTTGGTTCAGTTTTTTATTGGGTCTTAAATTTTGAAGCCCAAGTTCATTTAATGAGATTAATACTTTTGTTTAATCTTATTCAAAAATAGGTTAAGCCCTTGGATTTAAAGGAATAATTGATCTTTTTTTTTTTGGTTACAGAATAATTGATCTTTAAACAGATATATTTGTAATAGAATAGTTAAATTTTACCTATTTTCATCTTCCTTATCGAGCAAAAGCAAGAAACCCAATTACAATTTGCCAATAAGCCAAATAGCATAAAAGAACCATACAACTTTTTGCCAATTTTCAATCCAACCTTCCAAATTGTAAATGCTAGTATTATGTAATTCAGAAGTTTCACAAATCTAAACAAAACTATTAAGTATGAAACAAACCTGATCACCATCTTTGATCCCAAAATTTCTAATGCAAGCCTTGTTGTTCACCAGCTTCTGACCTTGATAAGACAAGCAAAAGTGCCCCCAAACATGTGACCTAACAAAAAGAAGAACATCAAGTTCAAGCCATGATAAAATTATAAAATCACACTTACTTGTCCAACTCATAACCATCAAAACCCACATAACAAAAACATTTAATCAATCAAAAGGTAAATCACTCATAATGTAGAAGTCCACGAAGTAGTCATAGTGAGTTAATACCATGAAATGGTGCCATGAGTTTCCCCTGGCAGTACTGCAAAAAGTTCCTCTATTGCTACCTTCAACTCTTCAACTGTAGCATTCCTTCCTACATGAACATCTGAAAAATCCAAAAAGCTCAATCAGAAATAATAAATCAGGAATAACAAAACAGAACCATAGTAAACTAATTCAAATATTTTTAATTTTCATACAAAGTTATAATTATTCAGTAAATTTTCGTTTGTTGAAACTTAAAAGCACTCCATATTTTTTACATTATTTTACCACTAGTATAGACCTGGAGCAACAATAATGGAATGATTAATTCTTTTATTTAAAAATATATAAAAAGTTGTACTTTCTCTTTTTGTTTTTGTCTACTTTTAAGGTGCAAAAAGCCAAGAAAATTTCATTAAAACGATCGATCTTTATCTTTGTTTCGGTACGTAAAAGAACGTGAAAAAACAAAGAGTTTAGTGAGAATCGATGGAATTTTACCAAAGACGGAACCGTCGAGCTTTAGAACAGAGAGATTAAGGTGATTCTGTTGAGGAAGCTTCTGGTACGACAACTTTCGTGTAACGATTTCATCGTTAACGTCACTTCCATTGGCGCCACGGCTCCCGTCGCCATTAAAATTCAGAGGAGCAAAACGCCGCCTGTGCAGCAAATTCAAAACCCGAAAGTTACGGCCACGATAACAGTTAATATTCTCCCCACAGATTTCCATAATTAATCCAACTCGAAAATTTTAAGCTTAGAGGCTTTTGTATTCTGTATTCGCGAGGTGATGAATTTGAAGAGAGAAAGAAGAGAAGAGGGAGGGAGTTTCTGGTTTCTTAAAAATTCGTTTTTGCGAGAGGAGACCGTTGCACCGGGGGATTTCCTTTTCCCTTTTTATTTTACTTTTACAGAGATTTTGGGATTTTCACTCGACTCTCGCAGTTGGAAGTCTGGATGCTACTCGCGTTTTGGAAAGGCATCGTGGCGATATAAATGAGAGTAAAAGTAGCGCGTGTATTTACGCAAACGGAAGTGAATTTTCCAAATCGAGTTTCAAGCCGACTTATTCTTTTCATATTAAAATTTTAATTTTTTTATTTTTAAATGCATAATTAATTTTTATTTCTTTCCGTTTTCTTTTTTTTTTTCAATAATAAAAAGTATATGTTAGTGTTAGATGAAATTTGGAAGAAGAGAAATTCATTAAAAAAAAAAGAGAGAAATTAAGATAAGTATGATAGAAAGTAGGAGTGTTTTTTTATTTGGATGAAATTCTAAAAAATCTAAACTATTGATTAATTATTACTGAAAAATTGGATCGAAAATTTTTGTGATTGACAATTAACAATTCAAATCCGATATTTTGAGTAAGAAACACATGCATTCATATACGACATTCAAGCCCAGTCAAGTTGATAGAATAGCAAACTTAAGCTTGATCCAATAGAAATGCTCAAACCGGATCAAGCTCACTGTTTTCATGCTCAAATTTAGCTAAAAATTAGCTGAATTATTCAAACTTAATTATTAACTTGAAAGATACATGAATTTCAACTAGAACTTGTGTTTTAACTTTAAGTTTGATTCAAAACTTAAACAAAATTAGAGATACATAAATAGCAGTATATTTATAAAGTAAATTTCATCTAATTTTTTGTGGTTTTAATTTTTCTCACTTAGTATTTTGTGTTTTTTTTTCACAACTTTGAATGTTTGATGGTTTTTTTATTTTTGTGGATTTTAATGGATGTTTTTTAATGGATGTTTGTGGATTTTATGACTTTTAGTCTTATCCACTATTCTTTATTTAGACCATAATTTTAATGGATGTTATGTTGATTGTATTTATTATATTTGTATTGGAAGTTTAATATGTGGATTGTATTTGTATTTGTGTGGATTGCAAAGTTATTTTATTTTCCTTCTTTTGATTCTTTGATGCTAACAATGTTGTGCTTTGGTAATAGACTAAAAATTTTGTTTGGGTTTTTTGATTGTGGATTTCGTAGTTTATTTTTTAATTTAATTATAGTTTTTTGAAGGATTAAGGATATACATTTCTCTATAAACACCAATAATTGAGTTTTTATAATAAAGCAACACATTCTTGCTTCAAAAGTTACTTTGTTTCCAAATCAAAAAATTTGTATGTTTATATTTTATATATGTATATATATATATATATATATATATATATATATAAATATATATAATATGCTAGTGCTAATATGATTCCTTAACAATTTAACATGCATTATGTATATGCATTTTATCATTTATGTGATTATCCCGCAATTCTATATTAAGTAGAGAATTCCAAATTTTGAACTTGTATTATTGTATATTAATTTGATCATCAACAATGAGCTAATATATTATTATTCTTGCACCAAAAAAAAACCAAATTAAACTTTATATGTTAATCACAAGTTCATATGATTATTTTATATGATTTTTTGGTTAATTTCCAACTCAAATCTCCTTCAACAAATTAAAGTTAGGTTTAATTAAGTGAAAAACTTCAATTTAATTGATAAAAGTGTGGGATTTAGTTCTTTGTTTTAGTTTTTAGGCTTTAGTTTTTTTTTATTGATGAAACCCGCGGGCCAGTCCAGCCCACATTGAAGCCAGACAGGTCTAACAATTTTTGACCTGTTTAAATACGAGCTTAAATGGTTTGACTCGTTTATGCCCGTACCCGCCTTGACTCACACTGCCCCGCACCGCACTATCAGTTTTGCACCCTTAAGTCTCCCAAAGTGTTCTCCATTTGATACTTGTTTTTTTCTTTATGTTTTGAAATTACTAATATCTTGTAAGAATTGCAAATTTTTGAGGATATATTTTTAATTTTTTTTTTAACTTCTTAAAATGTTTTAAATTAAAAATAATATATTTTAAAATAAAATTTAAGACACTTAACTATTTTTATTTTTTTCTTTAATATTTCTTAAATAATCAAGCTATCTCTTAAAATCAAAATGTTTTCAAAATATTTTTGTACTTTTACATTGTGCCTTTTCTATTTATTTATTATTATTTTTTTATTTTTCAAGTATTGACACCAATTTTTTTTTTACTTTATGCTTTAAAATTATTAAATTATCGTTAAAGAATTAAAAGGTTATGAGGATATTTTTATTTTTTTCTTTTAATAATTTTATTTTTCTTTTCAAATATTTTAAACTAAAAATAATGTAATTTAAAATGATTTTTAAGACAATTGACTTTTTTTATTTATACTTTATCAAATTATCAAGTTATCCCTTAAACATTTAAAGGTTTTGAAAATATTTTCGTGTTTTGGTTTGAGACTTTTCTAATTTTTTTTTATTTTCAGGTATTTAAAGTTAAAAATAATATAGTATAGAATGATATTTAATAAAAATATCAAACATGAATCCTTAAGGGTTTTTTTGCTTGAAACTTTTTTTTTCATGTTATCAAATTGTCTTTTAAGAACCAAATGGTTTTAAGGATATTTTTATCAATTGAATTGGATCTTTTCTAATTTTATTTTACTTTTAAAAATATTTTAAATTAAAACTAATATACTTTAGAAAGATTTTAAGAAACTTAGCACTTAGAATTTTGTTTTATTTATCGTTTCTTGTATTGCCAAGTTGTCTCTTAAAGATCAAAAAGGATTTGAAGATATTTTTGTCTTTTATTTATGGAGAGGTGTTAATGGACTAACCAAGCCGGCATAAGTTATTAAGAGATTTATACTGAGCTCAAACTCGACTTGATCTGACTTTTTTTGCTTAATTTTTTTGTCAAAGTTTATTTTTACATACAATAAATAAATCTAAGCCCATCCAAATAATATTGATTTTTAAAAAATATTATGATAAAATATTAAAAAAAATATGAAAACACATAATAGTTGATAAGTATAATTGTACTATAACACAATAGGTTAAAATAAATTCTTACAAAAAGATTACAAGAAACATAAAAATTTTAAATTAAAGTCTAAAAAATAATACAAGCTAAAATTAAATTGCACAAAATAATAAATAACCACAAACGACTACTAATCAATCAAGTTATAGACAAGAGTTAGATGTTAAAGTTACTCTTGATTGAGAATCAATAGTAATATTGAAACTTGAGTGATTACATCTATGCATAATATGATTATGAGAGCATTAGTGGTTATGCATAATGATGCATACATAGTTATAAAGTAATCTTGTCTTAGATACTAGATCTAATTCAAAGACTACTTAGTATTCATGCGATTGATGATTATTCATAAGAAACGAATTATCTATAATGATACAAAAGGAAGTTGCCACCAACATATGAAGTTTAATTAAACATTAACTTTTAAAGCATGAGATGTTGATTTCACTGTCACACTTAAAGGAGTTCTAAAATTGTTGACTTTGAAAAACTAGGATTTTGATATGACTTTAGAAGAACCTAAATGGAATATAATTTTAATTATAAGCATGATAAGTTTGATTGTTTGATAATTATATGATCATGCTTAATGTATGTTTATAGAACAAATATGTTTATCTTAAATATAGAAACTACATATGCATATTTGGAATGAGTTAATCCTGCTTCCTTAGCCAAAGTTCCAAATCTACAGTTATACTCATTTCCAAAGAGCTTCAAGTCAAAAAAAGAAAGAAGAGAGAAAATTTAGATCTCTACATCAATTGCCGCTACAAGAGTCTGTCGAGAGCTAAAAGGTTTCTTATCTTGCTTTAGTAGAAGCTTATCCTTCATCCATAATGTAAACCCATATATAATATTGTAAAAAAAGAGTGTCCTCACAAGAGCTTATTTGTTAGTGAGGTTGGGTAATCAAGGTTTTGCTCTTAAGACAAAAAAGAGCAATTGTAAATGTTGTTTCCCTCAACCTACAAAAGGAAAAATGTAAGTTATTCTTGAGCTTGTGAAAAAGAAAGGTTATCCTTGAACTTGGTAAAAATGAAGGTTTTCTCTTTGAACCTACAAAAATGAGATGTACCATTTTCAAGAGAGTGAATTTGGTGAAAATTCCTTGAGTGAATCTTAAGATAGAGGACATAGGTAGGGGTGTTAAACCTTTATAAATCATTCTGTAATGTTTCTCTTCCCTACACTCTTTATATTGTTTGTTGTTTATTGCATTATTGTGTTAAATATTGTTTGTTTGCATATTACTCTTATAATATAGATTGCACTCTAGATCGAGAAACAATTAGATAGTAAAAATTAGAAGCCGATTTACCCCCCTTTTAGTTTAGATTTGAGCCAACAAAAATTGTTAGAAAATTACTGGGAGCATTATGACTTTTAAAAGACATGATCATGCGATGTAGCATGAGATTCACAAATACTCAATGAAATGTAGAATGATACATTACTAATAAGTTGATGAGTCCATTAAATACAAAATGTTGGACATTGTATTAAGATGTCTATTTTGATAATAAAAATCCAAAGAGTTTGAATAATTATCAAAATAATAAACATCTTAAAGAAATTGTGGAGTTAGTGGAAGCAATTGTGATGCTCTAGTTGATCTAAATATAAACAAATCTATAGTTAGATTAAATGCTTAATGATAGCAGATAAGCAATTAATCATCTATGGGACAGATGAAAAAGTTAAATGGTTTAATGTGGTTAAAGATTAACAAGTAAGATAATGGAAGGTTGGTAATAAAAATTCATTATAAGTAATGGTAGCAATCATTTTTTAAAAGAATTTCAAATAAGGATTGTATGTCTATGTCCAAAAGTACAAAAAACATATAATTCTATTCGAGACAATAGAATGGATATGACTTAGATTTAATAGCTTGGAAGCTATAAAGGATTTTTCAAGTTGTTAACAATAACAACTGAGCTATACAGAAAGAATTCTATTTTATTGGGATTTTAAGTAATTGAATAGCGATAATCAAATACAACATAATCCCTAGTGAGAACCTAGTGTGGTCCTTGAAAAGTCACAATCACTACTCAAAGAGTTCGTTATTGGATATGTTAGTGATTAGCACTAATGCAAGCAATAGATTGTCAATGCATGCCCTACAGCTAAATCACTAGCATGAAGCATGTTACCATGATAATGCATGATCACTTATGATAAGTGACATAAAGGTTTCGCTTCACCACTTATATAAACAATAGTAAAAATTATTAGTCACTAAGTGAGACAAACATTGTAAAGAGCCATACCGCACAAAGGAACTTCAACTATATCCTCATTTGTATACAGTTTACTCGAGTAATAAAGTTTATTGCATTCGTCCAACTCTCTCTCTTTTCAATATCATTAGGTTTTTTTTTTTAAATACAAAAACTTATTAGTTTGAGTGCCTTAGAAAGTTGAAATCGAGTGGTTAGGTCCTCAAGGGGTTAAAACAATAGTTTAATCAAATCGGGAAAGAAGTTTCAGCCTAAAACCACATAGTTGCTTTGACTAAACCTTGACACATGGCACCAATCCACTATCATGTAGCTTGAGATCAAAGATAATAGCGATTATCAAACAATGCATAATCCCTAGTGAGAACCTAGTGTGGTCATTGAAAAGTCACAATCACTACTCAAAGAGTTCGTTATTAGATATATTAGTAATTAGCATTAATGCAAGTGAGAGATTGTTAGTTCATGCCCTAAAGCCAAATCACTAGCATGAAACATGTTACCATGATAATGTATAATCACTTATGATAAGTGACATAAGGGTTTCACTTCACCATTTATATAAACAATAATAAAAATTAATAGTCACTAAGTGAGACGAACATTGTAAAAGGTCATACCGTGCAACAGAACTTCAACTATATCCTTATTTGTATAGAGTTTACTCAAGTAATAAAGTTTATTGCATTCACTAACTCTCTCTCTTTTCTATCTCAACTCAACTCCAACATTTATTAGTTTTTTTTTAATAAAAAAGCTTATTAGTTTGAATGCCTTAGAAAGTTGTAAACCAGTGGGCAAGTCCTTAAGGGGTTAAAACAATAACTTAAGCAAATCAAGAAAGAATTTTCAGCCTAAAAGCACACAATTGCTTTGACTAAACCTGAACACGTGGCACCAATCCACTATCATGTAGCTTGAGATCAAAGATAATAGCGATCATCAAACAAAGCATAATCCCTAATAAGAACCTAGTGTGGTCCTTAAAAAGTCATAGTCACTACTCAAAGAGTTTGTTATTGGATATGTTAGTGATTAACACTAATGCAAGCGAGAGATTGTCAGTGCCCTAAAGCCAAATCACTAGCATGAAGCATGTTACCATGATAATGTATTATCACTTATGATAAGTGACATAAAGGTTTCGCTTCACCATTTATATAAAACAATAATAAAAATTATTAATCACTAAGTGAGACAAACATTGTAAAGGGCCATACCACACAAGGAAACTTCAATTATATCCTCATTTGTATAGAGTTTACTCAAGTAATAAAATTTATCGCATTCGCCCAACTCTCGCTCTTTTCTATCTCAACTCAACTCTTTAACATTTATTAGTTTTCTTTCTTTAAATACAAAAACTTATTAGTTTGAGTGCCTTTGAAAGTTGTAATCAAGTGGGCTGGTCTTCAAGGGTTAAAGCGATAACTTAAGCAAATCAGGAAAGAAATTGCTGTCTAAAACTTGACAGTTGCTTAGACTAAACCTTGACACAAGGCACCAATCCACTATCATGTAGCTTGAGATACGGCTTCCGGGCCCAACAAGCATGGGCCTTTAATGTCCATAATCCATCACGTGCCACCGCCATTTTTGTCAATCCCTAAAACTAAAATTATAAAACCAAACAATCCCTTCATCTTGCACGAAAATTCTCACAGTCTTAGCACAGGGAGGAGAAAGGAAGAGAAGACCCAAACCCTCCAAAACCCCAACTTCAAAGTCATTTCATCAAACGAATTCCAAAATCTTCCTCGATTTCTTTCCCTAGGCTTTCATTACTATCGCTTAAGTAGAATTTCTCGGCAAACGTTGCCATGTGGAACAACAATAACGGCGCTCAGATAGCGCCACCTGGGACTGGGGGATCTACCATCCCACCGCCTCCAGCTGCGCAACCTTCGTACACGGTGCTGGCTCCGCAGTCGACGCCACAAGAGGCAGAAGCGAAGTTGGAGGAGAAGGCTAGGAAATGGATGCAGCTTAACTCTAAGCGATATGGAGATAAAAGGAAGTTTGGTTTTGTTGAGACGCAGAAGGAGGACATGCCTCCTGAGCACGTTAGGAAGATTATCAGGTGAGCTTTATTATCACATTTTTAACAATTTTGAAGACAGTTTAGTGAGATTTTCTCTGCTTTTTTTCTTTCAGATTTTTTAGGTGCTTTTGGGGATTAAAGATTGTTAAATGAGGTTTACCTATTTCGGAAATTGCTAAGATGGTTAGGTCGGTTTTGAGATCTTGTGATGAGTGACGTGAGTCACCAAAAATAAATTACATCTAATTTTGGGAGAAAAGAAGTGATAAGAGAATTTTAGGGTTTAAGGAAAAAGAGAAAATTTGGGGATAGAGAAAAATTTAGGGTTTTGGGGTTTTATCAAAATCAACTTGTAATAGCTGAAAATAAAATATAATCAAATAAAATGCTTTAGTTACGAGGCAATTAATTATTCTTGGATTTAGATGTTGATCATTGATAGCAAAGAATCATTGTTAATTAAATAGTTAACCATAGCATAACAAGTACAATGAGTTACATCATCAATTCTTACTGAGTCGTTAATCAAGAATATGATTCCCAATTAATCTCTTAACTAATTAATTCACCTAGGATACGATCTCTAGATAAAATTATTAGCAGCATTAAAAACTAGAAAGATATGAGTGGACTTAAGCAACAAAAACATACCATGCAAATTTGTTTAACTTAAACTTTCATTCCCCTAAACCTCATATTATTAAATCCAAAAGCAGTTATGGACTTAAGTTTTTAATCTAGTGGTAGATTATTTAATTAAATCAAATAGTTGCGCAGCCTATCTAATCAATCAAACAATCATGGAATCATGCTCAGGGAATTTCAGATACTTAATAACTATTATATAATAGGCTCATAATCTCACAACAAGTTTTTGCCAAGAATTATTAAATTACCTTATAACTGAAAAAGAAAACTACCAGTATTCATGATCAAGAACCAAAATATTAAATAAAGAAAACGCAAACAATAAGAAAAATCAAACAAGAAATCAAAAACAATAATTTTAAGCTACCAAGAAAACGTAATTAAAATAAGAAAATAAAAGAAACTAGTTTAAAAGAAAAGAAATAAAAATTGAAAAAGAAAAATTAAAGAGAAAAAAATAAAATAATTTTATTAAAATCTGAAGAAAAATCCTAAAAGATTAAGAGATGGGAAAGAGGGGATCACCCCCCAAGGGAGAGAAGGGATCAGATTTATGAGAGCCAATGTGCTCTTTATATAGGCCTAAGAGTTTTAGGTAGACTTGAATTATGATCCTAAAGATAAGAGTTAGACTTGAATTTTACTAGTTAACTTCTTATCCAAGTCTTATCTTTTTACAACCCTTTTCCTAACTAATCTTTACTTGTCTTAATTTTATTACATTGTCTTAAAAATAATTACAACTTTAAGACATAATAAAAATTCAGACAACTCTTGTCTCAACCAAATCTTATCTTGGACTTGTTTTGTTGGAATTTCTTGGCAGATTTATATGCTGTCTTTGTCCAAATGTTTGACCTATCAAACGAAAGCTTGAGAAGTTCTCTACAACTTTCATGAAGATATCTCCTTGAGATCAGGTCGTTAAAGTGGTCAAAAACGTCAATCTTTAAAACTGGATAGAAAAATCCTGCACTTATTCTTTTTAGCTCCTTTTTATTCCAAACCTGATTTTTATCACCTAAAACATAAAATAAACTTTAGCAAGCTCTTTTAGGCATAAAACATGTATAAATAAATAATAATAAAATATTTGTAATTATCAATTTATCATCTTATCATCTTGTGAAGTTGGTTTTTTGCTTATTGCATTTTCAATTTACTCATGATATTTTTTTCTCATTTTTTTAAGATTTAGAGTGTTCTGTGGTTTTATCTATTTATTTTTTTAGTTGGAAATTTGTAATTTTTGGACATGAGAATTTTGGTTCCAAGTCTTTTGTTTTGTTTAAAAGTAGAGAAAAACTTGTTTACTGAGCTTGCATAGGACATTTTGAGAGGAGAGGAAGACCAATGATGACTTATGTGGAAATTATAAAAGGAGGACTGCTTTATTCAGTTCGCGGAATGAATGGTCTTAAATGGGTTTTATGTTGCAATGTAATCATAAAATGGACCTCGCGAAAAACTGATAAACTTTTAGCGGTTGTTCTTGTTGATGTAGAGCGGTGCAAAACTTGTTCCTTAGAAGTGGGAATCTTAGTCAGTTCCTATATACTGGAATGTAAAGGGAAAGTTTAATTGTGAAGTATATCTGGAAGAATGGCTTGTGATTTTTTTTTTTTGATACCTGATTCTCCCCGAGAAGCAATTTATTCTCACTAGTCTGATAAGTAATGATATTTTCACCATTTTTTAACTTTATTCAAGGTGTGGTGCTCTTGGTTGAATTTCCAAAGCCACCAGTGTCCTCTTTTACAATAATTTATGGTTTAATGATCTGTTAGTATATTATTTTCTCTTTCTTGTTGCTATAGTATTTTTGGATGGTTCTCAGTCCATAGTTCTTCTGCTGGATATAGTAGTGTACAGTTTCATCGGCAAGATATGCATGATATGATGATGATTAATGTCGTTTTCTTTTTGATAGAGACCATGGGGACATGTCTTCGAAAAAATATCGCCATGATAAACGTGTGTATCTGGGGGCCCTTAAATTCATTCCACATGCAGTTTATAAACTCCTTGAGAATATGCCAATGCCTTGGGAACAGGTTCGTGATGTGAAGGTCTTATACCACATTACAGGAGCGATCACATTTGTGAACGAAATACCATGGGTTGTCGAACCAATTTATTTAGCACAGGTATGCTTATTTGCTTCCCCTCTTACAACAACCTGACACCAATTTAAATTGTACCTTGGTTGAACTGTACATGAAAGTATTACATCTTTGTTGTTATTTATTATCGTTTATTTCACAGTGGGGTTCAATGTGGATCATGATGCGAAGGGAGAAAAGAGATCGTCGTCATTTCAAGAGAATGCGGTTTCCACCATTTGATGATGAGGAACCTCCATTAGACTATGCTGATAATCTGTTAGATGTTGATCCTCTAGAGCCAATTCAATTGGAGCTGGATGAAGAAGAAGATTCTGCTGTATATGCTTGGTTTTATGACCATAAGCCTCTTGTAAAAACAAAGCTTATCAATGGTCCAAGTTACAGGAAATGGCATCTCTCCCTTCCAATTATGGCTACTTTGCACCGTCTTGCTGGACAGCTGCTTTCTGATTTGATTGACCGTAATTATTTCTACTTGTTTGATATGGAGTCATTCTTCACAGCTAAAGCATTAAATATGTGCATTCCTGGTAAGTTTCCTACCTTTTTGTAATATTCTAAACTTCCTTTTCCCTATGTTCATGAATGATTTGAATTTGCAAAGGTTGGCTGTTGCTGCCTTTGGGGGCCATTATAGTTAATTGAGATTCAATTATTGTAAATTTATTCATTGGAAGCATTTTTTTTTCTTTTTTTACTTCTTTAGAGCTTTTCACTTGTTTATTGCTTGCATTTATTAGTACTATAATATGTATTGACATTTCTAATACTTCTTATTTCTTTGTTTTAATTCGTTGGGTTTGGTGGGGGTAGAAGATACTGGAGTGGATATTTAATGTGATGATAATATCCCATTGCTTCTATCATGCCTGGTTGTAGTTGTGATATGAGTTTTCCTTTACATTGATAAATTGATGATGGTTTGCAATGCTATCTGTCTTTATGCTTCTTGAATGCTTTCTCAAGTAGCTGTGCATATTTGCAGGTGGTCCTAAGTTTGAACCATTATACCGTGATATGGAGAAAGGGGATGAGGATTGGAATGAATTTAATGACATAAACAAACTCATCATCCGGTCACCTCTTAGGACGGAGTACAGAATTGCTTTCCCTCATCTTTATAACAATAGGCCCAGGAAAGTAAAGCTTTGTGTGTATCACACTCCCATGGTCATGTACATTAAAACAGAAGACCCTGATTTACCAGCTTTCTATTATGATCCTTTGATACACCCGATAACTACCACAAACAAGGAGAGACGTGAGAAGAAAATTTATGATGATGAGGATGAAGATGATTTTGTCTTGCCAGAAGGGGTGGAACCTTTGCTGAATAACACGCAGCTTTACACTGACACTACTGCTGCTGGGATTTCTCTTTTATTTGCTCCACGCCCTTTTAATATGAGATCTGGTCGGATGCGACGTGCTGAAGATATACCACTTGTGTCTGAGTGGTACAAGGAGCACTGTCCTCCATCTTATCCTGTTAAAGTGCGGGTTAGTTATCAAAAACTATTAAAATGCTTTGTGCTGAATGAGCTGCATCATAGACCACCTAAGGCTCAGAAGAAAAAGCACTTGTTTCGGTCTCTCCAGGCCACTAAGTTTTTTCAAACGACAGAACTTGATTGGGTTGAAGCAGGTCTTCAAGTTTGCAAGCAAGGTTACAACATGCTGAACCTGTTGATCCATAGGAAAAACTTGAACTACCTTCACCTGGATTACAACTTCAACTTGAAGCCAGTGAAGACTCTCACCACAAAAGAGCGCAAGAAGTCACGTTTTGGCAATGCTTTTCATCTTTGTCGTGAGATCCTGCGGCTAACAAAGCTTGTAGTTGATGCCAATGTCCAGTTTCGACTTGGGAATGTTGATGCCTTCCAATTGGCCGATGGGCTGCAGTATACGTTTTCCCATGTTGGCCAGTTGACTGGGATGTACCGTTACAAGTACCGGCTCATGAGACAGATTAGGATGTGCAAAGACTTGAAGCATTTGATTTACTATCGCTTCAATACTGGGCCAGTAGGGAAAGGACCTGGATGTGGAGTTTGGGCACCAATGTGGAGGGTATGGCTGTTTTTCCTTCGTGGCATTGTGCCTCTTCTAGAAAGGTGGCTAGGAAATCTGCTTGCACGTCAGTTCGAAGGGCGTCATTCAAAAGGAGTGGCCAAGACTGTCACCAAACAACGTGTTGAGAGCCACTTTGATCTGGAACTTCGAGCTGCTGTCATGCATGATGTTCTTGACGCCATGCCCGGTAATTATCAACTATCATTAGTTGTTACAACGTTTATTTTGTTGTTGACAGTTTCTTATTTTATTTTGTTCCTAATAAAATTACAGAGGGCATTAAGCAAAATAAAGCTAGAACAATATTGCAGCATCTCAGTGAGGCATGGCGCTGTTGGAAGGCAAACATCCCATGGAAGGTAAAAACCTTTGCCGAATGAATTATTTGCTTTTCTGTATTTTGTCACTCTTACTATTCTACTCTGTAGGTTCCGGGTTTGCCAGTTCCAATTGAGAATATGATCCTTAGATATGTCAAGTCAAAAGCTGACTGGTGGACAAATGTTGCACATTACAATCGTGAACGTATCAGAAGGGGTGCAACTGTTGATAAAACTGTCTGCAGGAAAAACTTAGGCCGATTAACACGCCTCTGGTTGAAAGCTGAGCAAGAACGTCAGCACAATTATTTGAAAGATGGGCCATATGTCACTCCAGAAGAAGCAGTTGCCATTTATACTACAACTGTGCATTGGTTGGAGTCAAGGAAATTCTCTCCCATTCCATTTCCTCCTTTGTCTTACAAGCATGATACAAAGCTACTTATCCTTGCACTGGAGAGGTTGAAGGAATCTTATAGTGTAGCTGTTAGATTAAACCAACTCCAAAGAGAAGAATTGGGTCTAATTGAACAAGCTTATGATAATCCTCATGAGGCCTTATCAAGGATCAAGCGCCACCTGCTTACCCAGCGTGCCTTTAAAGAAGTGAGTTGCTGACTGAAAGTGGACTTGTATTTTCCTTTTGAACTTATTTGTATGTTATATCTTTATTTGTATGTTATATCTTTATTTGAACATGAATTGATATGTTCTTTGCAGGTTGGTATAGAGTTCATGGATTTGTACAGCTATTTAATTCCAGTCTATGAAATTGAGCCCCTTGAGAAGATTACAGATGCTTATCTTGACCAATACCTATGGTATGAAGGAGACAAGCGCCACCTGTTTCCTAACTGGATTAAGCCTGCAGATTCAGAGCCACCGCCGCTTCTGGTTTACAAATGGTGTCAAGGCATAAACAATTTGCAAGGGATATGGGACACAAGTGAGGGGCAGTGTGTGGTGATGCTTCAAACAAAATTTGAGAAGTTCTTTGATAAGATTGACTTGACAATGTTAAACAGGTAAGTTTTTTTGTAAATCTTTTGCCTAGCTCATTACTGGCATTGTCGAAATTCTCCTATAATATTTCTTTATAATTTTGCAGGCTTCTACGATTGGTTCTTGATCACAACATTGCAGATTATGTTACTGCCAAGAATAACGTGGTGTTGTCTTACAAAGATATGAGCCACACAAATTCATATGGTCTTATACGCGGTCTTCAGTTTGCTTCTTTTGTTGTCCAGTATTATGGACTTGTTCTGGATCTCTTGCATCTTGGATTGACTCGTGCTAGTGAGATTGCTGGTCCACCACAGATGCCAAATGAATTCATCACATACTGGGACACAAAAGTTGAAACCCGGCATCCAATTCGTCTATACTCTAGGTATATTGATAAGGTGCATATATTGTTCAGATTCACTCACGAAGAGGCACGAGACCTTATCCAGCGATATCTTACTGAGCACCCTGATCCAAACAATGAAAACATGGTTGGATATAACAACAAGAAATGCTGGCCAAGAGATGCAAGAATGAGGCTTATGAAACATGATGGTATGTCAAATCTTTGTAACATGAACATTTTAGGACAAAACAGCTTTGGGAGATGAGATTCAGGTTCTAATTTTTTTGTTTTTCTTTTCAGTTAATCTTGGGAGAAGTGTCTTTTGGGACATGAAGAATCGTCTGCCTAGAAGCATCACAACTTTGGAATGGGAGAACAGCTTTGTTTCTGTCTACAGCAAGGATAATCCCAACTTGCTTTTTAGCATGTATGTTTTTCTTAGCACCTCTATTTAATATTTTTGTTAGCTGTATGCAGTGTTCTGGGCTGAAGTTGTTAGTATTTGGTTGAAGGTTTGGCTGTTGATTTTCTGCTAATTAAAATGTATCTAAAATTTCATTAATTTTTTACCTCAGATGTGTTAATTTGACAGCTTTGTCAAACTATCACTACGTTTCATGATATGCATGTTGTTTATCTGTGCTTTCCTTAGTGGCAGAATGTTTTGTGTTAAATTTCCTCATGGATTTGCATATGATTTTGTTGTATAGATAAAATATTTATATATGATGACCTTTATTTTCCGCAGACTTTATATGAAAGGTTCCTAATTAGTAGTATCATTTCTGTCTTGTTAAGTTTCTTCCACTAAACTTGGCATTCCATTTTGCTCGTGAATATTCCTTCAAGCAACAGTTTGATACAGTATCCCTATTTCTTATCTCTAGGTGTGGTTTTGAAGTTCGGATACTTCCTAAAATAAGAATGACTCAAGAAGCATTTAGCAATACAAGAGATGGGGTTTGGAATTTGCAGAATGAACAGACAAAGGAGAGAACTGCAGTTGCTTTCTTAAGGGTTGATGATGAGCACATGAAGGTATTTGAGAATCGTGTTAGGCAGATTCTCATGTCTTCTGGGTCAACAACATTTACAAAGATAGTCAACAAATGGAATACTGCCTTAATAGGTATTTATTAGAATTCTATTGGTCTTGTGTTACTTTATGATCTGTGATATCATTGAATCTATTGATTCTTCTCTTTTTTATCTCTGTTGAATAGGTCTTATGACATACTTCCGTGAAGCAACTGTACATACACAAGAGCTTCTAGATCTACTCGTTAAATGTGAAAATAAAATTCAAACTCGTATCAAGATTGGACTGAATTCAAAAATGCCTAGCCGGTGTGTTTACTTTTAACCAATCTCTCCATTCTTTCTTTCTCACCTTTGTGAAAATAATAATTTTCTAACACATTACCATGCTTTCAGATTCCCTCCTGTCATTTTTTACACTCCTAAAGAAATTGGAGGACTTGGCATGTTATCGATGGGTCATATATTGATTCCACAGAGTGACCTCCGATACAGTCAGCAGACTGATGTTGGTGTAACTCACTTTAGGAGTGGAATGAGTCATGAAGAGGACCAGCTCATTCCAAATCTCTATCGTTACATACAGGTAACATGAATTGCACTTTTTCTATGTGTTTTTCTTTCTCTTTTCTTGTTTCATTGTTTGATCATCTTGCTGACTTTTAACAGCCATGGGAGAGTGAGTTCATAGACTCACAGCGTGTTTGGGCAGAGTATGCACTGAAAAGGCAGGAAGCACAGGCACAAAATAGGCGCTTAACCCTTGAGGATTTGGAAGTGAGTTTTCTTCTTTTTCATTTTCTTAAGCCATGCAATTGTTTCTTAATGCCATTTCCCGTTTGCATTTTCCTCTTGTTGCGTTTCTTCCTAAGATTGTTATCTAATCATTTTTTTGGTGTATTTTTGCATTATATGATTTATCTGTTGCAAGGAAATTGTATTCTGATGATATTCTCTGATTTATTAACAGGATTCATGGGATAGGGGAATACCACGTATAAATACTCTGTTTCAGAAGGACAGGCACACGTTAGCATATGATAAAGGATGGAGAGTACGCACAGACTTTAAGCAATACCAAGTTTTGAAGCAGAACCCATTCTGGTGGACTCACCAAAGGCATGATGGCAAATTGTGGAACTTGAACAATTATCGAACTGATGTCATCCAAGCTCTGGGAGGTGTTGAGGGAATTCTAGAACATACCTTGTTTAAAGGAACATAGTAAGTACTTGTTTAGTTTTAGTTTAGTTAATGTTTCATAGATCAGTTATCTGATTACCGTGGTTATTAATGATTTGGATTGTTGTATCTTATTTTATGTTTCCTGTTATTGCTGAAATTACAGCTTTCCAACTTGGGAGGGTCTGTTTTGGGAAAAGGCTTCTGGATTTGAGGAGTCAATGAAGTATAAGAAGCTCACGAATGCTCAGAGATCTGGTCTTAATCAGATTCCTAACCGTAGGTTTACTCTTTGGTGGTCACCTACAATCAATCGGGCTAATGTCTACGTGGGTTTTCAAGTGCAACTAGATCTAACTGGAATTTTCATGCACGGGAAGATTCCAACCTTGAAAATATCTTTAATTCAGATCTTCCGTGCGCATTTGTGGCAAAAAATTCATGAGAGTGTGGTTATGGATCTTTGTCAAGTCTTAGATCAAGAGTTGGATGCTTTGGAAATTGAAACTGTTCAGAAGGAGACAATCCATCCAAGGAAGAGTTACAAGATGAACAGCTCTTGTGCTGATGTTCTTCTCTTTGCAGCTCATAGATGGCCTATGTCAAAGCCTAGTCTTGTGGCAGAGTCCAAGGACATGTTTGATCAAAAAGCAAGCAATAAATATTGGATAGATGTACAGCTTCGGTGGGGAGATTATGACTCACATGATATTGAGCGTTACACTCGAGCCAAATTTATGGATTATACAACAGACAACATGTCCATTTATCCATCTCCTACTGGTGAATTTTCGCCTCCTTTTCCCCAATTCTTCCTATCTGTTTATATGCCTTTGTTTTCTCTGGCCTGATCTGATCATCTTTTGGCTATATGTAGGGGTGATGATTGGCTTAGATCTGGCATACAACTTGCATTCTGCATTTGGTAACTGGTTCCCTGGATCAAAGCCACTGCTTGCTCAGGCAATGAATAAGATCATGAAGGTAACATAACAAAGTTTTAATTTAGGTGGATAGCTAATATAATTTATAATTCAGATGTTTGAAATTGCTTTTGTTGTTAATTACTAGTATAACTATATATTCAGGAATTGAACTGATTTTTTCTTTATTCTTGTCCAGTCAAATCCAGCTTTATATGTTTTGAGGGAGCGGATAAGGAAAGGCTTGCAGTTGTATTCTTCTGAGCCTACTGAGCCTTATCTTTCATCCCAAAACTACGGAGAGATCTTCAGCAACCAGATCATTTGGTTTGTTGATGATACCAATGTGTATCGTGTGACAATCCATAAGACATTTGAAGGGAATCTCACAACAAAACCAATTAATGGTGCCATTTTCATATTCAATCCACGTACAGGACAGTTGTTCCTAAAGGTTTGTTTCTTCATAGAACTTCCTTTCTCAGCTTGTCTGTCCATTGTGAAGATCTAAACTGGATAGCATCTCTCTCTTGCAGGTCATTCACACAAGTGTGTGGGCAGGTCAAAAGCGTCTTGGTCAGCTCGCCAAGTGGAAAACTGCTGAAGAAGTTGCTGCTCTTGTACGATCTTTGCCTGTTGAAGAACAACCCAAGCAGATCATTGTTACTCGAAAGGGAATGCTTGATCCTTTGGAGGTTCATTTACTGGATTTCCCAAATATAGTTATCAAGGGAAGTGAGCTGCAGCTCCCATTCCAGGCTTGCTTGAAAATTGAGAAATTTGGTGATCTGATTCTGAAGGCTACAGAGCCGCAAATGGTTTTGTTCAACATCTATGATGACTGGTTGAAGAGCATCTCATCATACACCGCGTTCTCCCGACTCATTCTGATCCTGCGCGCACTTCATGTGAACAATGAGAAGGCTAAGATGTTACTAAAACCTGACAAGACAATCATTACTGAGCCACACCATATCTGGCCTTCTCTAAATGATGACCAATGGATGAAGGTAGGAAAAATTGTTACTCATAAAGTATTTGCCAATTAGTTTTAGAAGAATATATCATTCATCTTAATGAAACACACTAAAGATGATTTCATGGTGCAGGTCGAAGTTGCTTTAAGAGATCTTATACTCTCTGACTATGCCAAAAAGAACAATGTGAACACATCGGCCCTGACACAATCCGAGATTCGCGACATTATTCTCGGAGCTGAGATTACTCCACCCTCTCAACAGAGGCAGCAGATAGCAGAGATTGAGAAACAGGTTATGTTCTGTTCTGCGTTTGTCTTTTTATTCACGATTGCTAATTTAACTTGGCTTTATGTTACTGAACTTTTATTTTATTTATATAAAAAAAAATCTTGCTAATTTCAAGCTATTTTTTTTCAAACTTACACTTTCAGGCAAAGGAGGCAAGCCAGCTTACAGCTGTGACAACTAGGACTACCAATGTACATGGT
The DNA here is from genome assembly GCA_032173925.1 of Heritiera fomes. NCBI lineage: Eukaryota > Viridiplantae > Streptophyta > Magnoliopsida > Malvales > Malvaceae > Heritiera > Heritiera fomes. The sequence continues at coordinate 23,368,566 of JAPDPM010000015.1, forward strand.
GATGAGCTCATTGTCACCACCACAAGTCCCTATGAGCAAGCAGCATTTGGGTCCAAGACAGATTGGCGTGTTAGAGCAATATCAGCTACAAATCTCTATCTTCGAGTCAATCATATCTACGTTAACTCAGAGGACATAAAGGTACAGATCTGACTTATTTGAGTTCTATTGATTGATATAGAAACTTATCTATCTACTGACATTGATGAAAATTAATGATACAGGAAACTGGGTACACTTATATCATGCCAAAGAACATTTTGAAGAAGTTTATCTGCATAGCAGATCTCCGGACTCAAATTGCCGGATACTTGTATGGAATAAGCCCTCCTGACAATCCCCAGGTTAAGGAAATTCGCTGCATTGCCATGCCGCCACAGTGGGGTACTCATCAGCAAGTTCATCTTCCATCAGCTCTTCCTGAACATGATTTCTTGAATGATCTGGAACCTTTGGGATGGATGCACACACAGCCAAATGAGCTTCCTCAATTATCACCTCAGGTTAGTGTTTAGCTTCTTGATGATCAGTTTGAATGGAATATTACTGTGCTAGTGTAGTTTAATCCATTGCAAATCACGTGTTATAAATTAATTGTCATCTTATCACGCATTTATAAATCACAGGATGTCACAGCCCATGCTCGGATTTTAGAGAACAACAAGCAGTGGGATGGAGAGAAGTGCATTATCTTGACATGCAGTTTCACTCCAGGTTCTTGCTCATTAACAGCATACAAGCTTACGCCTAGTGGTTACGAATGGGGGCGGGTTAACAAAGATACAGGAAGCAATCCTCATGGTTACCTTCCAACTCATTATGAGAAGGTGCAGATGCTCCTAAGTGATAGATTCCTTGGATTTTATATGGTAAGATTATTTCATTGTCTTGGATGCTACTGGATTCTGATAATGCACGCTCGCGCGTGAGCGTATTTGCTTATCAATCTTTGTTGTTCAGGGTCTAACTATGTTTACTTTGTTATTCTTTAAAGGTTCCTGACAATGGTCCATGGAATTACAATTTCATGGGAGTGAAGCATACAGTTAGCATGAAATACGGTGTGAAGCTCGGGACAGCTAGAGAATACTACAATGAGGACCACAGGCCAACTCATTTCCTTGAGTTCAGCAACTTGGAGGAAGGTGAGACTGCGGAAGGAGATCGGGAGGATACCTTTACCTGAAATTCTGCTCATGTTACCGTGTCTGCAGTTTTTGCTGAATTAGCCCTGTAGTTTGTACCTTAATCTTATCAAACGCTTAACGCTTTTAACAGCGGAGGCCTAAACTTTTGTTTGGATAGTTGCATGTACTTATCCCAATTGTAACGATGCTGCTTGAGTTGTAAATATATGAGTGAACACTTTTGATTTTAGCCCCTAAAATCTTCTCACGCTATTATTGTGTTTCAATACATTGGTTGCTACTGTCACTTGCAAAGTCATGTTCTACCATTACATCTGAAGCTTGAATCCTCCTCAATCCTTGGGTCCCCTCTAAAAAATATTTAGTATAAATGAACCCTTGGTATTTTAAAATTGTATAATTAAATTTAAATCTATTAAATGAGATCATCTTTCATTAGTATTGTACATGTGAAATGTTACGTGACAGTCAACTAAATTATTCACATGAAAAAATCAACTTCAATATAAGATGTTCAAACGACAGTATTATGTCACAATTTTAAAAGATTGATGACAATTTTAAAAGATTGAAGATATACTTATAGTAAAATAAAAATTTATAAACTGATTTTTATACTACAAAACATTAATGGCTTAATTTAATTTTATGTAAAAAGTTAAAGGTACAATGGCTATTAAGCAAAAAAAAAAAAGATTTGATTGAATCTTGATTTTTCAAATTTTAATTGCCCATCTTACATTACAAGCAGCAAAATCAAACTCAAATGTCTGTCGATGCATCATTTATCTGAGACCAGACATTTTGAAGACGAAAGTTCGCCCCCAAACATATCCTATAGGCATAGATAGCACTCCTGAAAACATGCTTCCGTATTACATGTGGCCAATATTTGCTGCAATTCAAAAAATGGACAGCCAGTGCCACCTCTTAATGAGTAGAAAAGAAATGAAGGAAAAAAACAAACAAACAAATATCAAAGATACAAACTTCACATCAAATACTTCTCTTTGTACATGGCGTTAGCCAGCTTGAACACTTTCTTGCTTGGTCTCCTTCACCGGTTTTGTATCCTTCTCTTCCTTAATTATGTCCAAGCTCTCTTCAACAGTTGATATCTTATCGTAAAAAACAGCAAACTGCGGGTTCTTGAACAGTTCACTATTGAATTGCAATCTCCATGAATAGCTAGATCTTGTACAATACAAGATAAACAGATAGCTCTTGTAAGCTGCTAAAGTTCTAAATATTAGAGACTTGACTAAACCGTGAAAAAAAACAAAAAAAAGGAAAACACGATAACATAAACTGTGGAAAAGTCAACTATATTAAATGTGTAAATATCTATATCCTTAGAATTAAAAGGTTAAACAATTCCTCAATTATCAGGATTAGATTTAAATTGATTTAGTTTCCTATTTTACTGCTTAACACTAGCTGTATATAATCTTTAGAAGTTGTATTATTCAAGTAAGATTCAGAAATAAAATATCCTGAAATTTCACATGGTATCAGAGCTTTAGGTTTTTTTTTGAAAATCAGTCACTTTTTCAGTCTTCATTGCTGATTTTTCTACAGTTTCTTCTTTAGCCTTCATTGTTGATTTTTTTTACCTTAGGCCTTCATAGCCACTTTCTCATCAAGAACTTTTCTTTCTTGCCAAACCCTAAATCACCATATTTTTCCAAGAGCCGCTGTTGTTTTTTACCACCATGTCAGGTTCTATTTCAGTTGTAAATTCTACTCCTCATACCAATAGTTTGATCAAGAACTCTGCATTGGTCACTGCAGAAGCTAATGTTGGTGGACAAAATGTCCTTGATTTGCGTAAAATTGATGACAAGCCTCGAGTGTGGTGTGACCATTGCAACAAATCACGCCATACTTGAGAAACTTGTTGTCATATCCATGGAAAACCAACAAATTGGAAGCCGAAGCAGAAGCAGTCACAACCCTCTGCCAATGAAGCAAATATGGGTTCCTTCAGCAAAGAGTAGTTCAATCAACTTCAGAAACTACTAAAGTCCAATCCGACATCTAGTACATCTAATAGTTCATTGGCTCATTCAGGTAGAAATCCATTAGCCCTATCCAATGTCTTTAATTCTGCTCCATGGATCATTGATTCAGGAGCATCTGATCATATGACTAACATGTCGAATCTATTTAGTTCATACACTCCCTGTTCTAGTAATGAAAAAATAAGAATAGCAGATGGTAGTTTTTCACCTATTGCAGGCAAGGGTTCTATTAAACTTTCTGAATGTATTGATCTTAAATATGTACTTCGTGTTCCTAAACTTGCTTATAATCTTTTATCTGTCAGTAAACTTTCAAAGGATTCCAACTGTCGTATTATCTTTTTTGACTCTCTTTGTCAATTTCAGGACCAAAACTCAAGAAAGATGATTGGCAGTGCTAGAGAAATAAATGGGCTCTACTATTTCAGTGAGGATTTCCTAGGTAATAAAAAAGCTCAAGGGCTTAGTAGTACCAGTTCAAATTCTGTTTCTGATAAAATAATGCAATGACATCTTAGGTTAGGACATCCTAGTTTCCCTTATTTAAAACATTTATTTCCTAATTTGTTTAAAGGAGTGGATTGCTCTATTTTTCAATGTGAAAGTTGTCTTTTATCTAAAGATCATCGAGTTAAATATATTTCAAAACCTTATAGTCCATCAAAACCATTTTACTTGTTTCATATTGATGTTTGGGAACCTTCAAAGGTTACCACCTTGTCTGGAAAAGGTGGATCGTAACTTTTATCGATAATCACACTAGATTGTGTTGGGTTTACTTACTAAGCAAAAAATCTGATGTAGAAAAACTTTTCAAAGATTTTTATTGCATGATTGAAACCTAATTCAAAACAAAAATTTGCATCCTTTGAACAGATAATGGAACTGAGTACTTTAATGAATGTTTGGGAAATTTTTTAAAAGAAAAAGGTATTTTACACTAATCTACATGTCGAGACACACCCTAGCAAAATGGAATAGCTGAAAGGAAAAATAGGCATTTACTTGAGGTAGCTAGAGCTATCATGTTTTCTATGAACATTCCAAAATACCTCTGGGTAGATGCTGTGTTGACTGCATCTTACTTAATCAATAGGATGCCAACTCGTGTCTTACATTTTGAAACACCTTTGAATACTCTCAAAAAATACTTCCCAACATTTCATTTATACTCTGAGTTACCTTTAAAAATTTTTGGATGCACTTGCTTTGTTTATATTCCCCAAATTTTTCGATCCAAATTGAATCCTAAAGCTGAAAAATGTGTTTTCATTGGCTATGCTCCAAATAAAAAAGGGTATAAGTGTTTTAATCCTTTGACAAAGAAAATTCACATAACTATGGATGTCACTTTTCTAGAAAATCAACCCTATTTTAGCAAAAATCTTCTTCAGGGGGAGAATAAAGAAGAAAAAGATAATTTTTGGAAATTCTCTACACCACTACCAAGCCTCATTGAGTCACCAATTCAGTCTATTAAACAATTTAAGGAAATGGATGTTAAAAATAATGTAAACAAGGACTCTCTTAGTCAACAGGTGCCAGGTATTGAAGAATCTGAAACAGGGGGAGAGTTACTTCAAACGGATTCACATAATCCAAATATTGAGCTTCAAGTTTATACCAGGAGAAAATCTCATAAAAATATTACTGATCCAATTATTTCTCTAGCACCTGTTCAGCCGGAATCTCTGAGGGATGGTCCTCCTTCTCAAACTCGGGTTAATCCTAAAATTGCTCCTTTAGTTTCTTCCCTTGAGTCTCCAAATATTGATTTTTCTGATCTAGATGTCCCAATTGCTAATAGAAAAGGAGTAAGATCATGTACCAATCACCCTATTGCAAAATATTTGTCATATCAAAAGTTGTCTAATAACCACAAAGCATTCCTTTCAAATATTTCTAACTTGCATGTACCAAGATCTATTCAGGATGCCCTAGGTGATCCGGATTGGAAGTTAGCGGTGAAGCAAGAGATGGACGCTCTTGAAAAGAATGGAACTTGGGAGATTGTGGAGCTACCAAGAGGCAAGACAACTGTAGGATGTAAATGGGTCTTCACTGTGAAGTGTAAGGCAGATGGGAGCATAGAGAGGTACAAGGCAAGACTTGTTGCCAAGGGGTTCACTCAAACTTATGGCATTGACTACCAAGAGACCTTCGCTCCAGTTGCGAAAATAAACTCAATCTGGGTACTTCTCTCTTTAGCAGTTAATTTCAATTGGTCTCTACAGCAACTTGATGTAAAAAATGCCTTTCTTAATGGAGATTTAGAGGAAGTAGTGTTTATGGACCTCCCACCTGGATTTGAGAAAAACCTCAGAACCAACAAGGTGTGAAAATTGAAAAAATCCTTGTATGGTCTTAAACAATCACCAAGAGCATGGTTTGAAAGGTTTGGAAATGTAGTGAATAGCTATGGTTATATTCAGAGTCAAGCTGACCACACAAATGTTCCTCAAACACTCTAGAAATGGTAAACTAGCTACTTTAATTGTGCATGTGGATGATATAATAATAACTGGTGATGATAGTGCAGAAATTGGAGAACTTAAGAGAAGGTTTGCACATGACTTTGAGATAAAGGATTTGGGAGCCTTAAAGTACTTCCTTGGCATGGAATTTGCAAGATCAAAGGAGGGTATCTTTGTTAGCCAACGTAAGTATGTCCTAGACTTGCTTAGTGAGACAGGAATGCTTGGTTGCAAGATAGCTGAAACCCCAATAGAGCCCAACTTGAAACTTCAGCCTGCTGAAACCAAAGATGTGGTGGATAGAGAGAAATACCAAAGACTTGTGGGTAGACTCATCTATTTAGCACATACACGACCTGATATAGCTTTTGCAGTAAGTGTGGTAAGTCAGTTTATGCATTCACCCAGCTCAGAACACTTTGAAGTTGCCTACAGAATCCTAAGGTACCTAAAGGGAACGCCTGGAAAGGGATTGCTCTTCAAAAACCATGGACACCTACAAGTAGAAGCCTATACCGACGCAGACTGGGCAGGAAGTATTACAGATAGGAGGTCAACTTCAGGCTATTGCACATTTGTGGGAGGAAACCTTGTCACTTGGAGAAGCAAGAAACAGAATGTAGTAGCCAGAAGTAGTGTCGAGGCTGAGTTTCGTTCAATAGGCCATGGGATTTGTGAGGTAATGTGGATTAAAAGACTACTTGAAGACTTGAAGGTTTCTAATCCCTCACCGATAAAGCTCTATTGTGATAATAAAGCTGCAATCTCTATTTCTCACAATCCAGTGCTCCATGATAGAACGAAGCAAGTAGAAGTAGATAAGCATTTTATCAAAGAGAAGCTTGACAATGGAATAATTTGCATGCCATATATACCAACAAGTGACCAAGTTGCTGATGTTCTTACAAAGGGATTGCACAGGAAGCAGTTTGAAAATCTAGTGAGCAAGCTTGCCATGGAAGATATCTTCAAGCCAGCTTGAGGGGGAGTGTGGAAAAGTCAACTATATTAAATGTGTAAATATCTATATCCCTAGAATTAAGGTTAGACAATTTCTCAATTATGGGGATTAGATTTAGACTAATTTAGTTTCCTATTTTACTGCTTAACACTAGTTGTATATAATCCTTAGAAGTTGTATTATTCAAATAAGATTCAAAAATAAAATATTTTGAAATTCCACATAAACAAATGTCAAAAATAAGCCTTGATGATATTCCTATGTTCCAACTCTGACTTCAATTTTTACAGCTCTGGTACAAACAGATACAATCGAGAATTTAATCTAAGCCTCTCATAATAGCAGCCATGACAAATGTGACATTCTACTCTTATAGAAACATTTGCGCTCCTAAATGTTTAATACTCTTTAAATTGCAATGACACCCATATTGTTTCACCACGAAGGCAAAACAAATTAGCATTTACAGCATTCTTAATTTCTAGCACTGGCAGAGCATTATGAGCTTTATGTTTTGCCATCATTCTCTTTTGATCTTTCACTTTCTAAGACAACCTCCAAAGTAAATAGCTCAGCAAGTGAAGGAAACTTTAGTCCAAGAATTTTTGAATGCTGATGTCAAACCAGCCAAAAAAAAACAACCTTAACAACTACCATTTTTTTGCTTCTGCCGCATGAGTGCCGATAGATATGAAGTGAACACAAGTCAAGTCTTTATATACTTTCACCTTGAAAATTACTCAGTAACTGTCCTATCATTCTGTTGTAACTCAAAAAATTCATGTGATAAATCCTACACTAAGGTCAAAAATATATTAATATAGCAACTTGAAGCAATCCCAAATTTCTTTAGAAGAATCAGAGGTATGATCTAAAATTAAAATAAACAAAAGAAAGAAGACAATCTGAATGCTAACCACAAAAAACATGCAAATGTAAATTAGGGGGATATTTGAGATTGCCATAGGATTGATAATACTAAGGAGGTCAATTACTTTTCTTCCAGCCACTTGCATTCGTTACTATCTTTATAATCTATCAATAGGGTCACTTATCTCAGCTATTCTGTTGCGCCTATTATGAGGGAGTATTAAGTGCTGTTGTTTCACATCATCTGGATTTGGGGTTTGTTGTGGCTTTATCATGTTAGCGCTTCCAACTATTGCGAACCAGTTTTAGGTTGCAAGTTTTACACCTCTGAACTTATTAACAATCCCATTGGAAAGAAGCTCCTGCACCATTACTCCAACAGAGTGATATCTGTTCTGCCTCATTAAATGAGACTCTAATAACAGTAGCCAGGCCAGGAATACACTTGTGAAGTAAACGCACAGCAGATCAATTTTCTTATGATTCAGACAGTTTTCACAAGCAGTAAACTAGATTCAAACTAAAGTAAAAATCCATGCTATACATTCAATATTACCGAAGTTTTTGTCAGATCAACAACAGAATCTATTAACTTAAATCCCAAAAGAAGACCAATCATAGTTAAGGAATAAAAAGAGTGCGAAGAAAAGGGTGAATAATTATGTGTAACCAACCAATCTTTCAAAATTCAAAAATTAAGGAAACAAGGGATGCCAAAATAGTAATTTACTTGTTAAAAGATCCCCAAAAGGAAAAAAAAATCCATACCTCTGATCCATCCCATAGCTGACCCCAATAGACACTGTCAAATCCCCCTTCTCCAAGCTTGTCATCATATTTAAAATTATTGGTAGCTGAATGCAATTCTTTCAATGAAAAAATCCTCCATGTAAGCTGCTTCTTTCCCTTCTCCTTCCTTTAAAATCAAATAACCTTGGACAGTAAAACATGACCCACAGACACAGAAACAACATAAACAAAGAAAATTAAAAAAAAAAAATAGCCACTCAATATGATTGCCAAAAGACCCTTTTCTTATGAGATGAATGTCAGCATATCTTTGTTAATTTGATTCCAACGTAAGAAAATTTAAGCTTGGATGAAAACCAACTAGCTATTATAAGCTCAATTTTATCTTCTTTGTCAAATCACAGTTCTAAAAGGGAAGAAAGTTACCTTCTTCATTTCATGAAAACCCAAGATAACAGTAGGAAAAAAAAAACAAAAGGAAATAAAATTCTAATCAACATCCAGATGATAGTTTCAAAAACTAAATAAAACCCAGATTTCTTAAAACCTTACCATTCCTGAAAAATCCAATCAAAATTCACTTAAAAAACCCAAGAAAACCTTGCAAAAGAAAGAAAAAATCAAAACAAATAAAGTAATTATAGGTAGTAAATCAATGATAAATTTACCGATGCGCGCCTTTCCCACAACAAATCATAGAGCAGAACGCCATTACAAAACCAAACTAAAAATCCAACTCTTTCTTGGTTTCTTTTGGAATCCAGTTCCTTTCACTTTTAAAGACTTTTTTTCTTCTCTCTGTACTTTGTCTTTGTTGTTCAACTTCAGTTTCTGTTTCTAAGACAAACGTAACGCTTTTGTGCAGTAAATTGCTCCAAAAAACATGGCTTTCTTTCTGAGGTTTTCTTTAATTATTATTTTAAGTAAGGGGTTCTGCTTTTGCTTACAAGACAATGTTTCAGTTTCAGTTTCAGTTTGAAAGGAGAGAGCCAGAAAAGGAGATGGAGAGGAGGAAAGGAAGAGCATAAGACAAGGTAGGTTTTTTTTTTTTTTTTTTGCGGCTGCGGCTGCTTCTTCATTTTATCTAAGATTTTTGTTATAATTAAAAATATTTTTATCTGTCTTATTATATTTTATTATTTAATATTAATTTTGTTCGAATTCAAAGAAATAAATCATAAAATACTTTCAACAATAATTTAAATTATGTTCAACTATTCAAAAAATTTTACTTTCATTTCTTTCCATTATTTATTGGTGTCTAAATTATTTTCAATTTCCAAAATTGCATTCACGTGGATCGCCTTTCTTACCATTTTCATTTTATTTTACACTTCTGTCGTTGTGTCTGTTTTTATTTTTGCTTTTTTTTAATAATATATTTTCATCAAAGTTATAATCACAATCAATATATTACATTTTATGAACCGATAATTTGATAAATTGGTAAATATAAATAATAATCACAAACTAAATAAATAACAAATAAACTAACTTGATCTCATATTCAGTGAGACTCGAATTTGAAACTTCAAAATTTTAAAACTTTCTTCTTGTCACTAAGCCAGTTTTTGGGCCGAAACTATGTAGGTCTGTTTCCTTAATTTCGTTATAGGAGTTACTTTGCATTTTTTTTTTTTTACATGAGCAGTGCTCCTACAACTGCTTACACTGGGACCGGGCCTGGGCTGTGGTACATGTATATGTTATACATCTTCGTGGCATTCTTAATTTATATTTTTAGTTTATATTTAATGTACTGTCTGTTAAATTATGTTATAATATTTTATTAATTAATAAATTTAAAATTTTATTTTTAAAGTTATTCATTTTAAAAATTATGAATATTTGACATATTAATAATACATTAAACATATTTTTACATTTTACAAATGCTTTTAAATACATTAAATACGCATTTTTAAATACATTAAATTATAATTTTTTATTTTAAATTTTTGAGTACATGTCAAAACAAATATATTTTTAAAGAAGAATACTAACAAATGCATCTGTTCTTTTTTTTCAACACTTGCATTTATATCAAATTACGTCATCAAATCTTTTTAATCAGAAGCTAATAACTCGCAATTCAAATTTTCTGTTTTAGGAAAGAGTGTTTTAATATTTTTGTGTTAGATTACAAATTTTGCGGTAAAAAAAAAAAAACTGACATGATTTGCTATGAATGTAACTAAGTGTTCAAAAATACTTCTAGCATTTCCCTACTTCTAAATAATCAAAGCAACATATCTATTTCTGTTGTTGTCAAAAATAACAATAAAAGTTTGCTGACGTCAAATCTTCGATCTTCGTGTTAGCTTGTCTTCAAGAATTCTGCAAGATAGGAAAAGTCAGAGGGGCACAGGAGTTTTTCTCTGCGCGCGCACTCTGATGCTTAAGTTAGACAGGGTTTCGACAGGATTTCAGTAGGCAAATAGAGCTTAAGGTTTAAAAATGATACCTGTGACCTATTTATAGGAATTATATTGTCAATACATTATTTATAAATTTTTTGTTTAATACCTCTCGATTAAGTAAATAAAGAGAGAGAGATTCTTGATAAAAACTAATAGTGCGTTTGGACGAGAAAATTTAAAATTTTGAGGCATTTTAAAATAAATATATTTCAAAATTTATCATTTTAAAATACTAGCATTTATAATTGACTTGTTTGGATAAAAAAAATTTTAGAAAGAATTTTTGGATACTAAAATTTGATTAAATAAAAAATAATTATAAAAGAAAATAATAATATTATATATTACAAAAAGAAAAATATCAAATAAAATATGCAATATGAGTATCATTAGATTTGTAAAAATGTATAGATATTGTTAATAATATAAAAAATAAAGATATATATTAAATTTAAATAAAACAATATGTTTTTTGTTTTTAACTCTATATTTAATAATGGGCTATGTCTAATAATGTAGGAAAAAATATAAAGAATTTTGAAAAACCATCTCTTTAGGTGGATTTTCAAAAGAGAATTTGAGCATTTCAAATTTCTTTTTTAAATCCCTCATAAATTTTCAAATTTTTCAAAAATTTTTACCAAACAAGAAATTTGTATTTTGGACTTTTAAATATCTTAATTGAAGTGAATTCCCTCTTTGAAATTCCTCATCCAAACACAACCTAAAAGTAACATGATTGTAATAAAAAAATTATGAACTTTGAATAATTAACGTTATCAAAATAAAGAGACTAAAATTATATATTTTTTCTATTATATTTTTTTCACACAAATAACTCTTCGTTAACAAAATTATTAATTACTAAATCAATAATAGAAAATAATTTTGCACAACTTTTTATCTCAATCTATATAATATTATAACCAATATTCAATTAATTTTATAACACCACAAATATATAACATTTAATATCAAATATAAATTGAATAATATAAATTTAAGACAACACAAAGTACCAAAACTATGATAAAAGAATCTAATATTTTAAATATTTATTCAAGCAATTAATGCATAAAAATAAAATTTCTCTATTTAAAATTATTTTAAAAAATTATACATATCTTGACTATTAACTCTTTTTTCTACTTTGATCTTGGTTACAATATTAAGAGAGTAAATCTTGTAACTAATTTTATTGAGTAATTTAATGTTTAACACTATTCTATGTCAAATCTCTTTTAACTTTTGTGTGCTTTGTTTCGGTTTTTTCCTCTTTTATTGGTTTCTTTGATTCTCTATTTATTTTATTTATATATATATTAAATTATATTTCTATTAATTGGTTTAATTTTGTAAATTATATATTGACCACCAAATCTAATTTTGAGTGGGATCAATTTTAATATTTCTCCTAATATATATATATATATATAATACTTCTATTAAACAAAAATCCAGTGTGCACCCCACATCAGCCTGATGCATTCGAGAAAATTAATTTCCTTCCTTGCTAGCCCCAAAAACTCTAGATCTGGTCTACAAAATGATACTTGCTTACCAATGGATCCTACCCTAAGAATTGTGGTCATGGCTATACCACTAACCGACAATGAATCAAATATAAATTCTAAAATAAATCTTGTTAATATATAAGATATACGAAAATAATTGTTGCACTGCAGTAAGGCCTTGGAAACTAAATCCAAACCTAACCCAAGATACGATTGAGTTTACATTTTAAAATAGGCCCAATCCAATAAATTGGGCCTAATAAACTAGTATGTGTCTATGTATGTAAATTGTGAATTTTTCGTACCGAATTTATATATAAATGAAGAAATTAAATAAACAAAGCGTTGAGGGTGTTCTAAATTTCTGTATTATATTAAGCAATGAAATTGAAAAGTGGAGTTTAGTGCATTTAACAATAAATGATTAATATATATAACTTAGATTATATATATAGGTTCAGGATATATGTATATTAAATCAATAAAGAAAATGATTGATACTTTTATATAGGAATGAAATACGTTCATAATAATATAAATGCATTCACAAACCTACGTGCAAGTATATATAAGTAAATAGATAATCAATATATATATATATATATTCATTTAATCAAATCAAGAATACAAGTGTATTAAATTAAGTGTGATATACACGAGTACATGAATAAAAATATACATATGTATGTGTATATAAAAATATTAAATATAAAATATATTTAAGTTAAAATAAAATATATAGACATTACTATTATGTATATATATTATTAGACATAATAATATATAAGCTTAATAGCCAAATATGTCCTCCACGTTTATCACAAAATGGAATTAAGTCCTTAACATTTAAATGCATAGAAATCAGTCCTAAAATAATTGAATTAAGGACATTTCCGTTAAATCTTTGAATTTTTGTTACTTCTACCAATTATAAAACTTAACGAAAATTAAAGTATTTAACGAAAATGTCCTTAGCAGTGACGTCAAAAAAGAAGAATATATATATATATGAACTACTGTAGCGAACAGAGGAGAAAGAAAAGAAAACTGAAAGAGCTGAGAGAGGGAGAGCCAGGCAGGGCTAAGAGAAAGGAAAAATAGGAAGAGAGAGACTAAAGAGTACAAAGGAGGAAATTGCTGCAGCGACTAGGGAAAGGAGAGCTGAAACTGAGAGAAGAAGGAGCTGAAGCAAATGATTGGAGTTGCTGCGCTATGAGGAAGAAACCAATTGAAGAAGAAAGGCTGACCTTGAAGTAGAAATCAGCGCTTAGGAGAGGTTTATGGTGCTATGATCAATGGCCTTTTATACATTAGAACCTAAGGCTAGAACCTTGGCAATTAGCACTTGAAAACAAGGGCTGAACTCTCGGCTGGAACTGACTAGAAACAGGGCATCCTCTCAGGTTGTGCAAGGCAGCAGTTAATGCTGCTTATTCGCATCTGTTTCGGCTGCTCTTTGGCCTGAAGGTATGAGCTGTTGAGGCTGGTGAAGGTTGTAAAAGAAGGGCTTCTACGTGTATTGTTCGGTGGCTATGCAAAGCTGAATTACTGGCCTGAAAATATCGTAAAACAAGGAGGTATATGGCAATGAACAAGGCTGTTCGGTGGCTTGAAACGGTAGGAAACAGGGGCGGTGTATAAGGGCCATTTAATGTTAAGTTTTCGGAGGCTTGAGTAAAGGACAACCGAGCCTGTACAAGAGAACCGAAAGAGCCTGTGGGTGCTGGCTTGAGAGGGCCATTCGGTGATGTTGAATTGTTTGGTGACCTAAACAGTAGTTAATTGTGTAAGGCAGAGAATAGGTGGCATTCGACATTCCTTGGAGGAAAAGGGGTAACTGTCTCTCTTTGGGTTTGAGTCTATGTTAGAAAATAATAAGAGTATATGGCTTTGAGGCGTGTAGAATTACACTTTCTTGAGTGTAATATTGCCTCACACAGAAGCAAGTTACCCCAGGATACAACAAAGCCTTCAGAAGATTGTGAAAAGTCAGAAAATGTAAAGTAAGTATTTTTTCTGGAAATCAACACTTAAATAGATTTTGAAGAGGCATAAATGAATGGTTGTGATTGTCTGTTAAACAACAACCATTCATTTTTCAGACATAACTGTTCCAGACATATAAAAAATTCGGATTAAATCAAAGAGCCAAGAGCTCAAGTGCCCCAAGTGCCCAAGTGCCCATGTGCCCATCTTTGACTTTTAAAATAGGCCAAGCTCTAGCCAAAGCCCAAGCCAAGCAAGACCAAGCCCAAACCAAGCAAGCTCAAGCCCAAGCCAAATGGTCAAAGCCCATTTCCTCTTTGACTCCAAATTACTCTCAAGAGTTGATTTCCCTTTATAAATAAATCACTTTACACATTTACAAGCAATGTGGGAACTTGTTCCCTTGTATTTATTACAAGCTATCCAACAATCCCCCACTAGCTTGTAATACAACAAATATGATGCATACAAGAAGGTATCTTATTGATTTAAACCTTCAATTAGTGTAAGTACTTTAGGATGCTAATAAAAGTACATAGTGTCCTAAGATTAAACCATGACTTCTTACTATTAGGATCGAAAGTACGACACGCATCAATTTGTCACTTTTCACAAAGCTCTTACTTGCTCCTAGCACAATTTCAATGGCCATGTGCTAGCAATCCAATTTCTGTGAATATTTCAAGAGTAAAACCCCTTAAACTCTTGTTGAAGCGGCACCACTTCATATTCACATAGGTGGAGATCCTTTTATTGTCCCTATTACTTTGGACAATTTTTCAGAATAATCTCCATTAAGAGCTTAAACTCAACCTCTCAATGTAACAGTGGCATTCACTTGTAATTCAAGTATGAGACTCCTATTATAAGTGCCACAACAGACACTGATCAATAACTTGTTATTACCCATTAAACTTTAGTAATTACCGGTTTGGTAATTTAAAGTTGGGTTACCATTATTGGTGTCTCAAGGGTTATGTATTAGTCCCATACTACATGTAGTCCCCCACACTTTATCTCTTGGCAAAGCTTTAGTTAAAGGATCCGCCAAATTTTCTGCAGACTTTACATATATGATCGTAATGGTACCATTTGAGATTAACTCTCTAACATAGTCATGCCTTAGGCTAATATGTCTAGACTTACCATTATAAATGTTATTAAAAGCACTAGACATAGTAGCCTCACTATCACAATGTAAGGAAAGAGGTGGCATTGGTTGTGGCCACAACTCAATTTCAAACAACATATTTCTTAGCCACTCAGCTTCCTTACCAGCAGCTACTAAAGCTATAAACTCAGCTTCCATAGTTGAGTGTGCATGACATGTTTGTTTCTTAGATGACCAACTTACAGCACCACCAGCTAGTGTAAATATCCAACCTGTAGTTGATATATTATCACCAGCTTTTGTTATCCAGCTTGCATTTGAATAACCCTCTAAAACAACAGGAAATCCTGTATAGCACAACCTTAATTTGGCAGTTCTTTTAAGGTAACCAAGTACCCTTTCAACTGCCCTCCAATGAGCTATACTAGGATTACTTGTAAATCTTGACAACTTACATACCGTGTAAGCAATATCAGGTCTAGTACAATGCATAGCATACATCAAGCTTCTTATAACACTAGCATACTTTAATTGTTCTATTGGTCTAGCATCATTCTTCACAAGTTTCACACTTGAATCATATGGAGTACTATATTCTTTTATTTTAAGATATTGATACTTATCTAATAGCTTTTCTATGTAATGAGTTTGATTTAATGAAAATCCATTATCATTTTTTGTAATTTTAATTCCTAAAATTGTATCTACTTCATTAAGATCTTTCATCTTAAATTTAGAGGTAAGAAAATTCTTAGTCTCATTTATACCAAGCATGTTAGTACCAAATATAAGCATATCATCCACATATAAACAAACAATCACTCCATAATCACTAGTAAATTTATAATAAATACATTTATCAGCAGAATTATGCCTAAAACCAAAGGATAAAATAGCAGAATCAAATTTCTCATGCCATTGTTTAGGAGCTTGTTTAAGACCATATAAAGATTTAATAAGCTTGCAAACTTTATGTTCATTTCCAGGTAAAACAAACCCTTCGGGTTGTTCCATATAAACTTTTTCTTTTAAATCACCATTTAAAAATGCAGTTTTAACATCCATTTGGTGAATATGCAACTTATATATAGAAGCTAGAGCAAAAAGAATTCTAATAGACGTTATTCTAGCTATTGGAGCATAAGTATCAAAATAATCTAAGCCTTTCCTTTGAGTAAACCCTTTAGCAACTAATCTTGCTTTAAAAGTTTGTATAGTACCATCATAATTGTACTTTCTCCTAAAAACCCACTTGTTTTTAATAGGCTTTGATCCTGGAGGTAAATCTACCAAGATCCAAGTATTATTAGACATGATAGAGTCCATTTCATCATTTACAGCTTCTTGCCAGAAAGCTGAATCTCTTGAAGTCAAAGCTTCACTCAAAGTTTTGGGCTCATCTTCAATGTTTAATAATATCTTCACTTTTCTCATAATTCTGTCTCTACTACCTTCAACTAGAAAGGTAATATGATCAGGAGAAATAAAATCAGAATCAAGATGTTTTTCTTTTCTTGGCCTCTGACTTCTTCTTGGTTCAGATGGTTCACTTATTTCCTTACGTTTAACTAAGGAATCATAGGCAGTAGACGTATTTTGATCATTTTCTGGTTCATGCCTAATTTGATTTTTCACAAAACTATTTTCAAAAAATTCAACATGTATAGACTCTACAATAACATTAGATTCTATATCTAGTAATCTATATGCTTTTGAATTTTGTGCATAACCTACAAAAACAGATTTAATTCCTCTTGAACCTAATTTAGTCCTTTGAGAATCAGGAAGTCTATAATAAGAAATACACCCCCACACTTTAAAATAACTTAAATTTGGTTTCCTTCCATTCCAGACTTCATATGGTGAGATATGTGTCTTCTTTGAAGGAACCCTATTATGTATGTAACAGGCAGTAAGTAAAGCTTCACCCCACAAGTTGAAAGGTAATCCAGCATTTAAAATCATTGCATTAACCATATCAACTAGGGTCCTGTTTTTCCTTTCTGCCAAACCATTATGTTGGGGTGTAAATGGAGCTGACCTTTGGTGAATTATTCCATGATCTTCACAGAATTTATCAAAATCAGTTGAGAAATATTCACCACCTCTATCACTCCTTATAATTTTAATTTTTCTTTCCTTTTGATTCTCTACTTTAGATTTAAATTCCTTAAATTTATCAAAAGCTTCATCCTTGTTTCTTAGTAAATAAATACTAGTAAAACGTGAACAATTATCTATAAAAGTTATAAAATATCTATTTCCTCCTCTAGTCAATTTTCCATTTAATTCACAAATATCCGAATGAATTAGTTCCAACAATTTTGTTTCATGTTTTACTTTAGGAAAAGGCTTTCTTGTAATCTTAGCTTCTACACAGATTTGACACTTATCATGGTGATCATGCTTACAAGAAATATAATTATGATTTGTCATGTATTTAATCATAGCATAATTTAAATGTCCTAATCTAACATGCCACAGAATAGAAGATTCAACGATATAAGCAGAAGCAACATTTATTTTATTAATACTGAGTTTGAACATGCCATCAAGGGAATATCCCTTTCCTACAAACACACCATTCTTAGATATTACAAACTTATCAGATTCTAAAACAATCTTAAAGCCTTTCTTGCATAACAGATTTGCAGAAACTAAGTTCCTCTTGACATCAGGAACATGGTGCACATTGAGAAGAGTCAGTTTCTGCCCAGAAGTGAAGTTAATCATCACACTCCCTTTTCCCAGCACTTTGACAGGAGCATGGTTTCCCATAAAGACTTCACTGTTTTCTTCAGTGTAAATGCTGAAGAATTCCCTGTTGTTGCAGACATGAATTGTGGCTCCAGAATCAAGAAACCACTCCATGGTTCCTGCACTTGTTGCCATGTTCAATTCAGTAACCATGGCAACAAAGTTCATGTCATCTTCAACAACCATATTGGCTTGAGCAGATTGTTTAGAATCATTGTCTTTATTCTTCTTGTCTTCTGCAATTTTGACTCTACATTCTTTAATGTAGTGCCTCTTCTTTCCACAATGAAAGCAAGCCTTGTTCTTCTTATAATTGTTGGACTTCTTAAATCCACCAGTTTTTTGGACTTTGAAGTTGTTCTGATTTTTTCCAGACTTGTTTGCAAACTTTCCAGAATTGCTCCCTATGGCATTTACTTGTGAATTCCATTTGAATTCACTACCTTCTCTTTCTGGAGTTTCTCATCCCTGAGACGAGTTTCACACTCAATTTGCAGATGAGTCTGGAATTGTTCCAGTGTGAAACTGTCTGGTGTCTACAGGACCTTTTTCCTGTAATTGTTCCATGAAGGAGGCAACTTGGACAGAATTGCTCCGATTTGTATAGTGTCAGGAACAATCACTTCCAAATCTCTAAGTCTGGAAACCAGTATTTGTAGTTCATGGACTTGATCCATGACTGGCATGTTATCAATCATCTTGAAATCAAAATAATTTAATGCCAGGAATTTATCTGTACCTTTTTTCTCGTTCTGGTATTTTGTCTCCAAGGCAGTCCAAATCTCTCTTGGTGATGTATAGTTGGAGTATAAATCATAAAGTCTGTCTGTAAGAGAGTTGAGGATGTGACCACGACACACTAGTTCATCTTCTGCACGTTTCTTTCTTCCTTCCTTCACTGTATCTGTGTCTTCTGGTGTAGGATCTGCCAGTGGCTGCAAATTCGGATCCAGAACATAGGACACCTTCAAAGTTGTCAACAGAAACTTCATCTTGTCCTTCCATCTGGTGAAGTTTGTCCCATCAAACTGGTTCAACTTGACAGGATCTTGTTGATTAATAAACACAGGATTGGTAACCATTGCCATATCAAAAACAATATTACACTCAAATTGTTAGAAAATAATAAGAGTATATGGCTTTGAGGCGTGTAGAATTACACTTTCTTGAGTGTAATATTGCCTCACACAAAAGCAAGTTACCCCATGATACAACAAAACCTTCAGAAGATTGTGAAAAGTCAGAAAATGTAAAGTAAGTATTTTTTCTGGAAATCAACACTTAAATAGATTTTGAAGAGGCATAAATGAATGGTTGTGATTGTCTGTTAAACAACAACCATTCATTTTTCAGACATAACTGTTCCAGACATATAACTGAAAATATGTCTGTTGGAACAGTTTAAAACAATTTTAAATTCAAAAAGAATTTAAAATATTTCTGTCAAAAATAAAAAATTCGGATTAAATCAAAGAGCCAAGAGCCCAAGTTTATTCCGAATTTTTTATTTTTGACAGAAATATTTTAAATTCTTTTTGAATTTAAAATTGTTTTAAACTGTTCCAACAGACATATTTTCAATTATATGTCTGGAACAATTATGTCTGAAAAATGAATGGTTGTTGTTTAACAGACAATCACAACCATTCATTTATGCATCTTCAAAATCTATTTAAGTGTTGATTTCCAGAAAAAATACTTACTTTACATTTTCTGACTTTTCACAATCTTCTGAAGGCTTTGTTGTATCCTGGGGTAACTTGCTTCTGTGTGAGGCAATATTACACTCAAGAAAGTGTAATTCTACACGCCTCAAAGCCATATACTCTTATTATTTTCTAACAGTCTAAACATAAAAATATATATGTTTATACTCCTAACATGAAGAATGTGGGATTTTGGTATTGGCAGCAAATATAAACCGAGACATTGAAGGCCAAAGAAAGAGCTAAGGCTCAATTTTGACAAATTTTAAAGGTAAAGTAAGGCCTTGTGTTACCCATGAGATGTGGCTCAGTTGGCAACGTAAGTTGAGTTTGTGGGAAAAGCTCTCGAGTTCGACTCCCACTAAACACATATTTGGGGAAAGGTGAGGAGCCTTAACTATGACAAAGCCTGGAACATGATTAGTCTCAGACAATTAAAACGGATGAGGATACTTGTGGTTTATACCAAAAAGGTAACGCCTTATGTTGTTTAGTTTAAAGTTTAAATATTTGCATGGTTATATGCATATCCGAAATAGGTAGAGAATGGGTATTGCACATTGAAATATATATATATATATATATATATATATGTATTGAAAGTGTACCATAGAGAATTGTTGAATTCGGGTATAGTAAGGAACTTAAGTTGATTTTGTTAAACGTGTGCCTTAGCACATGATTAAGTCTGATGGGAATGAGTTATTGAGATGGAAATGGATGTTGAAATTTTGGCTCAAAGAAGATTTTCACTAAGGGTAAAAGGTAAGTGGATTAAGTAAAGCCTGTTAGCACCATCTCGTAGGAATGATTTAAATTTTATAAATATTTAAATTACTTCTTACGTTAAAGTGATGTGAATATTGCGGTTGGACATTGAGGTAAGTAAGCTAAGAGCAAAGGTATAGTTAGTTTATAAATTCGGTTTATACTTGGGCTAGATTTAAACTTGTTTTCTGTCTTGCGTGTTGTGGCTAGCCAAGTGTGCATGTTAAATGAAGTGAATTGATGCATGTTTGCATTCATGTATAGGATGTTTTGAGTCAAGTTATCTTATAACTATGTTTTATAACGACTTGCATTATGTTTTAAATTACAAAGTCTTGGTTTGTACTAACCTTTGAAATAAATCGAAACTTCTGCATATTTGAAACTCAAAACTGGTTTAATAAGTATTTTGAAATCCATGAAAGCTAAGTGCTACACGAGAAATATGTTTTCAGATCTATTTTCGCTTACAAGCAACCCATTAACCTTCAGGTCACTTTGAGCCTACTGAGTTTGCTTTAGGTTCTATTATTTGTCTATTGAGCTTTGTATTCTAGACTATTAGTGTAGTTTGCCTATCAAGCCTATTGCTCCACACAAATCATACTTGTCTAAAAAACTAACAAATAGGTTCTAGTTCTTGATTGATCAGCAAGACTAGAGTATTCTATGGCCATAGATATTGTACTATGAGAGCCACCTCTAGAATCCTAAATGACTTACGTGCAACATGGATACCTTTTGGACTGTGGGAGCCATCTCTAGATTCCTAAAGGACCTACGTCCTACACAAACATCGCTTGGACCATGGGAATCACCTCTAGAATCCTAAGGGACCTATGTGCTACACGGATACCTTTTGGATCGTGAAAGCCACCTCTAGAATTTTAAAAGACCTATGTGCTACACGATTTCCACGTTATGCCATTTTTCCATCACTAGTTCGGATAGATGTCGTAACTCTATCAGTGAGTAGGGTCTTTGCCAACACTCTATTAAATGATTTAAGGCTTTTGCCTACAAATGTCAAGTGATCATTTTGATATCGTTTTTTAGTGAATTGAGGCTTTTGCCTAAAAGTGACAAGTGATCGATTTTGAAACTGTTTTCAGTGAATTGAGGCTTATGCATAAAGTGATAAGTGAACAGGTTAAAAATCATTTTTAATGAATTGAGGCTTACGCCTAAAGTGATAAGTGATTGAGTTTAAAATCGTTTTCATTGATTAAGGTTTTGTCTAAAAGTGATAATCGATTGGCTTTGAAATCGTTTTCCGTAATTTGAGGCTTACACGTAAAGTGATCAGATACATGTTCGTATTTGTTTTTAGTACTACGAGGCATTTCTCCTAACTATATCGGTTCATTGTTTTCATGAGTTCATCCATTTTAAAACAAAATGCATAAGAATCTGTTTTGAACTAAAATGCTTAGTGATTGTTTTTTGAACTAAACTCATAGTGATTAACTTACCAAAGTGCATAGTTATCGATTTATCGAAGTGAATAGTGATCGATTTATCAAAGTGCTTAGTGTTTTGATTTCACCGAAATGCATAGTGATTTGATTTAATCGTAATGCATAGTGAATTTGATTTAAATAAAGTGAATAATGAAAGTGTTTTAAATTGAAGTGCATTGCGAAAGTGTTTTGATTAAAGTTCATCTTGGATCATTGGTATCATGACTGAATACTTTGCATATACGTCACTTCAATGCTGCTTATCTCTGCACTTGTATGTAGATAGACATAAGTCTAATATGCATTTACTTAAACTACTTATTGAGTCGTGGTTTACTCACCCCTTTTTAACATCCTTGTTGATCATACGAGTTAGACTCCATGCTTAAAGTCTCTGTGCAAGCCTCAAGGGCGGTACTTATTAGTTGTACTTGTCTAGTCCTTCTAGTGCGGCTTTTGCTACTTTTGAGGTATATGAATCATATATGGATATTGGTTATCATGTATGGATATTATAAGGTGCACAATACATGTTTATTGGAAATATTTTGGAGATTTAACTTAAGGTCGTTCTAAATTATTATAGACTAGTATGATTATCGAGTGCAATCCGAGATATAATTGTTGTATGACTAATATAGACTTTGTGGAATTTTAATATGTTTAACTAATGATTCTGGGAATGTGCATTGTGTATGATGATTTAAACTGTGGATTGTTGAATTGAGCTATGACGTTGAAAATATATATATATATATATATATATATATATATATATATTGCAAGTAAATTAACTGGGGAAAACCGATTATACATAATGGGAAGGTTTTTGATCTTTTTCTTTTGCTAGGTTAATCTTGAATTTAAATATTGAGAAAATAAGTTAATTCACTCTAGGACTTAACAACTTAAATGATAAAGTTAAGTTAAATTAAATTGTGAAAGGTGAAAAATTGTTTAGCAATGACTGAACCTAAATACAAATCTTAAAGTGAAAAGAACAATTTAGTTTGAAAAATTGGTCAACTGTAATAAAGTGAAAGTGTTAAATGCACGTTACAGCCTTCGGGTCGTGACACAATGGCTTTATTGTGAGCAATTTAAAACCCCAATGTCATTGTCTTAGCATGTGCATCCTAATAAACTCCGATCAATAGAGAAAACAGGGCTGCGAAGACTTGGCTGTGCAAAACACCTCTCTATCAATTCATTTATATATTGTGGAAGAATTATTGTGATATTGTCTAAACATTTGTAAAATCATGTCATGGGGAGAGATTGGAGCAGAAATCTTCTCCTCATGGTTTAATCTTGATTGATTTAATCATTAGCTCCATATCTTGGTTTTCTGTTTTGAGCTGTAGAAAACCATCCTTAGAGATCAGATAATAAACATGAGAAGAGAAATAGAAAGAATTATTTAACTTAACAATTCAGACTTGACCTAGCGATTGTTACTCATTTATAAAAGGGATTGGGTTAAGGGTTTAAATCTCCCTCTCCCATTGTACCTCCTTGTGAAAAAAAAAAATCAAAATAACAGTACATTTAGTAACCAAAAGGACTGAGAAAAGCATCAAACCCAAATGTGAAGCAGTAGCTAATAATAATTGTACAACAAGGCATCCGTTTTAGGGTAGGATGACAGAATCCAGAATGGCATACAGATATTAAATGTGCATATATATACCTAGATAGCAGGATATGGGTGTTGCATACCTATCATCATACACTTCAATAAGTGAAGTTAGAACAAGCAGCATAAAATGTTAAATTTATGCTCAATTTGTTAATAAACTGATGCAGGGTTACTCTTTCTCAGATATCTTACACCTTTTACGAGGAGTTTTCTTCCTTCATATTACTAGCAGTTATAAGTTTATAATGAGAGGTAGGCAGTTCACTTAATTTCCCAAACCTTTGCTCATAAAAGTGCCACAGCTCTGCCCTGATCACACATGTTGCCAATTGAGAAAGTTAAAAATTAGTGGTGAGTTACCAAAAGTATGCAAGAGCAAAGTTGTTAGATAACCTACCAATACGCCAAGAACTGAAATGGTGCATATTTTGCGTAGATAACTTCAACATCCCTCCCAACAGTCTGTCTAGTAGAACTTTTTGAATGAACCTGCACATGTAATACACCGTCATAGAGAGCAGAAAGACCTTCAACAACCTGGTACATTCCTTAGGAATAAACGAATGATTTACCTGCTGTAAATGCCTTATAGTTTCAGAATCAGCTGGAATCTCATGGTAAAAACCCATGCACATGAGCACATTGGCACATGTGAAAGGACCAAATCCATCAATTTGACGCAGCTGTTCAGCTAGCTTATTATAACTGGATAAGCTTGTTTCCCTGCAATCTTCTTCCAGCTGCATTAGTTGAATATTGCCTTGGACAATCCCCTGGGCAAGTTTTAATATTCGACTTGCTCTGTAGCCAAGATTACAGTGTTTAGCAAGAAAACTTTCATCAAGGTTAGCTAGTTCTCCGGGACTGGGGAAGGCTCCAATTTCTCCGCAGGCATGGGGTTCTTCTATTCCTCCGGAAGGCTGAAAATCTGACTCTGAATGATCTGCTTTTGCCTTCCCAAACTTGCTTTCTAACGGCATGGAAACTTTGGACACACTCGACTTTCTCTTTAACTCTTTCCCAGTGGGCGTTTTAGGAATGAAATAATCTTCAGCACCCTTTACACTAGAAAATTGGTGTTGAATTTCAAACTGAAGCTCACATAGTGCCTTAGCCATGCTCAGAGTCCTTGAAAACCTATAATTGTAAAATAATAATAATAATAATAATAATAATAATAATAATAATAAAGCTTCAAAATATAGTTTTGCAAAAATCATAAGATTTCAATTACTACGGTTGATGTTTTTGCGATTTCTTCGCACCTGAATATGCACAAAGCGGCATTATGACATACACCTTACATGCACTGAGGAAATCATTTCCAGCAATAATAATTATGATAAAGGAATAGTAATTAAGAAGACAAAGTTAAAAGGGACATACCGGCAGTTACAGAGAAGAATACATTTAATCATATCTTCAAATAAAGTAGGGGACCTGAACACTCTCCCACTGAAACTCCTCAAACACTTCGTTGCTTCTTCTTCTTCTTCTCCATGAAATGCTTCGACGATACGTCGAAACTCCCTCACCTTGTTTCTCTCGGTCTCCGACAACCGCAGCATTCTTGCCACCTGATTTAAAAGAGAGTGGCGGTGATGTGGAGAGAGGGAGCGTGTGCTATAAACGCGGAGGTGGAGAGTGGAAGAAGACGGCGGCTGAGAGATGCGGACCATGACTGTAAGAGGAGGAGAACGATGATGGTGATGATCAAGGAGACATAAAGGGCGAGAGAGGGAGCGGGAGATCGGGTCCCATTGGTTGGGAGCCAACATGAACAGCCCATGGCTGCATACTGCCTTCTCTAGATCGAATGCCTCCGCTTCTTCGCCTAGTGGAAACTCTACCAACACGCTGCTGCCATTGCCATTCTCCTCCTGCCACTTCTCCATTTTTTTCTGTCTCTTGGTTTTTGGTTGCTTTCTGCATTCACATTTCAATGGCTATTTTTTTTTCTCAAAGAATTGAGATTTTCTAAATTAATCATTTTTTCTACTCGTCATTCTGTTCAAATAGTTGCTCATTATTATTGGGAAAAAAACAGCTTTGTCTCGGAAATAATAGTGAATTGATTTTAATTTTAATTAGATTTTTTTTTTATTGAATCTTAATTAGATTTAAATATGTGTGATGAGGGTAATAATTTTAATTTATAAGAATTTTTTAAATAAATAAAAATATAAAATGTTATTGAAATGCAAGTTGGATAATGTATTAAAAACTTAATGCATATATAAAATACATAAATTAAAAATTAATTAAGATATTATAGAATAAAATTAAATATAACAAATTTTAAATATTAAATAAATAAATTAAATCGTTACAATTTTAATGAAAACAATTCTTATTACATTAATAGTTAATAGATTATTGTTAATGTTTTTATTTTTAAAATTTGGATTTAAATGAGCCTAAATTAATTTTATAAAATTAATTAGTGTTGAAAACTCAATTTTTTAGTTTTTTTTAAATTAATTATAGTAGGAGTAAAGAAAAATGTAAATAAAAATAAATTATTATTTAAGTTTTTTAATTTAAATCAATTCAAAATAATTAAATACAATATTTAAGATTATATATGTCACAAAAGAATATATAATTCATACGGATATTTTTTTACAAAAAAATGATTAAATAAATATATAAATAAAATAGTTGAACAAATAAATCTGAAAAAGAAGTGGAATAAAAATTGAAAAAAAAAAGACATGAAAGTTTATTCAATACTAAAATATATGGACTTAAATACTTGGTTTTAATTTTTTTTAATAAAAGATTTAAAACTTTAATATAATTTCAATTAAAATTTATAGATACTTTATTTAAAAATGACATAATAAGTGATAAAAGAAAAATTAAATTCTAACATAAATTTTATTTGATTTAAATGAAGATAATACAGTTGAAATCTATTTTTTTTAATTTCAATTATTTTAAAATAAAATAATTAATTTTATAGGGTTATTTTATAAAAAAATTAAAAATTATTTTATTATTCTAAGTATAAAAATTGTTAAGCTATCTACATAAGATATCTTCTTTTTAGCCAACAACTTCGGTTTTTATATATTTATATAAAATATAAAATTATTAGGGTAAATTCCTCTAAGGTACTCAAGATTTTACCATAATTTAACTCTGGTCCATTAATTTTGAAAATAGACACTTTGATCCGAAATTACAAATGATGTTAACATATATAATTCAATTACTAAACCTAAATTAATAATATCATATTTCATGAGTAACAAGTGTTTGTTAATAGATTTTTTAATGATAACTTAATTGAACAATTTTTTTGTATTGTCAAATTTATAATTTTAGACCAAAATGTTTATTTCTCAAACTAATGGACTAGAGTTAAATTATTGTAAAACCTTAGGAACCTCAGTGGAATTTACCTAAATTATTATTAAAAACTAAATTTTATTGAAATTAGAATGTAACATTAGATCAATGATAAGACAACATTTAGTAAGCATTTTATATTTTAACGATGAAAAAGAATATTCATCTTACCACATATATTCATATAAAATATGTATATCTCTTTCTTTAAAAAGTGCATCAAAATAAAAAATTTATCCCAAAATTAATTATTTATATAAATATGTTTTTAATGTATATAACAATAGTACATATATATTGAATAATATGTGTTAAAATTTGATAAATGATATGTGATTTTTTTTAACTTATAAATATAGATATTTATCTTTTAGAAATTGAAATAAATAATTGCTTTAAAGAGATAATTAATTAATTTTATAATTTTTATGTGTATAGATTTCTATCTTTTAAAAAATTGAAATGATAATGATAATAATATCCATGTCAATTTTTTAGATTATCTGCATAGATGGAAGCCAAAAGCTCTGGCTTTTTATATAATGATGATGATGATGATAATTTACACTTTTTCGTAAAATAAGAAAAAAGATCTAGGAAAAATTCCAAAGACGTGGTAAACCAAGAATTTCTACCATTTGATTCAAACGAGAAATTTAATCATTGAAAAAGAAACGAAAACTTTTAAAATTAATATAAAGGAAATTGAAATGACTATTACATGCTTAATGAAAATGTTAAAATGAAAGCTACTTCTTTTTTATTGAAAATTAGGATTGAGAATTCAAATACTTAAAATAAGATACTAAATACTTATAGGTACAAAACTCTATAAAATACATACATTTTATGATAAAATTATATCTACATAATAATGTAAACATATATATATTTCGTCCAAAAATGTGGTGTTCGAATACCTCAATATAGGTGTTCGAATACCTAAGATTAATTTGTCTTTTGAAACAAATGCACATAAGTTTATATCATGATGCTTTTCTCTTAAGGCCAACATTATGAACTAGATCCTTGCATGGAAGCATCTATCTAACCAATTGCTTATATGCATGGTGTGGCTTCTTGTAAGAGGTAGCCTTGTTCAAGTGATAATTAATAGTGGATCTATAGGTAATTACAACTAGAAAATAGCAACATGTTCACCCAACGCTTCTCCTCTGAAACTCCAAACCAAATTAAAAACCTTCCAAGTAACAACAATACAACAAACTACCTCTTAAACACCAAACTATTGTCTCTACAAAAACTTCATCCATCATTGGCAGCACATGTGTCATACAAACAAAAGTTACTATCCAACCCAAACCATATATTTTCAATCATGGTTGGAGGATATTCCGAAGGAGCAAGTGCTTTCACTAGACAATGACATAGCAGATAGTGCAAATGAAAAGGATGCTCCAACTCTAATCTTTTCTAAAGAGGAAGAAGGTAGAATTTCCAAACCATGACGCAACACTGTTATCATCAAACTAGTAGACCATCATTTGTCTTATAACAGATTGGCCCCAAGTTACAAAAACTATGGAAAATCTCCTCACCTTTTTCCATAACAAATCTAGGGGAAAGCTTTTTCCTTGTTAGATTTACATCAATTGAAGACTACTTTCTAGTATTAGGAGGAGGCCCTTGGTTCATGTTTAACCACTACATGATGATACAAAGATAGAGACCAAATTTTAAACCATCCATAGCATCATTCACAACCTCAATCCTATGGTTACAACTCCTAAAACTTCCTATAGAATACTATGACTCCATAGTTCTACAAAAGATAGGAAACTTGATAGGTAAATCAATCAAATTGGTTGCACATACAAGATCAACAGTAAGAGGTCGATATGCACGAATTTGTGTGGAAGTATCAACACTCCATCTCCTACCTTAGTTCATATACATTGGCAAATGAAAACAAAAGATCCATTATGAGATGCATTCCCTTTTCTGCCAATCATGTGGAAGAATAGGACATTATACCCAACACTATAACTTTCTTCATAAAGAAATTAAGTCTACTTAAGATAAAGAGAAGGCCAGTTAAGCAAATGTTCTAAATTGTACTCATGACCACAACCAAAGTTCGCATGATCAGAAGGAAAAAAAAATCAAAATGATTAGGAACACAACAACAAAGGAAGCCAATATGAGATGTCAGACAAATCCCAATCATATCATTTAGCAAGAACAATTCTTGAATTAGAAAAAAATGAAAAGTAATTAAAAGAAAAGCAACATATCAAAAAAATTTCACAAGGTCCCAGTCCAAGGATGAAGTGGGTATAGCCAAGAATAGAGCGATTTCCACCACAACAACCCCACTATAGCATGTTTACACTAGTAAGCAATCCAACCATTCTTTGCAATCAACTTGGCTACCAAAAACCTCTAGCATGTATGATCATCTTACCTCATCTTCAAATCTCCACGTGTATACCTCACTCATTCCAGATATGCTATCTCAGAATAAAACACATATAAACACTCAACAATCTATTTCACATGTGTTAGCTTTAAATTGCAATATATATTTTGAAATGACAAAAACTTAAGTAAGCTTTAATGTTTTAATTCATATTGTAAATTTGCCTTATCACACATGATTTTCTCAATACATTTCAAGTGTTCATATCAAACATTAAGACCATGATTTAATGATGCATACTGTTATTGGTCTTAACACTTTATAAATGTTTTGAATATTTTAGAAAATCACTTGATGATTTCTTGGACAATATTTTCATTTAAGAAAGTTAAGAAAAACTCCCTTAAAGCTTATAAATGTTTTGGGTTGAATTAGGATCAAAGGTCATATCATTTCTAACCCAAAAGTGCAAGAAAAATGCCCTCTGGAAGAAAAGGATCGATCCCCACTGTAGCAGGATCGATCCCTTTTTGGCAGAAAGTCTTCCCAAGGTCCCTGAAGCCCAGAATCAAGATTCTGGACAAAAGGGATCGATCCCCTATGGAAAGGGATCGATCCCCTATCCCTTTGCTCGAAAATAGCCTATAACGGCTAGTTTTTGTGAGACAACGGTAATATTCGAGATTTGGCTCCACCCAACGGCTAGAATACATCCAAGGGACTATAAATAGAGGCTTAAAAGTTAAAGAAAGCAAGGGGAACCACTCAGCAACTCAAAATCACATATTCCTCAAATCTACAAGCCTCAAACAACAAATCAAGAGCTACAAAGTTTCCATCATCTATCATACTCTTATTCCTTGTAGTGCTTAGCACAAATATTGTATAGGTTTTTTCCTTGTGCTTAATTTCTGTAATCAATTGCCTACCTAGAGGCCTTTTCTTTGATTACATTATTTGTATCCCATCATTCCTTGTAAAGGGGAGGTTTCTCTTAAGCCTTAGAAAAAGAGGGAGGTTTCTCTTAAGCCTTAGAAAAAGAGGGAGGTTACTCTTTAGCCTAAGAAAAAGAGGGATGTTACTCTTGAGCCTAGAAAAAGAGAGAGGTTTCTCTTGATCCTTGAAAAGAGGGAGTGTAACACAAATTCAAGTTAGTGAATTTGGGGAAAATCCTTGGGAGCGTCTCAAGGTAGAGGACGTAGGCAAGGTTGCCGAACCTCTATAAATCGCTTGCGTACATTTCTCTATCCTTACTCTCTTTACTGATTTGCAATTATATTTGTGTTTATTGCTTTGAATTTATATTGCATTATTGAGTAGTCTAGAGAACTTAGAAAATATCAATATAGGCTAGAGAATTTAGAGAATCGCAAAAACGAACCTAAGGTTAGTGAAAAACCGATTCACCCTTCCTCTCGGTATAGCCTATAGAGTCAACAATTGGTATCAGAGCTTGGGCTCAAGATCGATTTAGACTAACCTCTATCGAGCAAAACGATCATAAATGGCTCTAGGTGATGATTTTGAGACTAGCTCACAAACTTTAGAAGAATATTCATTTGATGAGCTTCAAGATGCATTTAATGAGCTAAGTGATGAATATAAATCAATGCATGCAAAATATAACAAAAAGTTAAATAAAATTAGAAAAGAGAATGAAATTTTGATGAATACTAATGTTGAGTTGGAGGAGAAAATAAAAGATCTAGGCTTAAAGAGTGATGAGCTCACCAAGGTGAAATTGGAGCTAGAAAAGAAATTAGAAGACATTAAAGATAAATTAGCAAATCCTAGCTCCTTGACTATCGAGGATGAAAAGGAGAAACCTAGCTCTAGTGAATGTACTGACCATTCCTATGACGATTTACAAAATGCCTTTGATGAGCTAGCTAGTGAATTTGAATGCATGAACTCAAAATACAAGAAAATGATTACAAAATTAAAAATGGAAAATGATGAGCTATTGAATGCTAAGTTAGAATTTCAAAAGAAATTAGAAGAGGCTAACTTAGAGATAAATGAGTTGAATGAAAAGAATACAAATTTGCATAACTCATTTTCTAGGTTTTATATGGGTCAACAAAAATTAGATCATATGCTTGAGACCCAAAGAGCTTTCTTTGATAAAGATGGGTTAGGATATAATACAATACATAAAGAAACTCATCTTAGGAATTTCTTAGTGAGCAAAAATTCTATGCATGATACATCTCTCACATGCTCACTTTGCAATAGGATTGGCCACACCTCACAAGCATGCACTTATAGAAAAACTACATTTAGAGGAAGAGTGGTTAGAAAAATGTGGGTGCCAAAGCATGCAATAAATAATGATGAATTGTGCTTGAAATGGATCCCAAAAGGATCAAAAATTGTGAATATTAACTCTCATGGACCCAAGAAAATTTGGGTACCAAAGCATGCATAAATTTGTTTATTGTAGGAGTGTTAGAGCATGGGAATACAATGGAACAATGGAGTTTGAATGCTCTATACACCTCTATGGAGATTGCTTGTACCAATGAGAAAAAGAAAAAGCTTGAGGATCCATCACAACAATTCTTCAAAGGATGGCACAAGGTGGATTCTAGTCAAGGCAAAGCATTCTTTAGCAAAGGAGTATTGTAAGCTTAATTCCTTACTCCATAAACTTTTTATTGTTGATGATACGGTTTGTTGATGATCTTTGATGCATTATAAGTAGAATGATTGAACAAAAGGCATGAAAAATGATTTTTGAGTGGTTGATGGATAGTTCTTGATGTATTGGATGATTGGATGAAAAGCATGATTTGTGATTTTGAAATGATTATTGAATTTCTATAGTTTGAGCAAGTTTGATATGTCTAGATAATATATTTAGTTGCTCAAAAGCTGTCAAATATGTCATTTATGCAAAATGCCTTGTCATGAGCTTTAATAAAGAATATGTATGTTGGAAATCATGGCATAATGTTCACAAGTATGATGATTTGATGATATATGTGCTTAAAATCTGTGTGAACAAGTTTGTTTTGGCATATTTGTGGTTTCCAAAGCTTTGGTTTTGACAAAATATGCTTAAATCTCAAAATGACCTCCTTTGAGGCCAAAAATGCATTTTATTGTGAAAATTCTTCCAAAATTGCAAAATCTTTTGTAAAATGATTTTTGATTCATGTTTTTCATTCATACAAGTCCAAAATCATGTTTTACAAATGTTTAAACCTTTACATGGACTTAAATTACTCAAAAACGGAGTTTTGGTACCTCACAAGTTGAATTTTCTGTCAAAACTACTGCAGAATCTGCAGGAAACTATGAGGGATCGATCCCCCCAGGCCAGAAAAGGCTCTCCTGCATGTTTAAACTAAAAATTGGGAGGATCTTTTGTTAGTTTCACACTATCTTTTGTATAAGCATAAAATTTATTGTTTGAACTTCTTTTTGATGATCTTTAAACTATGAAAATTCATTTTCCATTGATATCATGCCTCAACTTCATCAATTAATATCATTTCCAACAAATGGTATCACTTTCAACAATCAATACTATTTTTCTTGAGCTCACAAGTGCAAAATCATTTTTCTTGTTGAAAACATTCATGATTTGCATAACTCTTGAAATAATCTTGAAACATACTTTCAATGAATGCTTAAACATAATTTTGAGATTTATTTCAATGATTTATGGATATATTTGAGAATTTGATGAACTTGTGCATAATGAGTGTTTTTCATAACTTTTGTTCATCTTAGTCAAGCATGCTTATAGGATCATGTGTATTAGCTTGATTCAACTATTCCACTCTAGGTTTCATGATAATTATACATCTAGTGGAAGAATAATTAAAACTTGACCTTAAGGATTGACTTCAAATGTAAATTCAACAATTGGTATAAGGTCGTACTTTTCTTTGGCTTATAATTAGTGATGATAAATGAATCATAAATGTTGAGTTACATGAAAATTTATCATCCATGAAATTAATTCTTTATAGCCAAATTATTATGGAACTTGAGCATTAATGACAACACAAACAATTGATACACATGCATAGACTCTTGATTGTTTTGATAATGAACATGCATGTTTGCTTAAGTTGAATCAATAATCATGCCTATGAGATGAGAATAGTTATTTCATGATATTAAGTGCTTAACCTCACTCATAGTTTATGGATTTTAATGATAAAATATATTTTAGCTTGATAATATTGATTCACTTAGGTGAAACCATTTTAGTTAAAATAGCATATACCCTCTAGAACTTTAAATGATGATAACAACTAGGGATATGGCTATTAATTGATTAAAATGGTAATGTTGAATCTTTCCTTGCTCATAATTGGTTAAGATCTTGAATGGAAAATTGAGCATAGGATTCTTTAGTTTCATGGAAGAAAATGTGTTTGCTTGAATACCTTGATTTTATGAATCTTCCATATGGTATAAATTTGTGAATATGAATATGGATTAATACTTTATGATAGTGTGCTAATGATTAATTAATCCATATGCATATTTGATTATGTGTGATTGTGTTCTTGCATATTTAGAATGCTTACTTTCTTGACATGAACATACTACACATAAATATTAGATTCATGCAAAATGACTAAGTCAATCATTAGTAACAATTGGTATTTAGCTTGAAATAACAATTAGTATTATTGGCAACCATATTTTCAATAATTGATAAGCCAAATCTAAATTGCCAATTGGTATGAGCTTTAAATTGACAACTCTTCTCATGCTCCTTAGATTGAAATGACAAATAGAGAAGAATTCTCTTAAGATATTTTTGCATGAAACTCTTGTGTGCTAGAATTTGTAGTTAATTGCTATATATCTTAATTCTAGGCACAATATTTCTTGAAAATGATTTATGAGCACATGCATATGATATGTTATCTAATTTTTGCTCATAATCATGATGTATTACCATGCACCTTAGTTGGACCTTAGAGAACAATGGATATACTTAGGTGCTTGCTTAACTTCTTACCAATTGGAACCTTCTTGCAAAATTACTTATCAACAATTGGTATCCAAATTATTTATAAACAATTGGTATAAGATCATAAGTCATATTCATTGCATGAATATTTCATACTCTTTGTGAATATTGACTTATTTATTTGTGCTATGAGTCCCATGTACTAACATATTTCTTGTTGGATGGAGCATATTCTTCTATCTCTTCTCACATAGCCATAATTTTAGGGGAAGCATATTTTTTTTTGGTTTTCCTTCTTTTTGCTATGACAAAAAGGCGAAGAGATAGATATTAAAAGGGAAAGATATTAAGGGGGAGAGATAATGGGAGAAATAGTTTGAAAATTCATGCATATATTAAGGGGGAGCTTTATAAAATTCTGCTTTATTTGAGGGGGAGTATTTTATTAAAGAATTTTCAAAGCAAATTTACATTAAGTTTTGTCATATCAAAAAGGGAGAGATTGTTAGCTTTAAATTGCAATATATATTTTGAAATGACAAAAACTTAAGTAAGCTTTAATGTTTTAATTCATATTGTAAATTTGCCTTATCACACATGATTTTCTCAATACATTTCAAATGTTCATATCAAACATTAAGACCATGATTTAATGATGCATACTGTTATTGGTCTTAACACTTTATAAATGTTTTGAATATTTTAGAAAATCACTTGATGATTTCTTGGACAATATTTTCATTTGAGAAAGTCAAGAAAAACTCCCTTAAAGCTTATAAATGTTTTGGGTTGAATTAGGATCAAAGGTCATATCATTTCTAACCCAAAAGTGCAGGAAAAATGCCCTCTGGAAGAAAAGGATCGATCCCCACTGTAGCAGGATCGATCCCTTTTTGGCAGAAAGTCTTCCAAAGGTCCCTGAAGCCCAGAATCAAGATTCTGGACAAAAGGGATCGATCCCCTATGGAAAGGGATCGATCCCTTTGCTCGAAAATAGCCTATAACGGCTAGTTTTTGTGAGACAACGATAATATTCGAGATTTGGCTCCACCCAACGGCTAGAATACATCCAAGGGACTATAAATAGAGGCTTAGAAGCTAAAGAAAGCAAGGAACCACTCAGCAACTCAAAATCACATATTCCTTAAATCTACAAGCCTCAAACAACAAATCAAGAGCTACAAAGTTTCCATCATCTATCATACTCTTATTCCTTGTAGTGCTTAGCACAAATATTGTATAGGTTTTTTCCTTATGCTTAATTTCTGTAATCAATTGCCTACCTAGAGGCCTTTTCTTTGATTACATTATTTGTATCCCATCATTCCTTGTAAAGGGGAGGTTTCTCTTAAGCCTTAAAAAAAGAGGGAGGTTACTCTTGAGCCTAGAAAAAGAGAGAGGTTTCTCTTGATCCTTGAAAAGAGGGAGTGTAACACAAATTCAAGTTAGTGAATTTGGGGAAAATCTTTGGGAGCGTCTCAAGGTAGAGGACGTAGGCAAGGTTGCCGAACCTCTATAAATCGCTTGCGTACATTTCTCTATCCTTACCCTCTTTACTGATTTGCAATTATATTTGTGTTTATTGCTTTGAATTTATATTGCATAATTGAGTAGTCTAGAGAACTTAGAAAATATCAATATAGGCTAGAGAATTTAGAGAATCGCAAAAACGAACCTAAGGTTAGTGAAAAACCGATTCACCCCCCTCTCGGTATAGCCTATAGAGCCAACAACATGCAATTGAACCAAATTCTACTTAAATAGAACTAAATCCCCATTTACCTTTAATTGAGAACCAGCAAACCAATCCAAATCACATTAACCACCTCAAATCACCGCCGCTGTCATTAAATGTGCAACAAAATCAAGATATTACAACCATAAAGAATCACAAAGCGCACATCTAATCCAAGACATGCAACAAACAATTCATACCATGCCTATACGTAGAGCTGCTTATTGGGTTGGGTTGGCCTGACCCAGTTTGCAACCGGATCGGGCCAACCTGGCCCAATATCTGAATCGATACAATACCTGGCCCGCTAAGGGCCCGACCCATTAAGGACCAGGACCGTCCGGTCCCAGTCCAGAATCGGACCATTTCTGATTGAATCGATTTCGGTTAAAAAAAACAAAAAAAAATAAAATGAAGGCTGCCACTGCGCAGCCTTGTTCAGAGGCAAGTCATAGAAGTGACTTGCCTCATTTTGGCTGTTGCCCATCAATCTAATTTTTTTATTTTTAAAATTTTTTTATTCTATTTTTTTCCTATAAATACCTCTATTTTATCTTCTATTTTTCTTTACATTTCTTCTATATTTTCTCTCAAATCTACTATCTACATTTATCTACTCTTATTCTCTTCACTCACATACTCTCTCAATATTCACTCAAACTCTCTCAAATTCACTTAAATTCCCTTATTCCAAATTTATAATATCATCATTTCCTTTCTAAATTTCATTTTTCTTTTTATTTTATAATTTTGCAAATTTTACTTTTAATTTTCAAATTCTAATATATTATATATATATATCCCTTATTCCAAATTTATAATATCATCATTTTCTTTCTAAATTTCATTTTTCTTTTTATTTTATAATTTTACAAATTTTACTTTTAATTTTCAAGTTTCAATTTCCAGATTCCAATATATTATATATATCATACATATATTTTTTTAAATTTTTAACATATATTTATTTTCAAAAAAAATATAAAAATGTCAAATTTCTTTCGTCGTTCATGCTCTGTTTCTCGACCTTTTGGTTCCACTGAAATTCCTAATTTTGGTGACAAATCGTTTAATGAAATCGAACCCGATATTCATCCGAAGGAGGAGCTTCCTTTGGCACCATCGTTTGGTCGTGGTTGTGGAGGAGGTCATGCTCAAACACAATCATCAACTGCCACCACTGCTGCTACATCATCAAGACCGAAGTTTAGTCGACAAAAAACAAGCAGGGTATAGGAGTATTTCGACATTGTAGCAAAAGAAGGTGAGACGAATAAATATTGTGCCATTTGTAAATTGTGCAAAGGCGTTTACTCTTATAACTTCGGTGGAGATGGTGGCGGTACAAGTACGTATAAAAAACATTTAATTACTATACATAAAATTAATCCTGATGCCGAAGAAAATAAAATTTTAGAAGGTAAACAATCTCAAATTAATACACATGATGGTGGAAAAAATTTTAATTTTGATAATGTTTAAGCTAGACGTGGTTTAGTTAGATTTGTAGTTAGGACTGAACAACCATTCACAATTTGTGAAAAAACAAGATATTTAGAATTTGTTTGTAAATATTTACAACCCGCATATAAATCGGTTTCTAGACATACATTAAAAAAAGATTGCATGGATATGTTTAAAGAATATAGATAAGCTTTAATTGATAATATTTGATCTAGGGTTAGTTTAACTAGTGATATATGGACTAGTACTAATGGTATAAGTTATCTTGTTATAACTTGTCATTGGATAGATGAAGATTGGTCCATGCAAAAACGAATTTTATCTTTAGATGTAATAGAAGAAGCACATAATTCATATACTATTCATAAATATATTACTAAAGTTTGTAAATTATATGGACTAGAAAATAATAGAGTTTTTGCTATTACTTTTGATAATACTTCGAGTAATACTGCAGCTATTCCTCATTTAATTAAAAGTTTAAACCCT
Organism: Heritiera fomes; assembly: GCA_032173925.1. Lineage (NCBI taxonomy): Eukaryota > Viridiplantae > Streptophyta > Magnoliopsida > Malvales > Malvaceae > Heritiera > Heritiera fomes. Next base: position 23,406,512 of record JAPDPM010000015.1, read on the forward strand.
GTTATGCAAGGCATATTTTTTCATGTAAGATGTGCATGTCATATTATAAATTTATATGTTCAAAGTGGTTTTAGTTCTAGTGGTACTGGTAGTGACATAGGTCCAATTGATGAAATTAAAATTTTAGCAAAATGGATTCGCACACCAAGTAATAAATGTAAATGGAAGCAAATTTGTATAACAAATAATATACCTGTTAAAGCGTTTCCACTTCCCGTGGAAACAAGATGGAATTCACTTCATCGTTTGCTTTCTTCTATTTTACCTTATAAAGAACTTGTTACTCCTTTTTGTAACAATTTTACAAGTAGCACACATTTAGTACTTTTTGAAGAAGATTGGACTTTTATTGAATATTGTGTTGATTTATTATCTACTTTTAAAGATGCAACCGAAAGATTTTCAACTCAATTTTATCCAACTACACCGTATTTTGTTCATATTATCTACACAATGTTTGAAAATTTTGTAAAATTTAGGAATCATGAAACTTTAAGTTCTTTTGTATATGATATGGAGGAAAAATTTAAAAAATATTGGAAAATAATTCCTTCTATTTATTGTATTGCAACTTTATTAGATCCTAGTCAAGGTGAGGTAAATATAGAGATTTTTTTTATTGTTATAAAGAATTTCTTGGTCTTGATTCTATTGAGGATCAAAAGTCCTCAATTAACAATCTTTTTTCTAGAATTGTTTAATGTTTATGAAGCAGAAAGGGAGCAATTCAACTTTAACCGAGGAGAAGAAGATTCATACGAAGAAACCGAGAGTAGCAAAAAAGGAAAAGGAATTTTAAACGCAATTAAGGAAGCAGCAAAGAAGAGAACGAAGCTAAAAGGAAAAGCTAGCGGATCGGGATCAACAACTCGATGAAGTTCTAGCTTCAATGAGCTAGGATTTTTCTTAAGTCAAGATTTTTCTATAGATGAAAACTTTGATCTTCTCCAATGGTGGAAAGAAAACCAAAAACAATTTCCAATTTTAGCTTTCATGGCCCGAGATGTTTTTACGGTGCAAGTTTCTTCTATTGCTTCGGAATACGCATTCTCGACGTGTGGAAGAATTATTGGAGACCATCATACCACTCTTAATCCGGATTCATGCATGTTAACATGCCTTAAAGATTGGTTTGATGCGGAATCGCGCAATGTCGAACTTGGAATGACTAATGAAGTCCCTAATAATAATTCAAAAGAGTAGGAAGAAATTTCCAAGGCAATCTGTATAAATTATGAAGAGTAGAGAATAATCTCTTTTTTTTTGGTAAATTGTATGTAAAATTATAAATAAGTTTAGTCATAGTAAATATTTTTATGGACTACGGTCTCGTGGTTTTTACCCTTCTAACTTTTGAAGGGTTTTCCACGTAAAAAATCTTTGGTCTCCTACTCTCTCCTTTTTCTCCTTTATTATTATTATTATTATTATTATTATTACAAACCAAATTAATTAATGTTATACTTATCTATGTTTAAAATAAATAAATATTTAAAATACAAAATGAATGAATATTTTAAAAACATATTAAATAAATGAATAAATATTAAGTAAATGATATTTCAAATATAATAAATTATTTTAAATGCAAAATGAATATAATAAATGAACATAAATAGTGATATGCAAAATGATATTGCAAAATGAATATAATAATAAATTAATAATATTCATAATATCATTATTTGTATTTTCTCCTTTTTCTCCTTTATTATTATTATTATTATTATTATTATTATTATTATTATTATTACATACCAAATTAATTAATGTTATACTTATCTATGTTTAAAATAAATAAATATTTAAAATACAAAATGAATGAATATTTTAAAAACATATTAAATAAATGAATAAATAAATAAATAAATATTAAGTAAATGATATTTCAAATATAATAAATTATTTTAAATGCAAAATGAATATAATAAATGAATATAAATAATGATATGTAAAATGATATTGCAAAATGAATATAATAATAAATTAATAATATTCATAATATCATTATTTGTATTTTGAATCAAATATCATTTTATCATAATAACTTTATTATAATATTATATTCATAATATAACTTTATTTTATTATAACAATAATTTTATTAGATAATTTTATAGTAATTTATTTTTACATTATTGTTACATTAATTAAAAAATTATAATATAACTTTATAATAAATTATTATTAAATTAAACTATTAACATTATTTATTATAAAAATAAATTTATTAGATTAAATTATTAAAATATATTAAAATATATTAAAATAAATTAATATAAATTTTAAACAATAAAAATTTTAAATGTAAAAAAATAAAATAAAATGGACCGAACCGATTTAAACCAGTTCGGTTCGATTTTTGGGCGAACTGGTCCAATGAACCGGGCCGGTTTGCCTCTTAATAACTTGCGAACCGGCCCAGACTGGACCGGTTCTCTACCGGTTCAGACCGGTTCTCATTTTGCCAGGGCCGAAACTAGTGAAAACCAGTCTGGTCCGACCTGTAACCACCTCTACCTACACATATAGAACATGCGTGTCCACTACCTAAGTTACAAACCCATGTCACCAGGTCCAATATTAAACAATCAAATAAACATTCAGTACAACATAAACTAAAAATATAACAACAGTTCAAACACATGTAGATTATAATAACAACAGACACTACCTTTTATCACCAACACCATGCAACATCCTCACAACTCACTTCTTCACCCCCAACACATATGCTCCTCTCCCTCAAACATACAATGTACCAACCTCTAGTGACTCAAATCCACTCGAACATCAACCTTATTCATCCAATTTTGAACCAGCTAAACCAATGGACAGAGGAATTGCCACTACCTTAAGGTTTCCCATTGAACCACCTGGATTTTAATATGCTTTCAAATTCACATGTCTAAGTATTGCTCCATATCATGTAGCACTAAAACGAAGTTCAACTTCTAAACCACTTGTGACCCTCTCACGTAGAAATCCTAGCAAGAAATCAACTAACACCAATACCACGAGAGTTCATACTTTATAAGAGACATTTTTAGTCGCATCTTTTCACAATTACCTAAAATGCTCATATTCATCATCGTAGAATATTCAAAGATCTACAAATGAGGGAAGGAGAATATATGTACAACATAAAGATTCAAGTGGCACAAAATGAAACCTCAATCCATTTGACTTCCCAGCATCCACAAGCAACAATGTGCATTATCTAGTGCCCTTGAATTATTATTAGATGATGTATCCAGCAACACCAAATTCTTACCAACTAATGATGAAAACGTGGAATTGTAAAGAGGCAGGATGTCAGAAGTTTCTCCTTGAGCTCATGAACCTAATTTAGAGATACAAACCACAAATATTAGTCATCATGGAAACAAAATTTAATCAAAACGGGGCTAACATGATCATCGTTCAAACTCATTACTATGGACACATCATAGCAGTACCAACAGGACATGCGGGGGGTATATTGCTTTTGTGAGACCCCAACCAAATACTGTCAACACTCATAAGAATTCACCAAGGGAGATAACTGCTACAATAGTTTCACATACTCCATTGAATCATTTCTACTTCACGGCTTTCTATCAATATCCTCAACAACACCTTTATTCACAAGTATAACAAAGATTATATGACTTATCATGTAACCTTAATAATGAATGGCTTATCATCGGTGATTTTCATTATATTACTGATCATCATGAGCAATTTAGTTTTCACTCTGTTAATTTTAGAATAATGCAAATATTCAAAGATTGTATGACAAATTGTAACCTGTATGATGTAAAATACATAAGGCCTAAATTTACTTGGTTTTATAGAAGTGAAGGATATATCATATTTGGAAAAGACTTGATAGAGCCATAGCAAACTCTGCATGGCTCCAAAATTTTTTTGAAGCTACCCTGTACAACCTCACATCAAGTGGTTCTAACTTTGCACCGATTGTATTAGACTTCATGCCTCATCGTTTACCATTTCATCATAGATTTAAATATGAGGCACATTGAACTAATTATGAAAATCATAAACAGTTAGTAACAAAAATTTGGACAACTCCAAGAATAGGCTCTTATGCTTATGATTTTGTAACAAAAATGTCACAATTGGTTACTAAATCAAAAATTTGGAAAAAAAAAACTAAATAAGCATAATAATAAAACAAATTATTTCGACTTGAATTTGAACTTCATAATATATGATTAAATATTTCGAATTCCAATTTTTTAAAATTCCCTTAATTAAAGAAGAACATAAAATTACCCAAGTAATTAAACATACTTAATCCCTTGAAGAATCATTTTGAGCCAGAAGAGCACATGATAAGTGGGTTAAAGAAGGAGACCAAAACACTAAATACTTCTAACATAAGGCTAAATACATAGGGAAGAACAATTATATCTTTATATCATAACTCCATTTAGACGATGGATATATAAGTAATCCAAGCAACTTTTCATGCATATTATGACATCTTGTTTAAATCACCTCATCCCCAAATATATGATTTTACAAATATTCCAAATATTCCAAAATTAAATAATCAAATTGCAAAAACCAATCTCACTTAGTGAAATAAAAAGAATTATATGGAACATGGCACCCAATAAGGCAGTAGGTCTAGATGGTCTAGATGCAAATTTCTATAAACACTATTGGGATATTATATGACCTTCAGTTATAGCAACGATCTAAAGTTTCTTTCACTCAGTCCGCTTACTACGCAAAATTAGTTAAACCACTATCATCGTAATCTAAAAAAAAACAACCTTCCTAAGTAAAAAACTATAGGCCAATTAGTCTTTGGAATACAATTTATAAAGTAATATCATCTATAATTACAGCTAGAATCAAACCCTTAATGGAAAAATTAATTAAACCTTTCCAAAATGCATTCATCAAAGGTCGAAATATACATGACAACATCATCCTTACCCATGAATTACTCCACTCACTACAAAATAAGAAACGAAGGAATGCAAAATTTTTTGCATTAAAATTGATTATGAAAAGGCATATGATAAATTAAAATGGCAATTTGTTAGACATTGTTTACAATAGTATAATTTCTCTCGGCATTGGATAAACCTTATTATGGAATGTATTCAAACTTCTTCACTAAAAATCTTAGTCAATGGAATACTGTCTCCTCCAATAAAAGCAACAAGAGGACTCTGACAGAGAGATACCATCTCTCCAAACTTGTTTATCTTGTGTTCGGATATTTAACCCGAGCTCTACTCCACCACCAAGAACTCAAGAAATTTAATGGGTTAAAAGCTTCAAGGAATGGATTGAAAATTCCAACTCTGTGTTTTGCTGACGATTGTTTCATATTCTCTCAAGCTACAATGCAATCCATATCAACACTTGCTTCAGAGCTAGCAAAATACAATTTGGCATCAAGACAAACCATAAACAGCATGAAATGCTCCTTAATCTGCTCTTCCTAATATAGACTTAAGAAGTAAACAAAGCGTTATTTCAACTGTTAATGTTTTAGCAAATTCATCGAAAGAAAAAAAAAAAGAAACCTAGGTCTCCTTATATTTACAAGGAGAATACAAGCACAATGTATTCAACATACATTACAAAAGTACCATAATAAACTTAATAAATGATATAATAAGTTTCTATCAATAACTGGTAGGCTTACGTTAATCAAATCAACATTAACTCGATTCCTATTTACTCAATGTCATCCTTTCAAATGCCTGTTTCATATATCAATAAACTGCATATCTAAAAAAAATTCCTATGAAATTCTTAGAAACCACTAAAAAGAAAAGCACCAATATCATAGAAAATTACTTGCCTTCCCCTGTTAAATGGAGGATTAGGCATTAGAGAACTAGGCATAGTTGATGCAATATTACTTGCTAAAATTATCTAAAGATTATTCATTAGTCCTAACACCTTTATGTGATAGTGTTAAAACACAAATACTTTCCTTACAATAACATCCTTGACGTCTCAACAAAATCTAATTTATCATCATTATGGAATGGAATTATACAACCTAATTAGAAAAATAACATTAAATGCAAAATTGCTTAAGGGAACCAAAATAAAAATATGGAAAGATGCTTGGAGTTCATTAGGTATCCTATCCAATTACATAACCCAACCATTACCCGAGAACCTAAGTGTAAGAATCACAATTTATAAATAATTTTTAAATTATTTCAATATATTTTTAAGTCATGAGGAGTATGGGAAAATGATTTAAGGTTTTTTTTGGAGAAAGAATGAAAAAAATGAATTATGGAAAATAAAGAAATAATGAGATATTTTAGTGGAAATGCTTATGTGAGAAGCCTTCTATTATTAAATTACTTTTTTATTTGTTAACTTAAGTACTAAGTGACTGGCCACTCATTATTTTAGCCACTTTATGCCTAAGAGAGGAGAAAATGTGAGGAAGCTAGTGAAGAAAAGGGAAAGCCATCAGACACCAAAACAAAAACCTATTTTTGCTGCCCAATTTCCTTCCTCTTCCTAACGTTTTTAGTTTTCCTTCCCTTCATCAAAGTTGTTCCAAATTTTCTCCTCTATAACGTATCCAAATTTCAGCTTAAACGGAGTTCATTTGGCTATTGAAAAGTCTGTTGGAAGCTTTACTTGTCAAGCTGCGAGATTGAGAGATTCACATTGTGAGGCAGAAATATCTAGGAAAATGATCTCTTTTCAAAACGGTCAAAGATTGATTGAAGCCCTATCTCTTCTCTACCACATATACAAAAATTAGCCCAAAAAAACCACGTTTGTTAGGGAAATCTGTTTTGGAAATTTCAACAGCATAGGGTAAGTTGAGCTGGAATTTTCTGTTGTTTCTAAAATGGATATATGTTGCATTTCTAATTTATCTAAGCCTATTTCTAGTGTTAAAATGGTGTAAAACTAATCCTAAAGTAGTGTTTTAAGTTTTGGCCAAATGGGTTTCAATAGAGAAAGTGTAAGGATACAAAGGTGATTGTGTTGTTAATAGTGTAATTCATGTTAATGAACATGAGTTAAATATAATAGAAGCTTTAAAGTAAAAATTGGAATTGTATACGGAAAGATAAGCTTTTGGCCTAAGGAAAGGCAATATAGTAAATTCACTTTTAAGATGAAATGACACTGGTAAATGAGAAGTAGATGAGTACTAATGTGAATGATGCAGTTGGAACGATCGAAAAGATTGAATAATGACTTTTGTCAGATTACAGCTAAAGTGCAGCTAAGAGAGAGTAATGAGTAGTTAGTGTTAAATGACTACGTGTAAGTGTAAAGTGGTAAGTGACATGGTCTATATGTGCTTGAAGTGTTAACGACGCAGTTTGGTGGTGTACATTATGCTGATTTCTAAGCATGAACAAGCAAGCTTAATCCTTACTTTTGGTAAGTTTACTATACAAGCTACAAGTAGTAGCTTACAAGGTAAGTGTCCTACGTAAGCTACAAATAGTTATACAGAGAATAAATGAAAGGTTTTTGAAGCAAATGAATTGATTTAGATGTGAATATTGAGATATGCTGCTATTGGGGATATAAATTGTTTCTCCTTGCAGACTGGGTAATGACATAACCTAACCCCGTCTTATTGCAGAAATTTTGAAAAATTGTGAAAAATAAGATACAAGTCTATATGTCTGCATGATGCTATTACATCTTTATGCGTACTATGTTTCATGAGATTCAAGCTTACACAAGATTTATACAAAACGTATAAAAGCTTTTACATCTAATTTGCATCATGTTTTCAAGTATGTGAATGTGTGAGACCTCGTAATTTATAGTATGGTTCAATTATATTTATATAATTGAGATTTTTGGAATAATTATAATTAATAAATATTTGATTTTATTTTAGGTTTTATGATTAAATAGTAAGTGGGCCCCACTGATTCCCGGAGGTCCAAAGGAAGGTGAAACTTTAGGGATTCGATGTTCAGGGCCAAAAAATATTATGCTAAGAACCTTAGTCTCAATCATAGTATTTTTACATATTTCGAAAAATGTGCAACAATTTAGAAAATGACGGTTTAGTCCATAGGCCGTTAGAATTTTTGGAAATAACAATCAAATTAGGAGGACTTTGGACCTATGGATTATACCAAATAATTTCTCATAAAATATAGTTTTGGAATATCTAAATATATGGAAGAAACTAGAGGTAAAAATAGAAATTTACGCTATTTTATGATTAGGGGTATTTTAGTAATTTTACCCAAACTGGTATCCGAACTTCAACAAAGTCTTCACCAAACATTAGAGCAAGCTAAATAGAGTTGATTTATGATTAAATAAAATATTTTGGAGTTTAGATAGACTATTTTCAACAAAGTCAAACTTTAGGGGCAATTATGGAAGAATTCTTTAAATATAAGGGCAAAATTTATAAGGGCAAAATGGTAATTTTACCCATAAGATTAGACTTTTCTCATCTTCTGCAGGAAATAGAACCTACACTCAACTTCCATTAACGTGACCCTCCAAGGAAGAAAAATCCCCAAAATCTCAAGGAAAATCACCTTAAAATCAAACACTATCTTCACCAAAATTGTTCTACTCAACTTGCTCTTCAATTTGGTGCCCAAATTAAGTGATAAATCAGCAAAAATCTGTTTGTGAGGTCTCCCATTGATCTTGTTCAAGGTGAGTTTCATGGGAAACTTGGAAATTCCCATGGTTTTCTTACTAATTCTCATGTGTTTAAGCTATATCCATGTTTATTTAAGCTTAAATCATGATGAAATCATGAGTTTGGGTTGATGAGGGTTTTGGTCAACATTTCATGCACATGAATATGGTGCAATTTGATGAGAAATTAATGTAGGAAAATTGTGAAAATTATGAAAAACATGGAATTTAGCTTAATTAAGCTTGGTTGTGCTTGAATGGAAGAATTCAATTGTTGGGCACTAAGATACCATTCAGCCATGGCATGAAGGGCTGGATTTTGATGCCATTTGATGTGTAATTTATGTAGAAGTAGTTTAGAAATTTAGTAGAAATAATTTGGAATTAATAAAGTAATTAAATTTGAAGAATATAAATTTTAGGAAAGGAAGGAAGCATTTTAGCCAATGAAGGGGAGGCTGAAATTTTGTCCATTTCAAAGTAATTTAAGTTTTAAAATAATGTACATATTATTCTGAGAATTTAGGCGCGATCGAAATCGAAATCAGAATTATGTGGCAAAAGTTAGAATTTTGCACAGGTAAAAATTAGACTGCATTTAGTAGATTATACTAACAATTCATTAGCATTTAAATTATCAATATTCTTTTAATTAAAGAAGTGAATTTATCAATTTTGAATAATTATTTGTAGCCTCTAAGCCCGAGAGTACTACCGGTGCTGAAGATTCGGATACTGATAAGCTAAAAGGTAAGGGATATTTTGTACGAAGTGTAGGGATATTTCGTTGCATAATTTCTATTAAATTGTGATTTGCTGAAGTTGAATGTGATGCTTTGGATTGAATTTGGACACTAAAAATTGTGGTTTTGAAGATGTTTTTCGTGCAGGAAGTTTAGGCAAAAATATACTGTTATGCTATTTAAATTTTCAAAGATAGCCTAAAATCCTCCAAAATATTATTTAGTATGATATTTAAATTAAAAGGAATTTATTTTAATGAATTTGACATAAATTAAAATATTTATATATTTTTATAACTCATTTACAGTTAAATAGAATATTTTTAGAACTGAATATTGCTTTGTGAATATTTTATGAATTTTTGTTTTGAATCGCTTATATTTCGAGTGTTAAATATTTATGGACTAATTGAAGATTTTGATTTCTGAATTTATCTCCGTAAACGACTCTAAATTGGTTTACATGGTTTTAGAAACTGTTGGCCCCGTAGCTACCTTCGGGTACATGCATTTTCGTTCTGTTCTAATTGCTGTTGATTTTAACCTAGTCTTCTAGCTCCCACAGGTGACACCTGGCTAGTGCTCACATTGTGGTCCCTGACTATGGCCATATATATATATTATAATGCATGTGTCTATTAGGTGTAGCCTAGTCTCCACTAAATTTATATTGGGATAGTAAATCTCTGGTTAACTTAGATCCAGGCACTTCTAGTTTGATTTATATTTCTGAATTTGATTTATCCATATGATATGTTTTTCGATATAAATGATATGCTTTGTGAAATTATTTACTTGACCAATTGTTGGAGAATTGATATGAATATGGTTTAAAATGTTTACAGAAAACTTATTTAATTTTTGATGTTTTATATTATGTTTTGCAAGATGTTGAATTTATATTGAATTTGTGACTTAATACAATCAAATAAATTTCCTATAGTGGTTTTGGATACCGAAACACAACAGTTACTCCAAAGTACCTCTCATACTCTACCTGGTTACCTAACCCACTATAGTATCCTTCTTAATAGATCGTGCTAGTTTTAATTCATGTTTCAAATTCATGTTTTCATATAAATATCCGTTTTATGAAATTTACGTATAGGATACGTTATATCAGCTTTTGTATAGATGTCTCTTACTGAGCACGTTTCGATCACCCCTTTATTTTTCCACTCCTAGATCATTTGCAGTGAGTTTGGGTTTGCTATTTCAGGAGGACTTGATTCCAGTATTCCTTAGGCGACGTCTCCAGTTCGTCAAGGTATACTCGGTATATTTTATATGTTCAGATTTTTGTACGGTATTACTTTTGCATACCTTAAACTTGGGATGTAAATATGAATATTTTGTTAATGTAAATAAATTTTCAAATCTTGAGATTCCATATACTAATCAATTTTATTTGGAGTTTAATTGACACTGCAGACGAGCCCAACCTATGTATGTGATTATATATGAGAAATTAGTAAAATATACAGTATTTCGGACCGTGACAAAATGATATGACCTTATGGCATATTCATATGAGTTTTTTGGATTGAGCATGCATTGCTTGTACATCCTATTAATACAAGACTTCAAAACATAAGGTGATTTTTGGTTTAAGGACTTTTATGGCATCCCATTGTACTATGAGACTAATATAGCACTAGGAAAAATGCCCAAGTAGTTGCTACTCTTATATGAGCAATACGAGGATTGTCCGACATTATCGTTGATAGGTTCAAGTTCTAGCTGATCACTAGGATTGGAGATGACAAGAATCTATGGCTCTAGGTAACAACCTAATTTCGGGGTAACAAGAACTGCTTGCTGATTGCTATAGTAGGCTAAGACTTTATTATTTGAATTACTAGGTGCTGATTGCTATAGTAGGCTAAGACTTTATTATTTGAATTACTAGGTTTGCCTAACGAGAAATATTTTATGAACATGGTATATGAGGTTTCATGATATGTGATTGAACTATACGAAGCATTGTTTTTATGAGAACTACATGGTTTGACAAGACTAACTTTGCATCATTTTACATGCATGATATCGATTTTACCATAAAGGCATTGTGATGAGACATTACATATGTGTATGTGATTGAATGTAGGACTATAATAGTGATGTCAGGTGCCTAGGGAAATGATATACTTTAAAGTATCCCCTATTCGATACCCCAAAAACCCCCGCCAGCATCATGGAATCCTAGACTAGAAATACGAGATTATGATATTGAGTTAAATGTGATATGAAGTTTGAATGAGTTATTGATATGTGATTTTATACTAAACACATGTCGTATGCATTAGTGGTACTGTATCTTGTTTGTTACTATCTCTACACTTGTGTAGTGACTTACTAAGCTTTCCCTAAAGTTCATCCCTTCATTTTCCTCTACAGGTTAAGATGAGATAGCAACTCTTAATACAAGTAGTATCTCATTTTGATGTTGCAAGCTAGACGTTAGACTTAAGTTCATAGCTTGGTATATAAGTTTACTAATCATATGTATTTGGAATTTGATAGTTTTGTACAGTCATGTTGTGTGAGATGTGATAAATATGAATATGTGATTACTTTCGAAAACCGAGATAAATCAGGATGTAAGCAAGTGTTTGTCAGGCTTTGATGTGAATAGTGTCAAGGATATAATAATATTTGGTAGGGAATTTTTTTTGTGACCTTCGGGGTATCTAAAAATTATGAAACTTTCTCGAATCTTGCATTGGATTGTATGAGAGTGCGATAGCTTTTTTGGGCCAGAAATGTCAGGAAATGAATAGTGTATTGCCTTGCTGTTTGGATTGTATTGCAGGAAGTTTTCCGTAGTTAAACAGAAATGCTGCCGAAATTTAGTCTTAAGTGATTTCAAATCATGAAATGAACTGGGACCTAAGGAAATCAACCTTAAACCGAAATTGGGTGAATAGTAACTCGAAATTGAAAGAGTAAGACTACTTGCTACATAAATCATAGTTAAAGTAAAAAAAAAAAAGTAAGCCCTAAAATCCGTACTTCTGCTTCTTTGTTATTGAAAATATCTCCTGTTTCGGGACGTTGCACTAAGATATGCCACAATTAATCTAATCATAAATGCACAAACATCTTCCTGGAATTTAAACTCCATAAGCCAATATCTTCCACATATTGTCTTAGATCATATCAAAAGTATTCCCCTGCCTATATATCCTTCAAATGACTAACCTACTGATCTCTATTACATTCAGGAAATTTTACAACAAAATCAGTTCATAATAAACTCATATAACTTAATAGAGTCAGTGACAACTTCCTCTCCCATGGAAATATATTTGGAAACAAAAAACATTGCTTAGAATTAAAATATTTATATGGTTAACAGCTCATGATAGATCGCCTAGATCAGAATTTCTCTACTCTAGACATTCAATTCTATCCTCGACGCATAACTCAAGTCACCAAGCCCCTAAAACAGCTAAAAACTTATGTAATTCATGTTCAATTTTCACACCAATTTGGTCAGCCATTGTTTGGACTTGGAATACTAACACAATACACTTAATATGTCAACTTAAACTTCTCTAGATGTCAAAAAAGGCTTATAATTACTCAAATGCTAAAATTTTCTACTTGAATCTAGTACCGATTCTTTTCAGATATATTTGGAAATTAAAGAAAACACCCACAAAAGCGAAAGAAAACACACACAAAAGTGGAAGAAAACAAAACCAAACACAACTTTTTAATGTGGTTTGGCCTAACCAAATTGACCTATAACCACTCAACCAAATTAATAACCAACCAAAAATTACCCGTGCAATTTTTAGAAGAAAAAATTGCAAACCCCTAACAAGTCCAACCTTGTAATTTTTAAAAGAGAAAAATTGTAAACACTTTATAAGCCCAACTGTCAATTTTTAAAAGGAAAAATTACAAACTCTTTATAAGCCCAATTGTGCAATTTTTAGAAGAGAAAATTACAAACTTCTTATAAACCCAAAGCCCAATTACATCCTTTATAATAGCCCAAACACTAGCTATTCTACTTGTGTTTTCAACTCTTTGAGATATTTTACAAACCAACCTTGACACATCATCTATAAAAGAAGAGCCCTTATAACTCCTCTTACATTTTCGATGAGAGATTTAAGGCAAACCTCAACAAATACTACTTCATAACTCCATACACCAAGTTCTATCAATAAAATCAGTACTCCCTTCTCCTTCGATGACATACCACCATCTTGTGCATAACATCTCCTGGAAGCCATTACCTCCTCCATTCCTTAAACTCAATATAGATGCTCGAGTCTTGGTAATCTTGGACACCTGGGATGTGGTGGAATAATTCGAGATGCCGTAGGAAATTGCGTTATAGCCTTCTCCAAATTCCTTGGGATAACAACAAATGATATGGCTGAATTATATGAAATTAGAATTGGAATTAATATAATAGCATCAGTGGTCATTAGAAGGTTAATAGTAGAGACTAATTCTATTAGCTCTGTTTATCTTTTCACAAGAAGAAAGACCTCCACCTCTGCAGCAAATCCTTGTTTCTGACTGCACACAACTCTCGGCAGGATTCGACTCTTTGCAACTAAATGTTGTTCACAGGGAAGCCAACCAAACAACAGATACACTGGCAGGCCATGCAGCAGCTACGAAAATATCTGAAATTTATCATTCTACACTCATGTACCTCCTACCCATTTGAATTTTGATCAATGTATAGTGTATCTCCAAAACTTCTACAAACTACTTCGGAATGTAGCTTTACTTTCTATTAAATAATAAATCCTGCCATTTAGTTTAAAAAAAGACGTAGCCTTGTGCATCAAAGTTGGTGACATATCATATTGGTGATTTCCCAGTTGCATGGGAATAGTGATCAGACAGGGTGGAAGTAGCAATTACTTGACTAGGAGTAGTTACATTATTACTGCACGTATTAGTTTTATTTAATTAAATATGTATGCAAACACGTAAGCTAATATTATTTAAATTACATTTATAAAATATGTATAAGATATACGTACTATAATAAAGATATCAAATTATAATAAAATTAAAATTTTTATATTGACATTTTCTTCTTGTAATATGATTTTAAAATTTTAAATAAATGAGGTTATTTTTATTGCAATCATAATAACATAAATTAATTTAAAATACAATATCATAAAGTTATACTTAATTTGGATTTTGCTTTTTTTTTTAATTTATTTAAAAAATTATAAATGTGATGTTTATGACTTATAATAACAAGTTTAATAATTGTAACTAATTTTTTGAATAATTTCATTGAAAGATGTCATTTATCAAATTTAAGACATGACAAAAATATTTAAGGATTGAAATATATGAGTAATATTAAATTTTAAAAATTTTAAAATATTTTTTAACGATTTTGATAATTTCATAAAATTATTAAATAAAATATTTAAAATAAAATGATTATTGATACGTTAAGGATGTATATTATTCACCTACACTTTCACATCATATACCTTATTATATATATATATATATATATATATATATATATATATATATATATATATTTTGTTTTGTACAAGAAGAATGAAAGAAATGAATTATAAACTTAATTAGTAACAATGCTTAGGTTAATGCTTGGTTATTGTATCTCTTATCATATATTGGTTAACCGTTGTTAAATCCAACGGTTTGTTTGCAAAAATATTAATCCTATATGAAGATATAAAACTGTGTAAAATAAATTTGTTTTACACATGTGTAAGTGGATCCATACTCATATATATATATATATAAATATATATATATATATATATATATATATATATATATATATATATAAATTACAAGTTAGATAGTAAATTTAGTAAGATGTTTACATGGATGCTTAAATAGACATTTTCTTTGAATAAAATGTAAGCATCCATTAATTACTTGTCCACATAAATACTAACTTCCACACTTTTTCACTTTCTTAAAATTTTTCTAATTCCTAAAATTTCTCAATCTTTAAAAAAAATATTTATCTTAAAATAATTTTAATGCTAACTATTTAATAACAAATTTAAAAACATATAGTTTTAATATTATCTGTTTGGAAAACTAAATAAAATATTTATTGATATCTATTTATATTATAAAATAAATAATTTTAATTTATTTAAAAATAATTATTAATAAAACTAAAAAGTATATTTGACAAAAAATTTGAAAAGTATAAAAATAAGTTATCATATCATGTTTATTACTTAAATATTTAAAATTGTTATTTTTCTAAATAAATTAAATTCATGTATAAAACATCTAAATTTATAAATGAATATGTTACATACATTAATTCCTGCATTGCACAAATTACTGTACTTTCATATATAAATATAAATACTTTTATGTTATAATCATTCTTTTATATATATTATATGTATATAAAATGCATATTTATAATAATGATTATTTACGTCAATAATAAAATACACCTTAAAATGTTTCTCTAACGCTTGAAAATTGTTAAAATATAAAATAAATTTCTATTTTAACATTTTGTTGATTTGCTCAATAATATTATTTATAATATGTTTTATTTTTTATTCTTTCTAATATTTATTTATCTTATGTTCTGAATATTTTATATTTTAGTGGCTTTGTCATAACGTATTAAGTTTCGGGAAACCTAATAGCTAGACACTAAAATTATGGGAGTCGCCACCAACCATTCTAACCTAGGTGTGATTGGTCACCTATTCAAACTAAGGATAAGGCTTGGTCTACGTTCAAAGATACTAGGGTTCGGGAGTACGGTTACGTGTAGGGAAGGATTAGCACCCCCACAACGCCCATCCTAAAATGGTACCAACTAGTTTTAGGTTATCTTTACAATTTGCCTTGTGTTTATATTAATTTCGATATGCTTATATATTGGGAATATTTCTAAGATTTTTCCATCAATTTGGCTCCAACCTTAGAAATTCCCCTCACCTCAAGATATTCAAGGAGTCTCAATTGACTTTCTTGAACTCCATCGTCGGATAAATTTTAATATTTTATGAGGTTCTTTTTTTTAATCTTATCTCTAATTTTGACTCTATATTAATCTCTATATTTTTTAATCTTATTATATTTATCTATATATTTTATTTATTTATTTATTTAGAGAATAAATACGAATCATTGTTTTTTGAAGATTCTCTTAAAAGCGTCCCATCAATTTGGCTCGGCTTAAAAGAAATCTTTCCACCTAGAAATTTTCAAGGAGTCCCAATTGACTTTCTTGAAATTTCATCATTGGCATGATTCATGTTTACTCCTTTATCTATCTAATTTTATTTCTTATGATTTTTATTTTAAGCTATTTAGTTCATTTACTTATCTAATTTTATTTAAGTTTCTTTAATTTTAACCTTGATTTAATTTATCTTTATTTTATTTATTTATATTTATTTAATAAACATGAATTATATTTTATCGAAAATTCTTTCAAAAGTATTCCATCAATTTGGCTCAACTTGAGAAAAAATCATCTCACCTAGAAATATCCAAGGAGTCTCGATTGACTTTCTTGGAATTTCATACTCGGTATAACTCATATTTATTTATTATCTAGTCTTAATAATTACTAATTTTTTTCAATCTAAACTATTTCATTCTATTTATTTAATTTTTCATCTAATTTATGTTCTTGTATTTATATTTATTTATATTTTATTCATATTTAATTTACTAAGCATAAACATGAAATTGAAAATTCTTTCAAAAGTATCCCATCGATTTGGCTCAACTTAAGAAAGAACTTTCTCACCTAGACATTTTTAAGATGTCTCAATTGACTTTCTCAAAATGTCATCATCGGTATTATATTTATTTACTTAAATTATTGATTCGTTTTACAAAATTATAACTAAAAATCCTATTTAATGCATTTTATTCTAAAAAAAAAAGCAGTTGCAAAAGAATAAATTAGTAAGTGAAGCACAAGAGCAATTTCATCAATCCATGTGCAAGTAAGTACACAAATAAAAACATTTTGATGGCAGAACACGTAAATACACAAATAGATACAACTTGATGGCAGAACATGACAAGTAATAAAAAAAAAGGTAATTGCAAGAGAATGAATTAATGCACACATATTGCTAGGTACGTAGAAACAGAAAGCAACAAATAATCTAAGTCAAGTTCTATCACCATGCTCTGTATATGAATGGGTAACACATCACGTGGCTCTATAAACAAATTACAATTAGTCAACCAAACACCAAATCATTTCAAACACAATTAAAAGTAAATAAAACAAAACAAAACAAATAAAATGTTATACCTGCAAATCCCTTCCCGTTTCTCAAACCCAAGCCAAATTTCTTAAATTTTCTTTTTCTTTCTCACCCGTGAACCAACCCCAACTTTTTTCTTTCTATCCTCTATCAAGTCCGGTGCAGGAAAGATGGCAGTGGTGAGCAAGTTAGACTGTGCGGCTTGGTGAAGACAGCAAGGGTGGTGCGCAACAACTAGGACGCAGTAAAGCCTGATGGTGATGGTAACGCAGTAAGGATCTAGTTTGGCTGTAAAGGGTGGAGGCTCCAGTGGTAACGGCACCTCAATATTTCCTTAGCTTTTTCTTTTGTTCAGTTTGCTTTGCTTTGCTTTCCTATTCCAGAAACCCGTAGCTCCTTTGTTCTTTCTTTTCCTCAATATAGAAGCAGTAGCGGAACTGAAGGATAATGACAGTTTGGATGCAGGGTGGTGACGGTGCAACAACAGCAACTGCGGCAGAAGGCTTGGTGCAGCAGTGGACCATGCAAACAAGGGACGTGGTCAGAGGTGCAAGTGTGTGCAAGGCGGCTGGGACCGATGCAGCAAGGTGTTTGTCGTTGTGGTGATGACGAGCTGCTATGGATGATGGTTTTTTGGTTTGAGGCAGCAGGCAGCAGCAAGGAACGATGGTGGTTTTGCAACAAGCTGGGCAGTGATGGTGATGCAGCAGCGATGAGAGTTTATGGTGAAGACAGGGGATGGTGCAAGGGAGGCTTGGCGTTAATGCAGCCCGGTTCAAGAAAGATTATCAGCCGTTCTTATAATGGAGAAGATGATGACAAAGAGATATAAGTTGCTTACGGCGTGGAGATCATGGTGGCAACAGTATGAAGGTTAGCTCGATGATCAGGCCACTAGCTAGGTTTTTTACTCTAGGTTTTCTTTTTTTTTCCTAGGGTTTCTCCTAGGGTTTTTCTAGGGGTTTCTCCTTAGGTTTTTTTTTCTCCCCCCTTTCTCATCCTTTTCATTGGCTTTTATAGCCTCAAAGTTTCATGGAAAGCAATCAAAATTTATAATTGATCCCATGATCATGGGATTTTTCATTTATTTTGTTTGACTTTCCCTCTTTTTTTTAAAAATTTATTTCCATTTCATTTTTTTTATTTTTGGTAATCAATTTTCAGATTTTATTTCACCCAATTTATTTCCTTCCTTTTGCTAATTTATTCATTGATTTAATGGCTGATTATTTTTTTATTTTATTTTTGGCAACAATATCAACTTTAGTCAACTCTTGAAGGTGTGAATTTTGCATGTGCTCCACATGAGATTTGACCAAAGTTGACTTGTTTCTTTTTATCATTATTTATTTTTTTTGGTTTTTGATTTTTTGATTATATATATAAAAAAATTGTTCGGACAAAATTAGGTGTCTACAGCTGCCCCTCTTTGCGCTTTGCTGTGAAACAGTAATGGTGCAAAGACATAGACAACCATTTTGTCCGAATGCAAGACCTATCAATGATTTTTTTTTTTGTAAAATATGATATTTCCTAGCCTCTTCTATCATAAGACTAAGGAAATGAATGCAAAATGGAATTTTCTAGTTTTCTCTATCATAAGACTAAAGAAATGAATGCAAAATGGAACTTTTTAGTCTTTTCTATCATAAGACTGAGGAATGCAAGATGAAGTTTTGCTAGTCTCTCCTATCATAAGACTAAGGAATGGAAAAAATGAAATTTCCTAGTCTTTCCTATCATAAGACGAAGGAAATGAATGTAGAATGAGATTTCCTAATCTTTTCTACCACAAGATTAAGGAATGCAAAGTGAAATTCCTAGTCTCTCCTATCATAAGACTAAGGAATGCAATTATGAATTTTCCAAATCTTTTCTATCATAAGATTAAGGAATGCAAAGTGAAGTTCCTAGTCTCTCCTATCATAAGACTAAGGAATGCAAGATGAAATTTTCCTAGTCTCTCCTATCATAAGACTAAGGAATGCAAACATGAGTTTTCCTAATCTTCTCTATCACTAGATTAAAGAACGCAAAGTGAAATTCCTAGTCTCTCCTACCGTAAGACTAAGGAATGCAAACATGAATTTTCCTAATCTTTTCTATCACAAGATTAAGGAATGCAAAGCGAGATTTTTTTTTAGTCTCTTCTATCATAAGACTAAGGATTGTGAAATTAAATTTCCTAGTCTTTCCTATCATAAGACTAAGGAATGGATAATGATCATGAAGTAAAAGCTCCTCTCACCAGAGGTTATGAGACTTTTGAAAACAAAAAGCTCCTCTCAACAGAGGCAATGAGACTTTTGAAAAATAAAGCTCCTCTCAACAGAGGCATTGAGACTTTGACAATAAAGAGCTCCTTTCGACAGAGGCAGTGAAACTTTTGAAAAATAAAGCTCCTCTCAACAGAGGCAATGAGACTTTTGAAAATAACAAGCTCCTCTCAACAGAGGCAATGAAACTTTTGAAAAATAAAACTCCTCTCAACAGAGGCAATGAAACTTTTGAAAATAACGAGCTCCTCTCAAGAGAGGCAATGAGACTTTTGAAAAATAAAGCTCCTCTCAACAGAGGCAATGAGACTTTTCAAAAATAAAGCTCTTCTCAACAGAGGCAATGAGACTTTTAAAATAAAGAATTTCATTCAGAATGCTAGTTATCATGGGCTTGACTGGGCTTAATTTTCATTTTGATGCCAACAATATTGGGCTTCATCCTCCTCTAAAGTGCCAGCTAAACTGAACTTTGCTCTCATCTAAGATTTTTCAAAAAAAGATTTTTCAAAAAAGTAATTTTCTCATCATCTTCTCATACCTTATCATTTTTTCAAATTACCATCTCTTATATTTTCTCTTTTCCTCAAAATTTTAACCACTCAGAACTTCTTATCCTAATGTCTTAACAAATAGTTCAATGTCAAAATGCATTAATGAAATGTCATGCATGTCATGAATGTAATGAATGCCATGAATGTTATGCACATGTCAATGTCATGCCCCCTGAATTATTCCATGAATGTATGAAAATGCAATCTCAATTGTGGTAACATGATTCTCAAGCTCATCTCGTTTTCCTCAAGTTTCACATATTTGCTGGATTCTTCTTATTCAAATCTTCTTTCATTTAACATTCCATCTTTTATTGAGTCCTAGTCTAATTATGCTCGAAGACTAGGTATCATGTTTTCAGATTTATACATTCATCATTCACTTTTGTTTCTTTCTCTCTCTTAGTAATGCAAGATTTATCAAAAGAAAATTTTTTTTTCAAAAATTTACCCAAAAAGGTTACCAAAATTCATTTATTTTCCTTCCAACTCAACCACCAATGTAATGCACTTATGCATATTCTCAATTTTTTATATGGGTGGTATAAATTTAAAATGATCAAGAGAGATATAGATATTCATTCTTAAAAAAGAACATGAAATCAAGAAAAATCAATGGGACAATCTGTTTGGAATAAGGTTTTCAGTATCCATGAACATTCTGACAATTTCAATCAAGTCAATCTAAAATTCCTTTCCAAAAGCCCACTCTTATGTTGATATGTTCTTTCATGTAGTGTTTGCCAATCTTGCATTCATATCAAAACTTTTGATGCTGATATTTTCCTAAGCTGTCTTTTTCGGTTTTCAACTTAGGTGCCCCCCTCAATTGATTCAAACTGCCCTTTTCGGGTTTTCAATTTGAATCTTCCTTTTTCTTTTTCTTTTTCTTTTTCTTCTTTTTTTTCTTTTTTCTTT
Organism: Heritiera fomes; assembly: GCA_032173925.1. Taxonomy (NCBI): domain Eukaryota; kingdom Viridiplantae; phylum Streptophyta; class Magnoliopsida; order Malvales; family Malvaceae; genus Heritiera; species Heritiera fomes. The sequence continues at coordinate 23,427,883 of JAPDPM010000015.1, forward strand.
TTTTCTTTTTTCTTTTTTCTTTTTTTCCATATTTTTATTTTTTTTCTTTTTTTCTCTTCATTTTCAACTTCATCGGCTTTGACAAACTTCAACCTTCAATGCTCAATCCAAATTCATGCCCTTAAAGGGCGTTTTTGATTTCGATCCAAGATATCTTCCAAAGCTCATGGATTTTTTCATTCAACGTGATATACTTCCTTCAAAAGATCATTATCTCATTGTACAAGTATGTTTTCATTCAACGCATGATTCTTCAATTCAAGCATTTACATTTGATCAAAATGGGCTTTTAAAGGCACGTAATGTAGGCTCAGGTGAGGGCTTATGAAAGAAAAGGATATGGTAGGCCCAAAATGTGTTTCAAGGTTTATAGACCAAGAGATCACTTTCTTTATCAAGTAAAACATTTAAGCATTTTGCCCTTTCTTGCTTTTTTTTTGGGTTTTCTTTTTGAATTCAAACCCTTTTCTTTTTTCTTTATTTTTTTCACAAAAATGGGCTTTTTTTCCCCTTGATTCATCATGAACACTTTCATTTTTTGCCCCCAAAATTTCTTTATTTCATCTTCTTTGCCCCCAATGTGGAGGGTGATTCTTGGTAGGTTACATTACAAAAATATAATAGGCTCAAAAGGGGTAATCAAAGGATAATTTTACTCATACTTGAAGGATAGTGAAAGAATGTTATTTATCATTTCAAATGTAAGTGCTCTCTTTAAAGATCATATATTGAACAATGACAAACTTGTTAAAAGCTTTTGTAAGATATTCACCTTTCTCGTACCGTCTATCAAGTGCGGATGGTTAGCAACCTTCGCAACATTGGCAGACTATTAATTCATCAACAGTAGTTGTTCTTTCAAAATTGAACCCTATATTTATTGACATCATTATCATCATGTTCATTATTTGGATACTTGTGAATGAAAGATATGGTGAGTATGTGAGAAATGGCAAATGAATAGAATGAGAAATTGACAGTGCATCACACTAGTCACTTTATTGAAAGAGAAATAAATAAAAGTTAACCCATACATAAAACTTTATTTCGTGCTTATGGGCTTAAGCACTTTCAAAAACTAACTTGCATTACTTAAAGAAAAAGAAAACAAAATCAAAACTAGAATTTATAAATCTTCAAAATTGTCAGGCTCGAACCCTCCATACCCCCATAAGACAAATCTCTTCTTGACCTATAACTTATTCTATTACTCCCTTTCCCTTACTCAAGTTTTTCAACAACTTAGTAATTTGGGTCAATTGCCCCCCTTATGTCCTCTTGAGCTTTTTCCATATTCTCCATTCGAATGCTTTGCTCTTTTTCCATGATCCTAGCTTGATAACGAGTGTGATGTGAATGGACTTTTGGTCGAGCTATCTTTGAACCTTTATTACCACAATTAGAGTTCATCATTTTTCATGTGGTGATGCTTGAAGAAGTTTGAAAATGCTTTGTTTTTTTTTTTTAAAAAAAATGAATGAAGATGAACAAAATGATATGATGCTTCATGTTTATGAATGTAATGGCATGGTAAAAAGTTGCCATGTAACAATAATGGATGAGTGATGCATGGAAATGTTTTGGTGAAGAACTCATGGTACCCTCTTAGTATCTCATGTATAAATCAAAATCAAACAAACTTGATCAAACATGTGTCCTAAGTAATGAGTATTTTCTATAGCTTGGGTTGATGTAGCTCTATCTTACAATTGATCTTCTTAATTTCACTATATCCATGGCTTTAGATAAAAGGGCTAATGGTTCCCAAATTGTTCCTCACTGTCGTCCACACAAGACTAGTAAGGCACCCAATCCTCACCCATTATAGGTTACAAATGGAAAGGTTCAATTTGAGTGGTAGTATGTAACATCCCAAAACCACTATATAATAGAATATTCACTTGTAAACTTCACTTACTTACCGGTTGGGCTGTCTGTGATGCTTAACAACTTTTATTACATTATGAATTAATAAAGTATCTTCCTTAAATGAGTATATACATTCCCTTCGTAGTTAAAGTAGTACTGTACAACTTTGCTGAATATATAAAAGAATATAACATACCTTCGATATCAAATCTCTGGAAGGTAAGTCTCTTAGTTCAAATCCGTTATCTGTGGAGTGGAAAATAAGGAGTGAGCAACAATGTGCTCAGTAAAGAAGGTGTATGCTGCTTTAAAAAAATATAAAAGCTAAAATCTCAAAACCAATTAATTGTCCTAATGTTCAAACTCATTAGGGATAACTATGGTTAACATGAAACAGGATTCACCAGATCCTTTCATAAATCATTTAATTGAGACTAGGCAACAATTTAAATCATGCAAAGAACACAAGTCGTCCGCTTTTGGGGTGCACCCGTAGGCCATCGCCCCTCACGGCTATCTCATCTAGATGTATGGCCATAATCTGTAGGTGGTCCTCGGGTCCACTTGCCAAGTGACCTCGAGACCGCTGAAGACTTGGCAGGTCTATCAGCCCTGTGACGCCCCAGGGTGCACTCGCTGGTCTATTTGACCCGAGCCATCGCCCTAGTTAGGTCACGCAAAGTACATGAATGATAATGCATGAACTTATGACCTAATGTCTCAAAATCAAGTTATCATTTCCATAAAATGATTTAGTTTCCAAAAGGGTTTATAACTAGTAAAACAACCCTCCATTTTCAACATTTTCTATGAAAGAAAGGCACTTTGGGAGCCAGTTCGCCCACGGCTAGTTCGCCCAGGGTCAGCTCGCCCATTAGCCAATTCGCCCAAGGGACTACTCGCCCGAGAATTTGATATTTTCTATTTTCAAAAATAATTAAAATATTTCATTTTTCGTTTAAGAAATTACATTTTAAAACAGTTCACCAGAGCCTACTCGCCTTTATCAGCTCGCCCTGACTACTCGACAAGACGGCGAATAATAGTCGCCCGCCTCATAGTTTTTCAAAACATAAGTACGGCTGGCTGAAAAACAGTTCGCCCGCCTTTTACTTTAAAACAAGGGTCGTCCGCCCAAACACTTTAAAAAGGGTTCGCCCGACTATGGCTTACCGGATTTCTCTTTAAAACAAAGGCACTCGTCCAGATCTCAAAGAAAGAGCTCGCCATTGGCTCGCCCGAGTTTCTGTTTAATACAAAACTACTCGCCCGCCTTAGTGAGTTCGACCAACCAAAGAACTTATGGCGGCTTATAGTTCGCCCGAAACCAAAACAATTTATCAAACGATGCATGTCAGAAAATAAAACAAATTTCGATATTTTCTTAACGTTTTTACTCCACAGGACATGCATTTGCCTCACATACAACTTCCTTACCTCGTCTGATACAGCTTAGCTTCTCGCCCGCCTTGCTCAATTCCCATCTGCAAAGCATTTATTCACTTTATTAATATTTTCCAACAAGGATTTATATTTATCCTAAAAATATGGCACTTTTGGCGAATTAAGTTCGCCATTCGCCCATCATAGCTCGCTGTCCATTAGCGGCTTATTCGTGCGAGTTCGCCCTTGTAATGGAATACGTTGGCGACTTCTTTTTCTCCAACTCGCCCTACTGGCGATCATCAACTTTACATGGGCGACTTCTTATCGCCATTCTCGCCTATTGGCGATCATTTGATCTCGCCCGCCATACCACATACTGGCGGACTCATATAAACATTTTCCTAACCTCGTCCCATCCTTTGGGCGAGTACTTACCCATTTTTACTAGCAACTTTCTACTCGCCCGTCGTGTTTCCTTACTCATTCTGGGTTATTTTTCCATCTATTTTCTTATATTGTTCAACAATATTCAACTACAACCAGGCTATGTCTATAATTAAATATCAAGAGAACTATAAAAGCTATGAAACTCACCTTTACTGAGCTGCTCTTCCAACAACAGGATGCTTTCTTGCCTTTCTTAGCTTTTCTTCTCTTGTTCCTTAGCTCTTCAACGGGGAGGAAAGGTTTAACTGATAAAAGGATAAAACTCTATGACTATGAAAGGAACGGAAGAATAAGGTGATCTTTGTAGCAAACAGAATGGGCGAGAAGGATTCTGGAGAGAATGGAGTTTTCATTTCAATCCATTTCTTCCTCTTAAAGCCTCTTATATAGCCGTTCCGTTTCACTTAAGTTCAACACCTGTTTCCTTATCCTGTTTTCCTCATCATTTTATGTATTAAATTCTGTGGAAAAACTGCAGCTAGTGGACTACGGTAAGAAGAAAATTCCCGGCAATGTGTTGAAAATTTTGTTTCTTTTTCCTCTTCTTCTCCTAGTCCACGCCTCTGCCAGTCACTCTTATTGGCTTGTTCCTCTTGCTATTAAATGCTAAATCTCCTTTGTCAAATAAAGCAACCGGCGAGAAGTCCTCAGCGCCCCTTTCCTGGACTTTTCTATTTCCTTTTCTGCACTTCTCCACGCCAACATCTCTTCCAGCCGCCCACGTTGATTGGCTCTCCTTTCTCTATTTTCTCTATTCGTCTGACAGCCCATTGAATGTTGAATTTTTGACTACAATTTCTCCTTTTATTCTTCTTTCCCACGCCAATGTCAACCACAATTATTAACTTTGTCTTACCTCATTTAATGCTTTCATACCATAATAATTAAATCCCAACAATATCTTGTTACACTTTAATATTTGTTTCTCTTTCTTTATACACTACACTATAAATCATCTCTTAGATTGAAAAGTGGAAATTCACATTCGATTTAATTTCACAAAATTTTTATTTCCACTATCAATAATGTACACATATGGCATACAGTATAATAAAATTCGGATTTTACATTTCTCCCCACCTTAAGAAATTTGGTCCTCCAAATTTAACTTAGACCTGTCACTGAAAGAGCTCTGGATGCCTCTCATGCATAAGGCTCTCTAACTCCCAAGTAGCCTCCTCCTCGTTATGATACTGCCAGAGCACTTTGACCAACGAAATCGTCTTAGATCGCAATACCTTATCTTTCCTATCCAGAATCCGCACCGGTTTCTCAACGTAACTCATGTCCTCTCTGATCTCCAATGGCTCGTGTCGAATCACGTGAGAAGGATCTGGATTGTACTTTCTTAACATCGAGACATGGAATACGTTATGCACTCCTGACAACTCTGGTGGTAGTGCTAACCGATATGCCACATCTCCTACGCGATCTAAGATCTCATAAGGCCCAATGTATCGAGGACTCAACTTTCCTCTCTTCCCGAATCTCATTATACCTTTGGACGGCGAAACCTTTAAAAACACATAATCACCCACTATAAACTTCAATGGTCGGCGTCTAATATCTGCATAACTCTTCTGCCGACTCTGAGCCGTTCTGAGCCTCTCACAGATCATCCGTACATCATGAGAAGCCTGCTCGACCAAATCGGGAGCTAACAGTTTACGGTCTCCAACTTCTTCCCATGCTATAGGGGATCTGCATCGTCTGCCATACAAGGCCTCATATGGTGCCATGCCGATACTCGTATGAAAACTATTATTATAAGCAAACTCTGCCAGGGGTAAATGATCGTCCCATGAGCCTCTAAAATCCAATGCACACGCTCTCAACATATCCTCGAGCGTCTGTATCGTACGCTCGGACTGCCCATCAGTCTGTGGATGAAAAGCGGTGCTAAAACTCAACTGGGATCCCATAGCCTCCTGAAATCTCTCCCAAAAATGAGAGGTGAAGCGAGAGTCCCTATCAGAGGTGATACTCACTGGAACACCACGTAACTTCACTATCTCCCTGACATACAACTCGGCCAAGGCACTAACTGAATCTGTAGATCTCATGGCTAAGAAATGAGCAGACTTAGTCAATCTGTCGACTATTACCCAAATAGCATCATACCCTTTCCGGGTCCGTGGTAATCCCATAATAAAATCCATAGTTACATGCTCCCATTTCCATGTAGGAATCGATAACGGTCGAAGCATACCTGCCGGCTTCTGATGTTCAATCTTAATCTGTTGACATGTTAGACATCTAGTAACAAAATCTGCGATGTCCTTTTTCATCTTAGGCCACCAGTACACTTTCCGGAGATTCTGGTACATCTTAGTACTACCCGGATGTAACGTGTATCTAGAGGTATGGGCCTCTGATAAAATCAACTCTCTAAGCTGCTGATCACCGGGAACACATATCCGACCTCTAAACCTCAGTATCTCATCGGTGCCAATCTCAAAATCCAACTCATCTCCTATTTGAATCTGGCTGGCCACCCCAATACAATAATCATCACTCCTCTGAGCTTCCTTAATTCGATCCATCAAATCCGGCTCGATACGAAAACTAGCTGTAAACCCATACTGGTCAGAGGAAACAACTGTCAAACTGAGGTTAGAGAACTGCTCTATCAACTCATGTTCCCTGATCATCATGTACGATATCATGCCAACATGCTTACGGCTCAGTGCATCAGCTACTACATTAGCTTTACCTGGGTGATACAAAATCTCACAATCATAGTCCTTTAATAGTTCCATCCACTGTCGCTGTCTCAAATTCAACTCTTTCTGTGAGAATATATACTTCAGACTCTTATGGTCTGTATATATCTGAAATTTCTCTCCGTACAAATAATGTCGCCATATCTTCAGTGCAAACACCACTGCGGCTAGCTCCAAGTCATGTGTCGGGTAATTCTTCTCATGATCCTTCAACTATCGAGAACCATAGGCTATAACCCGACCATGCTGCATGAGCACACACCCTAAACCTTGAGCGGATGCATCAGTATACACCATAAATCCACCTGATCCGCTAGGAAGGGCTAATACAGAGGCACTAGTTAATCTCTTCTTAAGTTCACCAAAACTACGCTCACACGCATCATTCCACTCAAACTTTACATCCTTACGTGTGAGTCGTGTCAATGGAGCAGCAAATCTAGAAAATCCCTCCACAAACCTGCGATAATATCCGGCAAGACCTAAGAAACTCCGTATCTCGGTAACCGTGTTAGGCCTCTCCCACTGAACAATGGCCTCTATCTTGGACGGATCAACTGATACCCCGTCTCTCGACACTACATGTCCGAGAAATATAATGTGGTCAAGCCAGAACTCGCACTTACTAAGCTTAGCATATAACTTTCGCTCTCTGAGGGTTTGTAGAACAATCTGCAAATGCTGCTCATGCTCCTCTGAAGTCTTAGAGTAAATCAGTATGTCATCAATAAATACTATGACAAACTTATCCAAAAATGAATGAAATACCTCATTCATCAAACTCATAAAAGCTGCAGGGGCATTTGTCAGTCCAAATGGCATCACTAAGAACTCATAGTGGCCATAGCGAGTTCGAAAGGCTGTCTTATGCACATCCGACTCCTTAATCTTCAACTGGTGATAGCCTGATCGAAGGTCTATCTTGGAAAACACCTGTGCACCCCTGAGCTGATCAAACAAATCATCAATCCGAGGTAGTGGATACTTATTCTTAACGGTAGCCCGATTCAACATCCGATAATCAATACACAACCGGAGGCTACCATCCTTCTTCCGAACAAATAATACTGGAGCTCCCCACGGTGACACACTGGGACGTATAAATCCCTTATCTAATAACTCTTGGAGCTGTTTCTTGAGCTCATCCAACTCTGGCAGTGCCATCCTATATGGAGGTCTAGAAATCGGCTCCGTACCGGGTACCAACTCGATCATAAACTCCGTCTCTCGATCCGGTGGTAACCCTGGTAAATCCTCTGGAAATACATCCGAGAAGTCCTCAACCACAGGAATCTCTTGTATCTTTGGATGCATCCTCTCAACATCCTCCACACTAGCAATATATCCTTCATAAACATTCATACACAACCACAATTTCAGTACACATGTCGTTTCATAACATAAATTCTCATACTTTTATTAATTTACAATAACTTTATAATGTACTTTTCGGGATAAAAGAAGGTAATAAACTTAGTATTACAGTCCAAACTAACATGATTTGCAGCCAACCAATCCATTCCTAAAATGATATCAAAATCATATATATCCAACAAAATTAGGTTAGCTGTCACAACCTTCTCTCCTATAGTCAATTTACAACTCCTATATATAACATCTGTCATCTGGAAATCATTAAAAGGAGTTTTCACTCGCAATGTATATTCTAACAACTCCGGCTCTACTGGGGTCCTGTTGGCATATGCAGGCGATAAGAATGAGTGGGTAGAACCCGGGTCAATTAAGGCAATTACGGGAATATCAAAAAGATAAATTTTACCTTTAATCACATCGATAGAGGCGTCGGCAATCTCCTGATCCAACGCATACACCCGACCCTGAGTCACAACTTTCTTACCCTTTTCTGCGGCTGTCGCCCGCCTTGGTTGTGAGGGTGTCGCTTTCTCGTGCGCATTCTGAGCTGCCGGGGCCGTTATCTGAGGTACTGCAGGAGGTATAGTAGAAGCAGTCGACTCTCTACGCATCGGGCAATCCTTAATAAAGTGCCCCGTCTGTCCACATCTAAAACATACTCCAGTCATTACAGGACAAGGGCGCGATCCATGCGACCTTCCACAATGTCTACATAAGGGCGCAACACTCCTCTGAGTGGTGGTGGGGCCACTAGCAGGAGTAGAAACTGCTGGTCTATCAATTTTGCCCTCTGAAATCTGTATGCCCGAAGATCTGGTCTTCTTAAACTGCTCTCTACCTGGTCTATCCTCCATAAACCTCTTAGCTTTTCCTTTTCCTCTGCCTTTATTCTTGCTACTGAAATCGAGCTGGAACTACTCATAGTCCCTCTCACATAGCTGAGCCCGTTGAACTATCTCATCATAAGTCTGTATAACAAATGGGGCTAGCTTTACTCTGATGGATGGCCTCAAACCCGCTCTAAATCTCGAAATCTTATACCGGGCATTTATACTGGTCTGTGGATCAAAACGGCTCAAGGTAGTAAATTTAGCCTCATACTCATTCACTGACATACTACCCTGTACTAAATCCATAAATTCCTGCTGTAATTTATCTTGAGCAGTGTCAGGAATATATTGCCTTCTAAAAGCTTCCACAAACACATCCCATGCCAGATCCTGATGTTGAGCAAATAATACCGTCTGGGTGGCTTTCCACCAATGTCTCGCATCATCTGCCAGTTGGAACACAGCTAGACCCACTTTCTCTGTCTCTGAACATCTCATAATCTCGAGTAATCTATCAATCTCTATAACCCACTGTTCTGCCACCAATGGATCCCTAGTACCTTTAAACTTCCGTGGATCCAATTTCTTAAATGATTTCACCAATGCCACACTACAATATGACTCTGCATTTCGTGGCTGCTGAATCAGTGGCTGTGGTGGAGCTATCGGTGGCTGAGGTGCTGGTGGTGGAATAGGCTCAGGCTCAGGCACAGCTGGTGCCGGCTGTGGCGGTGCAGGTGCCTCTACTGGGGCTGCGGGAGCTGTAGCTCTCTCCCTCTCTGCCCTATCAGCGGCTCTATCCGCCTGATACATAGCCATAAAATCTGCTACCAACCTCTCTACTTGGTTCACACGAGCATCAATGCTCTCTAACTGTAGAGGACGTGGAGGTCTTGGGGCAGGTTCCGGTGTCTGTGGTTCCGGAGTCTGTGCCGCCCTACCTCGGCCTATACCCCTCACTGAGCGCATCCTCCTCCTTCCACTCATATCTGTACCACAGAAATCGTTTATCACTTATCATTAACACATCAATTATATATTCAGTTTATACAGTACTACAGGGGAATGTATACTATTTCACCATTTACTTTAAGCATCATTAGACATCCGACCAACCCTGCTCTGATACCATTAAATCTGTAACATCCCAAAACCACTATATAATAGAATATTCACTTGTAAACTTCACTTACTTACCGGTTGGGCTGTCTGTGATGCTTAACAACTTTTATTACATTATGAATTAATAAAGTATCTTCCTTAAATGAGTATATACATTCCCTTCGTAGTTAAAGTAGTACTGTACAACTTTGCTGAATATATAAAAGAATATAACATACCTTCGATATCAAATCTCTGGAAGGTAAGTCTCTTAGTTCAAATCCGTTATCTGTGGAGTGGAAAATAAGGAGTGAGCGACAATGTGCTCAGTAAAGAAGGTGTATGCTACTTTAAAAAAATATAAAAGCTAAAATCTCAAAACCAATTAATTGTCCTAATGTTCAAACTCATTAGGGATAACTATGGTTAACATGAAACAGGATTCACCAGATCCTTTCATAAATCATTTAATTGAGACTAGGCAACAATTTAAATCATGCAAAGAACACAAGTCGTCCGCTTTTGGGGTGCACCCGTAGGCCATCGCCCCTCACGGCTATCTCATCTAGATGTATGGCCATAATCTGTAGGTGGTCCTCGGGTCCACTTGCCAAGTGACCTCGAGACCGCTGAAGACTTGGCAGGTCTATCAGCCCTGTGACGCCCCAGGGTGCACTCGCTGGTCTATTTGACCCGAGCCATCGCCCTAGTTAGGTCACGCAAAGTACATGAATGATAATGCATGAACTTATGGCCTAATGTCTCAAAATCAAGTTATCATTTCCATAAAATGATTTAGTTTCCAAAAGGGTTTATAACTAGTAAAACAACCCTCCATTTTCAACATTTTCTATGAAAGAAAGGCACTTTGGGAGCCAGTTCGCCCACGGCTAGTTCGCCCAGGGTCAGCTCGCCCATTAGCCAATTCGCCCAAGGGACTACTCGCCCGAGAATTTGATATTTTCTATTTTCAAAAATAATTAAAATATTTCATTTTTCGTTTAAGAAATTACATTTTAAAACAGTTCACCAGAGCCTACTCGCCTTTATCAGCTCGCCCTGACTACTCGACAAGACGGCGAATAATAGTCGCCCGCCTCATAGTTTTTCAAAACATAAGTACGGCTGGCTGAAAAACAGTTCGCCCGCCTTTTACTTTAAAACAAGGGTCGTCCGCCCAAACACTTTAAAAAGGGTTCGCCCGACTATGGCTTACCGGATTTCTCTTTAAAACAAAGGCACTCGTCCAGATCTCAAAGAAAGAGCTCGCCATTGGCTCGCCTGAGTTTCTGTTTAATACAAAACTACTCGCCCGCCTTAGTGAGTTCGACCAACCAAAGAACTTATGGCGGCTTATAGTTCGCCCGAAACCAAAACAATTTATCAAACGATGCATGTCAGAAAATAAAACAAATTTCGATATTTTCTTAACGTTTTTACTCCACAGGACATGCATTTGCCTCACATACAACTTCCTTACCTCGTCTGATACAGCTTAGCTTCTCGCCCGCCTTGCTCAATTCCCGTCTGCAAAGCATTTATTCACTTTATTAATATTTTCCAACAAGGATTTATATTTATCCTAAAAATATGGCACTTTTGGCGAATTAAGTTCGCCATTCGCCCATCATAGCTCGCTGTCCATTAGCGGCTTATTCGTGCGAGTTCGCCCTTGTAATGGAATACGTTGGCGACTTCTTTTTCTCCAACTCGCCCTACTGGCGATCATCAACTTTACATGGGCGACTTCTTATCGCCATTCTCGCCTATTGGCGATCATTTGATCTCGCCCGCCATACCACATACTGGCGGACTCATATAAACATTTTCCTAACCTCGTCCCATCCTTTGGGCGAGTACTTACCCATTTTTACTAGCAACTTTCTACTCGCCCGTCGTGTTTCCTTACTCATTCTGGGTTATTTTTCCATCTATTTTCTTATATTGTTCAACAATATTCAACTACAACCAGGCTATGTCTATAATTAAATATCAAGAGAACTATAAAAGCTATGAAACTCACCTTTACTGAGCTGCTCTTCCAACAACAGGATGCTTTCTTGCCTTTCTTAGCTTTTCTTCTCTTGTTCCTTAGCTCTTCAACGGGGAGGAAAGGTTTAACTGATAAAAGGATAAAACTCTATGACTATGAAAGGAACGGAAGAATAAGGTGATCTTTGTAGCAAACAGAATGGGCGAGAAGGATTCTGGAGAGAATGGAGTTTTCATTTCAATCCATTTCTTCCTCTTAAAGCCTCTTATATAGCCGTTCCGTTTCACTTAAGTTCAACACCTGTTTCCTTATCCTGTTTTCCTCATCATTTTATGTATTAAATTCTGTGGAAAAACTGCAGCTAGTGGACTACGGTAAGAAGAAAATTCCCGGCAATGTGTTGAAAATTTTGTTTCTTTTTCCTCTTCTTCTCCTAGTCCACGCCTCTGCCAGTCACTCTTATTGGCTTGTTCCTCTTGCTATTAAATGCTAAATCTCCTTTGTCAAATAAAGCAACCGGCGAGAAGTCCTCAGCGCCCCTTTCCTGGACTTTTCTATTTCCTTTTCTGCACTTCTCCACGCCAACATCTCTTCCAGCCGCCCACGTTGATTGGCTCTCCTTTCTCTATTTTCTCTATTCGTCTGACAGCCCATTGAATGTTGAATTTTTGACTACAATTTCTCCTTTTATTCTTCTTTCCCACGCCAATGTCAACCACAATTATTAACTTTGTCTTACCTCATTTAATGCTTTCATACCATAATAATTAAATCCCAACAATATCTTGTTACACTTTAATATTTGTTTCTCTTTCTTTATACACTACACTATAAATCATCTCTTAGATTGAAAAGTGGAAATTCACATTCGATTTAATTTCACAAAATTTTTATTTCCACTATCAATAATGTACACATATGGCATACAGTATAATAAAATTCGGATTTTACATAGTATTTCGCTAGCCATTGCGGAGGTATTACCTCACGAGAGCATAGTTACTTTACTTCCTCCTAAAAGGATAGAGCCTGGGTAGAGGGCTAATGAATGCACATGCACGTGAAGTGTGTGTCGAAGAAACATATAGTTATTAATATCAAAATTAACATTCATAAGGCAAACCTAAAATAACCTAAAACCAATCGTTGGCTTGACTCTCTAAAGTCCCCAGTGGAGTCGCCAAACTGTCATAACGTATTAAGTTTCGGGAAACCTAATAGCTAGACACTGAAATTATGGGAGTCGCCACCAACCATTCTAACCTAGGTGTGATTGGTCACCTATTCAAACTAAGGATAAGGCTTGGTCTACGTTCAAAGATACTAGGGTTCGGGAGTACGGTTACGTGTAGGGAAGGATTAGCACCCCCATAACGCCCATCCTAAAATGGTACCAACTAGTTTTAGGTTATCTTTACAATTTGCCTTGTGTTTATATTAATTTCGATATGCTTATATATTGGGAATATTTCTAAGATTTTTCCATCAATTTGGCTCCAACCTTAGAAATTTCCCTCACCTCAAGATATTCAAGGAGTCTCAATCGACTTTCTTGAACTCTATCGTCGGATAAATTTTAATATTTTATGAGGTTCTTTTTTTTAATCTTATCTCTAATTTTGACTCTATATTAATCTCTATATTTTTTAATCTTATTATATTTATCTATATATTTTATTTATTTATTTATTTAGAGAATAAATACTAATCATTGTTTTTTGAAGATTCTCTTAAAAGCGTCCCATCAATTTGGCTCGGCTTAAAAGAAATCTTTCCACCTAGAAATTTTCAAAGAGTCTCAATTGACTTTCTTGAAATTTCATCATTGGCATGATTCATGTTTACTCCTTTATCTATCTAATTTTATTTCTTATGATTTTTATTTTAAGCTATTTAGTTCATTTACTTATCTAATTTTATTTAAGTTTCTTTAATTTTAACCTTGATTTAATTTATCTTTATTTTATTTATTTATATTTATTTAATAAACAGGAATTATATTTTATCGAAAATTCTTTCAAAAGTATTCCATCAATTTGGCTCAACTTGAGAAAAAATCATCTCACCTAGAAATATCCAAGGAGTCTCGATTGACTTTCTTGGAATTTCATACTCGGTATAACTCATATTTATTTATTATCTAGTCTTAATAATTACTAATTTTTTTCAATCTAAACTATTTCATTCTATTTATTTAATTTTTCATCTAATTTATGTTCTTGTATTTATATTTATTTATATTTTATTCATATTTAATTTACTAAGCATAAACATGAAATTGAAAATTCTTTCAAAAGTATCCCATCGATTTGGCTCAACTTAAGAAAGAACTTTCTCACCTAGACATTTTTAAGATGTCTCAATTGACTTTCTCAAAATGTCATCATCGGTATTATATTTATTTACTTAAATTATTGATTCGTTTTACAAAATTATAACTAAAAATCCTATTTAATGCATTTTATTCTAAAAAAAAAAGCAGTTGCAAAAGAATAAATTAGTAAGTGAAGCACAAGAGCAATTTCATCAATCCATGTGCAAGTAAGTACACAAATAAAAACATTTTGATGGCAGAACACGTAAATACACAAATAGAAACAACTTGATGGCAGAACATGACAAGTAATAAAAAAAAAGGTAATTGCAAGAGAATGAATTAATGCACACATATTGCTAGGTACGTAGAAACAGAAAGCAACAAATAATCTAAGTCAAGTTCTATCACCATGCTCTGTATATGAATGGGTAACACATCACGTGGCTCTATAAACAAATTACAATTAGTCAACCAAACACCAAATCATTTCAAACACAATTAAAAGTAAATAAAACAAAACAAAACAAATAAAATGTTATACCTGCAAATCCCTTCCCGTTTCTCAAACCCAAGCCAAATTTCTTAAATTTTCTTTTTCTTTCTCACCCGTGAACCAACCCCAACTTTTTTCTTTCTATCCTCTATCAAGTCCGGTGCAGGAAAGATGGCAGTGGTGAGCAAGTTAGACTGTGCGGCTTGGTGAAGACAGCAAGGGTGGTGCGCAACAACTAGGACGCAGTAAAGCCTGATGGTGATGGTAACGCAGTAAGGATCTAGTTTGGCTGTAAAGGGTGGAGGCTCCAGTGGTAACGGCACCTCAATATTTCCTTAGCTTTTTCTTTTGTTCAGTTTGCTTTGCTTTGCTTTCCTATTCCAGAAACCCGTAGCTCCTCTGTTCTTTCTTTTCCTCAATATAGAAGCAGTAGCGGAACTGAAGGATAATGACAGTTTGGATGCAGGGTGGTGACGGTGCAACAACAGCAACTGCGGCAGAAGGCTTGGTGCAGCAGTGGACCATGCAAACAAGGGACGTGGTCAGAGGTGCAAGTGTGTGCAAGGCGGCTGGGACCGATGCAGCAAGGTGTTTGTCGTTGTGGTGATGACGAGCTGCTATGGATGATGGTTTTTTGGTTTGAGGCAGCAGGCAGCAGCAAGGAACGATGGTGGTTTTGCAACAAGCTGGGCAGTGATGGTGATGCAGCAGCGATGAGAGTTTATGGTGAAGACAGGGGATGGTGCAAGGGAGGCTTGGCGTTAATGCAGCCCGGTTCAAGAAAGATTATCAGCCGTTCTTATAATGGAGAAGATGATGACAAAGAGATATAAGTTGCTTACGGCGTGGAGATCATGGTGGCAACAGTATGAAGGTCAGCTCGATGATCAGGCCACTAGCTAGGTTTTTTACTCTAGGTTTTCTTTTTTTTTTCCTAGGGTTTCTCCTAGGGTTTTTCTAGGGGTTTCTCCTTAGGTTTTTTTTTCTCCCCCCTTTCTCATCCTTTTCATTGGCTTTTATAGCCTCAAAGTTTCATGGAAAGCAATCAAAAATTTATAATTGATCCCATGATCATGGGATTTTTCATTTATTTTGTTTGACTTTCCCTCTTTTTTTTTAAAAATTTATTTCTATTTCATTTTTTTTATTTTTGGTAATCAATTTTCAGATTTTATTTCACCCAATTTATTTCCTTCCTTTTGCTAATTTATTCATTGATTTAATGGCTGATTATTTTTTTCTTTTATTTTTGGCAACAATATCAACTTTAGTCAACTCTTGAAAGTGTGAATTTTGCATGTGCTCCACATGAGATTTGACCAAAGTTGACTTGTTTCTTTTTATCATTATTTATTTTTTTTGGTTTTTGATTTTTTGATTATATATATAAAAAAATTGTTCGGACAAAATTAGGTGTCTACAGCTGCCCCTCTTTGCGCTTTGCTGTGAAACAGTAATGGTGCAAAGACATAGACAACCATTTTGTCCGAATGCAAGACCTATCAATGATTTTTTTTTTTGTAAAATATGATATTTCCTAGCCTCTTCTATCATAAGACTAAGGAAATGAATGCAAAATGGAATTTTCTAGTCTTCTCTATCATAAGACTAAAGAAATGAATGCAAAATGGAACTTTTTAGTCTTTTCTATCATAAGACTGAGGAATGCAAGATGAAGTTTTGCTAGTCTCTCCTATCATAAGACTAAGGAATGGAAAAAATGAAATTTCCTAGTCTTTCCTATCATAAGACGAAGGAAATGAATGTAGAATGAGATTTCCTAATCTTTTCTACCACAAGATTAAGGAATGCAAAGTGAAATTCCTAGTCTCTCCTATCATAAGACTAAGGAATGCAATTATGAATTTTCCAAATCTTTTCTATCATAAGATTAAGGAATGCAAAGTGAAGTTCCTAGTCTCTCCTATCATAAGACTAAGGAATGCAAGATGAAATTTTCCTAGTCTCTCCTATCATAAGACTAAGGAATGCAAACATGAGTTTTCCTAATCTTCTCTATCACAAGATTAAGGAACGCAAAGTGAAATTCCTAGTCTCTCCTACCGTAAGACTAAGGAATGCAAACATGAATTTTCCTAATCTTTTCTATCACAAGATTAAGGAATGCAAAGCGAGATTTTTTTTTAGTCTCTTCTATCATAAGACTAAGGATTGTGAAATTAAATTTCCTAGTCTTTCCTATCATAAGACTAAGGAATGGATAATGATCATGAAGTAAAAGCTCCTCTCACCAGAGGTTATGAGACTTTTGAAAACAAAAAGCTCCTCTCAACAGAGGTAATGAGACTTTTGAAAAATAAAGCTCCTCTCAACAGAGGCATTGAGACTTTGACAATAAAGAGCTCCTTTCGACAGAGGCAGTGAAACTTTTGAAAAATAAAGCTCCTCTCAACAGAGGCAATGAGACTTTTGAAAATAACAAGCTCCTCTCAACAGAGGCAATGAAACTTTTGAAAAATAAAACTCCTCTCAACAGAGGCAATGAAACTTTTGAAAATAACGAGCTCCTCTCAAGAGAGGCAATGAAACTTTTGAAAAATAAAGCTCCTCTCAACAGAGGCAATGAGACTTTTCAAAAATAAAGCTCCTCTCAACAGAGGCAATGAGACTTTTAAAATAAAGAATTTCATTCAGAATGCTAGTTATCATGGGCTTGACTGGGCTTAATTTTCATTTTGATGCCAACAATATTGGGCTTCATCCTCCTCTAAAGTGCCAGCTAAACTGAACTTTGCTCTCATCTAAGATTTTTCAAAAAAGTAATTTTCTCATCATCTTCTCATACCTTATCATTTTTTCAAATTACCATCTCTTATATTTTCTCTTTTCCTCAAAATTTTAACCACTCAGAACTTCTTATCCTAATGTCTTAACAAATAGTTCAATGTCAAAATGCATTAATGAAATGTCATGCATGTCATGAATGTAATGAATGCCATGAATGTTATGCACATGTCAATGTCATGCCCCCTGAATTATTCCATGAATGTATGAAAATGCAATCTCAATTGTGGTAACATGATTCTCAAGCTCATCTCGTTTTCCTCAAGTTTCACATATTTGCTGGATTCTTCTTATTCAAATCTTCTTTCATTTAACATTCCATCTTTTATTGAGTCCTAGTCTAATTATGCTCGAAGACTAGGTATCATGTTTTCAGATTTATACATTCATCATTCACTTTTGTTTCTTTCTCTCTCTTAGTAATGCAAGATTTATCAAAAGAAAATTTTTTTTTCAAAAATTTACCCAAAAAGGTTACCAAAATTCATTTATTTTCCTTCCAACTCGACCACCAATGTAATGCACTTATGCATATTCTCAATTTTTTATATGGGTGGTATAAATTTAAAATGATCAAGAGAGATATAGATATTCATTCTTAAAAAAGAACATGAAATCAAGAAAAATCAATGGGACAATCTGTTTGGAATAAGGTTTTCAGTATCCATGAACATTCTGACAATTTCAATCAAGTCAATCTAAAATTCCTTTCCAAAAGCCCACTCTTATGTTGATATGTTCTTTCATGTAGTGTTTGCCAATCTTGCATTCATATCAAAACTTTTGATGCTGATATTTTCCTAAGCTGCCTTTTTCGGTTTTCAACTTAGGTGCCCCCCTCAATTGATTCAAACTGCCTTTTTCGGGTTTTCAATTTGAATTCTCCTTTTTCTTTTTCTTCTTTTTTCTTTTTTTTTCTTTTTTCTTTTTTTCCATATTTTTATTTTTTTTCTTTTTTTCTCTTCATTTTCAACTTCATCGCCTTTGACAAACTTCAACCTTCAGTGCTCAATCCAAATTCATGCCCTTAAAGGGCGTTTTTGATTTCGATCCAAGATATCTTCCAAAGCTCATGGATTTTTTCATTCAACGTGATATACTTCCTTCAAAAGATCATTATCTCATTGTACAAGTATGTTTTCATTCAACGCATGATTCTTCAATTCAAGCATTTACATTTGATCAAAATGGGCTTTTAAAGGCACGTAATGTAGGCTCAGGTGAGGGCTTATGAAAGAAAAGGATATAGTAGGCCCAAAATGTGTTTCAAGGTTTATAGACCAAGAGATCACTTTCTTTATCAAGTAAAACATTTAAGCATTTTGCCCTTTCTTGCTTTTTTTTTGGGTTTTCTTTTTGAATTCAAACCCTTTTCTTTTTTCTTTTTTTTTTTCACAAAAATGGGCTTTTTTTCCCCTTGATTCATCATGAACACTTTCATTTTTTGCCCCCAAAATTTCTTTATTTCATCTTCTTTGCCCCCAATGTGGAGGGTGATTCTTGGTGGGTTATATTACAAAAATATAATAGGCTCAAAAGGGGTAATCAAAGGATAATTTTACTCATACTTGAAGGATAGTGAAAGAAGGTTATTTATCATTTCAAATGTAAGTGCTCTCTTTAAAGATCATATATTGAACAATGACAAACTTGTTAAAAGCTTTTGTAAGATATTCACCTTTCTCGTACCGTCTATCAAGTGCGGATGGTTAGCAACCTTCGCAACATTGGCATACTATTAATTCATCAACAGTAGTTGTTCTTTCAAAATTGAACCCTAGATTTATTGACATCATTATCATCATGTTCATTATTTGGATACTTGTGAATGAAAGATATGGTGAGTATGTGAGAAATGGCAAATGAATAGAATGAGAAATTGACAATGCATCACACTAGTCACTTTATTGAAAGAGAAATAAATAAAAGTTAACCCATACATAAAACTTTATTTCGTGCTTATGGGCTTAAGCACTTTCAAAAACTAACTTGCATTACTTAAAGAAAAAGAAAACAAAATCAAAACTAGAATTTATAAATCTTCAAAATTGTCAGGCTCGAACCCTCCATACCCCCATAAGACAAATCTCTTCTTGACCTATAACTTATTCTATTACTCCCTTTCCCTTACTCAAGTTTTTCAACAACTTAGTAATTTGGGTCAATTGCCCCCCTCATGTCCTCTTGAGCTTTTTCCATATTCTCCATGCGAATGCTTTGCTCTTTTTCCATGATCCTAGCTTGATAACGAGTGTGATGTGAATGGACTTTTGGTCGAGCTATCTTTGAACCTTTATTACCACAATTAGAGTTCATCATTTTTCATGTGGTGATGCTTGAAGAAGTTTGAAAATGCTTTGTTTTTTTTTTAAAAAAAATGAATGAAGATGAACAAAATGATATGATGCTTCATGTTTATGAATGTAATGGCATGGTAAAAAGTTGCCATGTAACAATAATGGATGAGTGATGCATGGAAATGTTTTGGTGAAGAACTCATGGTACCCTCTTAGTATCTCATGTATAAATCAAAATCAAACAAACTTGATCAAACATGTGTCCTAAGTAATGAGTATTTTCTATAGCTTGGGTTGATGTAGCTCTATCTTACAATTGATCTTCTTAATTTCACTATATGCATGGCTTTAGATAAAAGGGCTAATGGTTCCCAAATTGTTCCTCACTGTCGTCCACACAAGACTAGTAAGGCACCCAATCCTCACCCATTATAGGTTACAAATGGAAAGGTTCAATTTGAGTGGTAGTATTTCGCTAGCCATTGCGGAGGTATTACCTCACGAGAGCGTAGTTACTTTACTTCCTCCTAAAAGGATAGAGCCTGGGTAGAGGGCTAATGAATGCACATGCACGTGAAGTGTGTGTCGAAGAAAGATATAGTTATTAATATCAAAATTAACATTCATAAGGCAAACCTAAAATAACCTAAAACCAATCGTTGGCTTGACTCTCTAAAGTCCCCAGTGGAGTCGCCAAACTGTCATAACGTATTAAGTTTCGGGAAACCTAATAGCTAGACACTAAAATTATGGGAGTCGCCACCAACCATTCTAACCTAGGTGTGATTGGTCACCTATTCAAACTAAGGATAAGGCTTGGTCTACGTTCAAAGATACTAGGGTTCGGGAGTACGGTTACGTGTAGGGAAGGATTAGCACCCCCACAACGCCCATCCTAAAATGGTACCAACTAGTTTTAGGTTATCTTTACAATTTGCCTTGTGTTTATATTAATTTCGATATGCTTATATATTGGGAATATTTCTAAGATTTTTCCATCAATTTGGCTCCAACCTTAGAAATTTCCCTCACCTCAAGATATTCAAGGAGTCTCAATCGACTTTCTTGAACTCCATCGTCGGATAAATTTTAATATTTTATGAGGTTCTTTTTTTTAATCTTATCTCTAATTTTGACTCTATATTAATCTCTATATTTTTTAATCTTATTATATTTATCTATATATTTTATTTATTTATTTATTTAGAGAATAAATACTAATCATTGTTTTTTGAAGATTCTCTTAAAAGCGTCCCATCAATTTGGCTCGGCTTAAAAGAAATCTTTCCACCTAGAAATTTTCAAGGAGTCTCAATTGACTTTCTTGAAATTTCATCATTGGCATGATTCATGTTTACTCCTTTATCTATCTAATTTTATTTCTTATGATTTTTATTTTAAGCTATTTAGTTCATTTACTTATCTAATTTTATTTAAGTTTCTTTAATTTTAACCTTGATTTAATTTATCTTTATTTTATTTATTTATATTTATTTAATAAACATGAATTATATTTTATCGAAAATTCTTTCAAAAGTATTCCATCAATTTGGCTCAACTTGAGAAAAAATCATCTCACCTAGAAATATCCAAGGAGTCTCGATTGACTTTCTTGGAATTTCATACTCGGTATAACTCATATTTATTTATTATCTAGTCTTAATAATTACTAATTATTTTCAATCTAAACTATTTCATTCTATTTATTTAATTTTTCATCTAATTTATGTTCTTGTATTTATATTTATTTATATTTTATTCATATTTAATTTACTAAGCATAAACATGAAATTGAAAATTCTTTCAAAAGTATCCCATCGATTTGGCTCAATTTAAGAAAGAACTTTCTCACCTAGACATTTTTAAGATGTCTCAATTGACTTTCTCAAAATATCATCATCGGTATTATATTTATTTACTTAAATTATTGATTCGTTTTACAAAATTATAACTAAAAATCCTATTTAATGCATTTTATTCTAAAAAAAAAAGCAGTTGCAAAAGAATAAATTAGTAAGTGAAGCACAAGAGCAATTTCATCAATCCATGTGCAAGTAAGTACACAAATAAAAACATTTTGATGGCAGAACACGTAAATACACAAATAGAAACAACTTGATGGCAGAACATGACAAGTAATAAAAAAAAAGGTAATTGCAAGAGAATGAATTAATGCACACATATTGCTAGGTACGTAGAAACAGAAAGCAACAAATAATCTAAGTCAAGTTCTATCACCATGCTCTGTATATGAATGGGTAACACATCACGTGGCTCTATAAACAAATTACAATTAGTCAACCAAACACCAAATCATTTCAAACACAATTAAAAGTAAATAAAACAAAACAAAACAAATAAAATGTTATACCTGCAAATCCCTTCCCGTTTCTCAAACCCAAGCCAAATTTCTTAAATTTTCTTTTTCTTTCTCACCCGTGAACCAACCCCAACTTTTTTCTTTCTATCCTCTATCAAGTCCGGTGCAGGAAAGATGGCAGTGGTGAGCAAGTTAGACTGTGCGGCTTGGTGAAGACAGCAAGGGTGGTGCGCAACAACTAGGACGCAGTAAAGCCTGATGGTGATGGTAACGCAGTAAGGATCTAGTTTGGCTGTAAAGGGTGGAGGCTCCAGTGGTAACGGCACCTCAATATTTCCTTAGCTTTTTCTTTTGTTCAGTTTGCTTTGCTTTGCTTTCCTATTCCAGAAACCCGTAGCTCCTCTGTTCTTTCTTTTCCTCAATATAGAAGCAGTAGCGGAACTGAAGGATAATGACAGTTTGGATGCAGGGTGGTGATGGTGCAACAACAGCAACTGCGGCAGAAGGCTTGGTGCAGCAGTGGACCATGCAAACAAGGGACGTGGTCAGAGGTGCAAGTGTGTGCAAGGCGGCTGGGACCGATGCAGCAAGGTGTTTGTCGTTGTGGTGATGACGAGCTGCTATGGATGATGGTTTTTTGGTTTGAGGCAGCAGGCAGCAGCAAGGAACGATGGTGGTTTTGCAACAAGCTGGGTAGTGATGGTGATGCAGCAGCGATGAGAGTTTATGGTGAAGACAGGGGATGGTGCAAGGGAGGCTTGGCGTTAATGCAGCCCGGTTCAAGAAAGATTATCAGCCGTTCTTATGATGGAGAAGATGATGACAAAGAGATATAAGTTGCTTACGGCGTGGAGATCATGGTGGCAACAGTATGAAGGTCAGCTCGATGATCAGGCCACCAGCTAGGTTTTTTACTCTAGGTTTTCTTTTTTTTTTTCTAGGGTTTCTCCTAGGGTTTTTCTAGGGGTTTCTCATTAGGTTCCCCCCCCCCCCCCCCCTTCTCATCCTTTTCATTGGCTTTTATAGGCTCAAAGTTTCATGGAAAGCAATCAAAAATTTATAATTGATCCCATGATCATGGGATTTTTCATTTATTTTGTTTGACTTTCCCTCTTTTTTTTTAAAAATTTATTTCCATTTCATTTTTTTATTTTTGGTAATCAATTTTCAGATTTTATTTCACCCAATTTATTTCCTTCCTTTTGCTAATTTATTCATTGATTTAATGGCTGATTATTTTTTTTCTTTTATTTTTGGCAACAATATCAACTTTAGTCAACTCTTGAAGGTGTGAATTTTGCATGTGCTCCACATGAGATTTGACCAAAGTTGACTTGTTTCTTTTTATCATTATTTATTTTTTTGGTTTTTGATTTTTTGATTATATATATAAAAAAATTGTTCGGACAAAATTAGGTGTCTACAGGCTTAATAGCAAAATGTGTCCTCCACGTTTGCCAAAAAATGGAATTAAGTTCTAAACATTTAAATGCATGGAAATCAGTCCTAAACGTTATAAAATAATTGAATTAAAGATATTTTCGTTAAATCCTTTAATTTCTGTTACCCCTACTAGTAATAAAACTTAATAAAAATTAAAGGATTTAACGAAAATGTCATTAATTCAATTATTTTGTAACGTTTAGGACTGATTTCCATGCATTTAAACGTTGAGGACTTAATTCCATTTTGTGACAAACGTGGATGATACATTTGGCTATTAAACCTATTTTAGTTAAATATTCAATTCTTTTATGATTAGATATCTTGATTATATTATATTATATATATGTATTTTATGTGTACATTAAATAAATTAATTAAAAATATTATTTTATATACTTACAAATTTAAATAATTAAAATTAATATTGTAATAATATACACTGCCGAAGATATGAAATATGACGTCAGACACCTCATAAAAAGAATAATTACAAAATAAGCAACAACTTCTCGAAGTACACTACACGCAATTCTTGTCAATGATAACCAGAGCAACTTATTACCAATGATAAGTACGTTTTATAACGTTAGGTCTTATCACTGATTCAGAAGTCAAGGTCTTATCACTGATCGTAAACCAAGTTAACTCTTGGCGCGTTTAAGATAGTGGACTGACTAATAAGCAACGCGGGCGAAATATTTTTACCCACGTGTGAGATTTTGTACGTGAGTTGGCCACGTACATTCATCTACGTGTCAGTCTAGTATATTTATTAACACGGGCTAAGGGGCGCGTAATGTCGTAAAGTTTGCGAGTATAACAAGCTAATAAATGTCTAGAAAGAGACAAGTACTGTGCGGTGTAGACAATTTGGAATTTCATGCACCACATATCACTTAGTGGACTATGGTCAATCTTGAACCATCGAATAAGATCTAACGGATGAGAGCAAATGACCATATCTATTGCTTCCTTCAAGTTGAAGGTAAAATGACTGATACATCAATAAAAAGAAAATTTGAGATGGATGACAGTTTAGGGGATGAAAGGTATTTTAATTTTCTATTTTTGAAAACGAAAAAAAGAAAATAAATATGATGTCTCAATCAAAATTCAAAAGCACCTGTTTTTTCAATAGTTAAATTCATAGGAAATTTAAAATTAGTATATATTAAATTTAACATTAGTATATTAAATGATTCAAAAAAATATTAGTATATTAAATTAAATCAAACAAATACTAGTCAAATATGTCAAAAGTCAAAAAAAGAAAGAAAATCATAAAAATTCTTTCCATCAATAATTAAGATTACATGCGGTAATTTTGGTTACGGAACAATGACAATATAAAAATTATAAAAAAATTAAGATAGAGTAAAATTTTATAAAAATTATATATAACTTGGATAAAAAATAAAAAATTTTATATTTATTATATTGATATAAATTTGTTAGAATTTTTTATATTTCATAATTTGACACAATACTATCGTAATACTATAGCACAAAATATATAAACTAAATGGATAATTATTATATACATTGACAGTGGAGTTTTTTTACTCCACAAGCAGCGTTAAAATCATGACATGTGTCTTATAAAAATATTAAAATAAATAAAACAGGACATGTATTACGATCTTAACGTTACTTGTGGAGTAAAAAAATTTCACTGTCAGTATATGTAATAATTAGCTAAACTAAATATCGGACTAGCAGGCTTACAATAGCAACATATACCGTATCATCATATAAATAAAAGCAAGTCCATTGTTTCCAATGCTGCTGGCAGTACACGGTATAATTTACCTCCACTTCCAATAGTACGCATCTATAAATAGTCATTTTATTATTTTTTCCAATTACGCTTATTTCTCCGTTTATTTCTTCTACCCTATTTAGTTCTGCAGACGACAATAAACCCCGCACTGTCTCGTCGTTATTCACAACTTCCTTAGTCTCGATCTGCGCTTTATCTCTCCCTCTTTTTCTATGTTGTTCTTTCTTAAAGTCAATCCAAAAGCAGCAAACTATTTTTAGTCTGGATCGGTGAAATTAGTCTAATTTTTGTGTTTGTTTTTCTTCATTTTATTGAAATTTTTGAAACGATCTGCTAGGTTTTTTTTGGTGCTTTTTCCTTTTTTTTTTTGTTTGGATCGAAGAGAGAGATAGAGAGCAGGGAAGAAAGAAGAGGAAAAAATGTCTTCGTTGAGCAGAGAACTGGTATTTCTCATACTTCAGTTTCTTGATGAAGAGAAATTCAAAGAAACCGTCCACAAGTAAGCTTAATTTTCACTTTATCTTTCTTTCTTCAATTTGATTTAACTAGACTGCCTTTGAAAATTTTGAGAAAAAAATGAAAATGCAAAGGAATTTCATGTATTATTTTGAGTTTCAATTTTGTCGAATACTCTATAATTTTTGTTTTTGTTTGAGGCTTGAAGTGTTCAAAATTTTACTTTTGTGATTACGATTTTGTGACTATAATTTATGTGTTTGTTTTAACGGTTAAAAAAAGATTGGAGAAAGAGTCAGGATTTTTCTTCAACATGCGGTATTTTGAGGATTGTGTAAACAATGGGGAATGGGACGAAGTCGAGAAGTACTTGTCTGGATACACAAAAGTTGATGATAATCGTTACTCTATGAAGATTTTCTTCGAGATTCGAAAGCAAAAGTACCTCGAAGCCCTTGACAAGTAAGTTCATAGAATTATATAAGGTTTTTTATTTTTATTTTTATTTTTATATTATGTGTGGAGGAGGGGACTTCATATGGATGATTTCAGGTGAGTTTAAATATTGGCTTATGTGACTTACCCAATTTATTGGGATAAAAACTCTGAAAATGGTGATGATTCTCTTTATTCTTTTATGCCAGACGAGATCATGGTAGAGCTGTGGAGATTCTTGTGAAAGATTTGAAAGTGTTTTCCACTTTTAATGAAGAGCTTTTTAAGGAAATTACATTGCTATTGACTTTGGCAAACTTTAGGTAAGTAAAAATGTTTTTCTTGGGTATAGTATCCTTGTTAATGTCTTAATGCATATGCTATTGAAGCATGTTGGATTATTATTGCTCTAAGAAGCTTGATTTTGATGATTTGGGAATGTACATGTTTTAACACAGGAAAATGCATAATTGAGTATCTCTTTGGTGTTTGGAGTGTGTTACAGTGTGGTGTAGGTATGCTCATTTGCAATAAAATGGAATGCCATCGTGAATTGTATGTCATGCATTTGGGAGAAAAAGGTTATTGGGATTTTTAAGGGTCAATGCGTACGCAGTCTTAGTAGAAACTGTATTACTAGCTAAATAATAGTAATAAAAAAAATAATATCAATGCATTTAGCTTTTCTCCTCCCAATGAATTTTCTCCTTGAAGTTCCATTTTTCTATTTTAATCATTTGATATTATAGATAGAGAGAACACTTAATTTTGAGTGCTAAAGATGAATGTCCTTTCTTTTTCTTTCTTTTTATTTATTAAGAAGTACCATTATGTTATTCAGATAAATAAAGGTGTTTATGTTATTTGTTATTTTGGGATTTGATTGTATTGATTTTGTAATATTAATAGTTTAAAATTTCAGTATGGAAATCTCATTGAACAAAGAAGCCTTTTTCTGGAGGTTTTCAGAAAATTCATGATTACCTACACATTTTTAGTAGTAATTGTGCTGAGTTTGGTTTATTATCATGGGATTAAGGTCAAATTTGTTGTCAATATTGAATTTTGCCATTGTACTTCAATTTTGTTGTTTTTTAGGCAAAGTATTGTTGAAAATTTACCTGTCTGAAAATCAGTGAAATTGAAAGTGCAGTGGCAGAACATGCCATTTGCATCAAGAGAATACA
Organism: Heritiera fomes; assembly: GCA_032173925.1. Lineage (NCBI taxonomy): Eukaryota > Viridiplantae > Streptophyta > Magnoliopsida > Malvales > Malvaceae > Heritiera > Heritiera fomes. The sequence continues at coordinate 23,455,142 of JAPDPM010000015.1, forward strand.
CATGAAATATTCCAATTCTGCTACTTTTTGTCCAAAAATCAATGAAATGAAAAGTACAAAGACAAAATTCAATAAAATTGAAGTATGGTGGCAAAATTCAATATTGAGTCATAGTATAGTGGTAAATTAAACCTTTTTCCCATTATCAAATATTTGCAAGACTCTATACCTTAGAGGTCAACATTAGAGAGGTCACAAGACATTTTTACATTGTATTAATGAAAAAAAAGTAGATGTTGATTCTCCATGCATTTCTAAATGTTAGTTAAGTGCTTAAAAAATTTGTGATGCATACAAAGTTGTATGAATGGTTTTTTAGTTGGCTTTTCAAATGTCTATCATGGTATCATTTCCTCTTTCCTAAAGAAGGGTTAAAGTTTAGATTTCTATTCATGTGCTTTTTTGAAGAAACTGGTAATTGTTTTGCAAATGAGGGAAATAAAGGTGCACAACCTTAAGCAAAGAGCAAAAAAAAAATGGAAAAAAAACATTGGGAACATTTTTTTTCCCTTTTGTGATAGATAATTACTTTCCTAAAATCACTAGAATATAGGCAAACTCTGCCTCCAGCTGAGTGATATGAATTGTGTGACTGTGTCTACTTCCTTGCAGTTATTTATGCTGAATGAACCGAACTATGCCTAGCTGTGAGAAGTGTTTCTTTAGAAGCTTCATTGTTCCTTTATGAAAAATTTCAGGGAGAATGAGCAGCTATCCAAGTATGGAGATACCAAGTCTGCTAGGGCTATAATGCTTGTTGAGCTCAAAAAATTGATTGAGGCTAATCCACTTTTCCGTGATAAGCTTCAATTTCCCACCTTAAAGAATTCTAGGTTGAGGACATTAATTAATCAGAGGTAATTTGAGCAAACTTGTGATTGCAGTATTACTTATTGAGTAGAACTTATATGTTGTATGGGTCATTTATGCATTCACACTTGTTTGTTGATTTGCAGTTTAAATTGGCAGCACCAACTTTGCAAGAATCCGAGGCCTAACCCTGATATAAAAACCCTTTTTGTAGACCATACTTGTGGTCTGCCAAATGGTGCTCATGCTCCTTCACCTGTAACCAATCCTTTAATGGGGTCCATCCCTAAAGTGGGTGGTTTTCCTCCAATAGGTGCTCATGGTGTAAGTCTATATGCAACCTGACTACTTTTGTTGTGGGGTTAAAGATGTTCTGTTTTCTGTTCATTTCTTTTATATTTATTTATGCCTTTGCTTTTTATTCAGCCTTTTCAAGCTGCAGCAGCTCCAGCAGCAGCACCACTTACGGCATCTCTTGCAGGATGGATGGCTAATCCGTCTTCTGTGGCACATCAAGCACTTTCAGCTGGCCCTATTGGTCTATCCACATCTGGTAATGCAGGTAATAATTATAAGCTGTAATTCAATTCTGTTTGGTTATTGCTCCTGCTATGCTCTAGTGTTTTATAAGTTTTATACACATTTTTGGCTCTTTAAACTTGATAATCGTGTCACAATGATTACAATTCAAGAAAGAGAATGGTTATAAAGAATTTCTTATTTTTACAAGAAACTATTAATTAACAGATACCGAAGTCTGCAAGTGATTTTATTAATAGAAGTGATACATAATCTGTTAAAATTTAATAAGCATAATTATTGGGACATCCTAAGCAATTTTTTTTTTTATTAAAGTAGATCTCCTGACTTCTTACGGATAGTATTTTCAATTTTTCATCATTTAAGAATGTAATCCTTCATTTTGACTCTCATCCCCCTCTAAGTGTGTCTATCCTGCTGGATAACTCATATTATCATATGGAGAATTTGATTCTAGTATTGTTAGAGTAAATGTAACAATGAAGTTTAGAACTGCCATTGTGTTCTTTTCAGTTATATATTGTGTTAAACTTGAGGGGTAGATTGGATATGAACTAATATTCTACAGTTGTACCGGTTATTTTACAAGAGGCTGGAGAAAATTTTTCTTCCTGTGTTTTAGGTGCTTGATTATTTGTTAACTATCTTCTTCTTTCTTTTTTTTTTTTCCTTTTTATGTTGACTTTTAGTGGTAAAATTATGTTCTAAGACTGTTGCATATGCATTTCTTTGTATCTTTAATGGTCATGCACATTTAGCTTGATTGTGCTCATTGACTAATTACACCTTTTTGATTTTTCTTCATTTGTTCGCCTGAATCTGCTTGATACACCAATAGGATTATTCTTAATCTTATTTTCTTTCTGCATTCTTTTTTTTCATTTTCAAGTTGGTCTTATCATCTTTTTTTTTCCTTTCTGATTGTATATATTGGTTGTTGATAGCATCTGTGGTAAAGCGCCCTAGGACTCCTCCAACTAACAGCCTGGCAATGGACTATCAAACTGCAGATTCTGAGAATGTTCTGAAGAGACCAAGACCCTTTGGAATATCTGAAGAGGTGCTATATCTTCCCCCTTTCCTTCTCTCAGGTCTTATTAGGTTATAAATCTGAACTATGCCATTGTTTGCTATCTGGAAATTGTTTAATCCTTTTCATAGCAATGTTTATATTTTGTTTCCTATTTTATTGCAATTTGGTCCTAATGTTAGTGAAGAGAAAGCTTGATTTTGGATAGTATTTAATAATCTCTTAAGTCTTTCAGCTTTTTTTTTTCTTTTTTCCATACTTCATTTGTATTTAACTCATTTAGTTTTACATTGATTATTTTGCCAAGCAGATGAATAATCTACCAGTGAATATTTTACCAGTCACATACACTGGCCAGAGCCATTCCCATATATACTCTTCTGAAGATTTGCCCAAGAATGTCTTCTCAAATTTAAATCAGGGTTCAACTGTCAGGAGTATGAATTTCCATCCTGTGCAGCATACTTTGCTTCTTGGTTAGTACTTTTTGTTAAAAAAATTTTTCTGTGATTTTGGCACTCTTGTTATTGTCTAGTTGACTAGGTTTCTTTAAATGAATTTGATCGACCTGTCTATATTTATGATTTTCCTCAAAATTTAGTTGGAACAAACATTGGTGATATTACAATCTGGGAGGTAGGGAGCCGAGAGAAGCTTGTTTCTAGAAACTTCAAGGTTTGGGATCTTGGTGCATGCTCAAGGACTTTTCAGGTAAGTTTCATCTTTCAAAAAATTCTAGTTGGATCATGTGCACAAAGTTCTTGGGATATATTTTGATGCTGATCTCAGTCCTATGTCTGCTTCACAGGCATCCTTGTCCAGTGAGTATACTGCTGCAGTGAATCGGGTTATCTGGAGTCCAGATGGTGCTCTTTTGGGTATGTTCCAGTGGATTTAAATGTTGACATCTACTCTAATATTTGTTGTGGACTATTCATTAAATGTAGGCAATACTATTTTGAAGTGCTTGAAGCAAGTATCTATTTCAGCTTCTAAATTACCGTTTAGAGTAAGCAGTTCCCTTTATGCTACTTGTTGGGCACCCCTTCCCTCTATGGCCCCTACCTCTTGGAAGGGTCGATGAAAATGTATTGAAGCTTTTAATCAACAGTTTGGCATCTTCTTTTGATGATATCTCATATTTACTATTTTTGGCACAGGTGTTGCATATTCCAAGCATATCGTGCATATATATTCATATCATGGCAATGATGATTTAAGGAACCATCTGGAGGTATGTGTAACATTGTTTGTAGATCAATCATATTTTTTTCACTTTTATATATCATCCAATCATAAACCCTAGATCATCTTTGTAGTTCAGTTATGTGTTTCACATGATTATCCATCCATCTATTAATAGGAGAAAGAAGTTATCCATAAATCAATTTTATGTGCCTTTTAATCATATAAACACCAAGTAAATAAATGATAATTTGTTATAATTTGGCTGATCTTTTGTAATACATGTTCTACCTACGTGAAGTGTTATTTAAGCCTTTTAGCTGGTACAACAGAAGTGGAGATTAGAAATTTGATGACAGTGGTTTCATGTTTAGCAGCAGTGGCATGGTGTTAGGATTTATTTATCTACTCTGTAAGGAAAAAAAAGAGGGTCATCCACAAAATAACCATGTATATCATTTGTCCCTCTGAATACCAAATAGATTAGTGATAATTTGGTCCAGCCAACCGAAGCTCAACGTTGTTAGACTAAAATTGCCCTCTCGTTCAATCTTCTGTTAAATGAAGGATGCCAATATTAAAGAAGTGTTATGGTCATAGCTATTTGATGGGACTATGGCGGTACTGGGGGATGGATGGTCTAAGGTTAATAAATATGATGCTCTGAGATTGTTGTGCGGGATTGCATTTCTTCCCCATAATAATTTTTTATGATGTCATTATGGGAAGCTACTAATTGAGGGTTTAGATCCTTTTCATTTTGCTTTCTAGCCGGCGTGCTCCCCTTGCTTCAAGAAGGTTAATTAGTGATTAATTTTCTTATCTTTTATTTTATTGATGGCTGATTGTTCTTCTATGTAATTCGACAGATTGAAGCTCATGTTGGTAATGTTAGTGATCTTGCTTTCTCTCAACCAAACAAACAGTTGTGTGTGATAACTTGCGGAGAGGACAAGACAATTAAGGTTTGCTGTGTTCAGAATTTTTTCATTTATTAGAAAAAGTAAGCCCCTTGACTACTATTTTAAGAATTCAATGTTGTGCAGGTGTGGGATGCCGTTAATGGTCATAAGAAATACACTTTTGAGGGTCATGAAGCCCCTGTTTATTCGGTGTGCCCTCATCATAAGGAAAATATTCAGGTATCAAATTTGGCCCTTTTTCTTCTTTTCAAAATTTTCAAATCTTTTTTTTTTTTGGAGGGATGGTGGTGGTGGTGGTGGTGGTGGATATCAAAATTTCCTTAGTTTTACTAAAATGGTTAGTCTTGGTGCAATGGTAAAAGTTGCTTCTTTTTGACCTGGAGGTCACGGGTTTAAGTCACTGAAACAGCTTTTCTGTTAATAAGGAGGGAAGGCTGCGTACATATTGTCCCCAAACCCCACAATGTGAGAGCCTTGTGTGCACTGGGTTTGCCCTTTTTTTTTTATTTATTAAAATGGAATATGTTCAGCATAAGTCTGCCTTAGGTGTTGATGATAACAAAATATATCAAAAAGAATAAATGGAATTAAATTCTTATTGTCTCTCTGATTTTGTTACTTCTACCCTTTCAAGTGAAGCTTTCTAAAATTCCCATATATTTTTTTATATTTTTTTTTTGTATGATAATAAGAACTTGCCCAGCGGGTCATTAGAATCTGTCTCTACTTATTTATTTTTAATTTTAGATCTGCTAACTGATGAATGATGATTTAATTTCCCTCCTGTAGTTCATCTTTTCTACAGCCATTGATGGAAAAATAAAAGCTTGGTTGTATGATAACATGGGTTCAAGAGTTGATTACGATGCACCTGGTCATTCCTGCACAACAATGGCTTATACTGCTGATGGGACCAGGTATAATTTTCTCGTTCTTTCTTTTCTTTTTTTTGGTCGAAACCTCCCGGTATCCACCTTCGGTGCCTATTCCGGAGTCGGGAGAAGCAGAGCGTGGTTAGGCTTGTCCCCCTCCCAACACTGGCACTCCATACACAAGTCAGGATTCGAACCCTGGCCTTGCTTAAGGAACGAGGGCCGCTTGCCACCCACGCCAACCAATTGTTGGTTCTTGTTCTTTCTTTTCAGTGACCTGAATATGGTCCTTTTATGTTCGTACTATTTGGTTGTTTGCTTCTGTGCATTTTCATGTTATCTTCTCGTATTTCACTATTGGTCTTGTATTTATTAATTGGTATTAGGTTATTCTCATGTGGAACTAATAAGGAGGGGGAGTCACACATTGTTGAATGGAATGAAAGTGAGGGTGCTGTCAAACGGACATATCATGGTCTTGGAAAGCGATCAGTTGGGGTTGTGCAGTTTGATACAACAAGAAATCGATTCTTGGCTGCTGGTGATGATTCCCAAATTAAATTTTGGGACATGGACAATGTTAACCTTTTGGCAGCCATTAATGCTGATGGAGGATTGCCGGTAATGGATCTATAGTTAATTAGTTGTTATTTTCCTATTGAAGTATCTCTTTTAAGCTCACAAGTATGAATATTTTTCAGGCTTCTCCTTGCCTATGCTTTAATAAAGAAGGAATTCTGCTTGCTGTCTCAACAAATGATAATGGAATCAAAATACTTGCCAATGCTGATGGCACTCGGTTGTTGCGCTCCATTGAAAATCGTGCACTTGATCGTTCTCTTGATGCATCTAGAGTTGCTTCTGCAGCTGTGGCTAAGGTAAAATAATCTTTTGGATACTTTTCAGAGGCCCAATATCTGAATAGAACATAATTTTGAATGTATCATTTCTTTCAGGGACCCATAATTGGCACATTTGGTGCTTCAAGTTCAACTACTGGAACAAGCATTGGTATTCCAGATAGAAGTGCACCAATGACAACAATTGTTGGATTGGTAAGCGTCGATACCTCTGTGTATTACCATGATTCTTATATGAAGAGATCTGTTTGATTTTTATGTTAAGCTGTTCATAGAGCAGAACAACTGTGTCCTGGAATCTGTTGGATATGTTTGTATTCTTGGTGGACTAAATTGTAGTTCTTTCAACTTGTTAACTTGCTTTTCTTGCAGAATGGGGACGGTCGTAGCATGCCAGATGTGAAACCAAGAGTTGCTGATGAGTTTGAGAAATCTAAGATATGGAAACTGACTGAGATGAGTGAACCATCTCAGCTTCGTTCCTTGCGTCTTCCAGACAGCTTGATGCCAATTAGGGTATGCATTACTCTGTGACCAAGTCTCCTGTTAATTTGTTTTTTCTTTTGGCCAAAGGGTCTCCTGTTATTTGATGTCACTGCATCTGGCATTTCCACATTGCATTACTGGTTGAGGATATTTCGAAGTCCCATCTTGAATTAAATTGGGCATAGTTCTTCATGAGTTTCTGTTTTTTCATTTTTATTTTTATTGTCCCCAATCTATTAGGATAAAGGCTCAATTGATGATGATTCCTTATTCTTTTGAGTTAATGACCTAAAGAGAAAACCTCTTAGGTTGAGTCCTGAGAAAGAGTTATCAGCTACACCTAGATTTTTTTTTGGGTGATTTAACATAGCTTTTGTTTATTCCAACACAAAACTTATTAGTATGCATTTATTTATTTATTTTGGCTAAAATTTGAAAACTATTCCATGATCTGGTCTGCTTGCTATACAGGCTCATGCTGCCAAATCTTTGTTTTTATTTTAATTCAGTGAGTTATCATTGACTATTTGCTTGTTGGTTGTATTTTGATCAAAATAATACTCCCAAAATATTAAAATCTAGAGTAAGAGAGTTGAATCTGTTTGTGGTGTGTCATTTATTATTTGTTGGGGATGGTGGGTGTTAAAAACTTTAAAGATTGGGCTCAAAAATTGGCTTCTCTCATTTAACTTGTATTTTCTTTTAATCTTTATTCTGCCCCAAGTGTTTTGTCAGTTCTCCACAATTTGCCCTACAAAGTGTGAAAACTTTTACAAATAAATATGCTGAACCTTTTTCTTTTAAGAGAAAGGTTGGATGTGAAGCATATGTTTAAATTGTATATTTTACCTCCTGCTGCTAACTATTTTTTCAATGTCAGTACAGGTTGTTAGAATGATATATACAAATTCAGGGGGTGCCATACTAGCATTGACAGATAATGCCGTACACAAATTGTGGAAATGGCAGAAGAATGAGCGTAACCTTACTGGAAAAGTATTTAAACCTATTAAAGACTGCATTGTCTATTACTTTTGGACCTGCTATTTACAAATGCTTCTTTCCTCTAGGCAACTAGTGCTTTACCACCACAGTTATGGCAACCTCCTAGTGGAATATTGATGACCAACGATATACACGAGACAAACCAAGAGGAAGCTGTTCCATGCTTTGCTCTGTCTAAGAATGATTCTTATGTCATGTCAGCATCAGGGGGGAAAATTTCCTTGTTTAACATGATGACATTCAAGGTATTTTACATTTCATGGAGTCATTTTATATTTTTGTCCTTTTACTTGACATAGAAGCGATACACACTGCTGTTATTTTCTTATGAGTCTGTTTCTTTGGCAGACAATGACAACATTCATGGCTCCACCACCTGCTGTGGCTTTTCTTGCATTCCATCCCCAGGACAACAATGTTATTGCCATAGGCATGGATGACTCTTCAATTCAAATCTACAATGTCCGGGTTGATCAGGTACTTGTTTTTAAGCATATATTGAGTAAATAATAAAAGCACATTTGTAAACTTAAATTGCTCTGTACAGGTCAAAACCAAGCTGAGAGGTCATCAGAAGAGAGTTACCGGTCTTGCATTTTCAAATGTTTTAAACGTTTTGGTATCTTCTGGAGCTGATGCACAGGTATGTTATATGTGACTGGTAGAATTATTGAAATGTTTACCGATCTTTTATTGTTTCCAGTATTGAGAAGTGTTGGAGGCAGAAACAGGCTATTTGCAGATTGCTAGTTTTTTCTTTTAGCATCTTTGTTTTCCCACTAATGTGAACTCGTAGAATTCTGGAATTTTAAGATCTTCTGTTGTTTCCAGCTATGCGTGTGGAGCATGGACGGATGGGAAAAACAGGCTAGCAAATTCTTGCAGATTCCTAGTGGTCATGTGCCAAACCCTCTTGGACAGACCCGAGTTCAGTTTCACCAAGACCAGACACATGTACTAGCTGTCCATGGAACACAGATAGCCATATATGAAGCTCCAAAATTAGAGTGCCTTAAGCAGGTAGATACATCTTGCTTTCATTTTTTAGGCTTTATCTTTCGGTACTTGCAAATTTTCCTCCTATCTATTAAAGGTGATCAATTCAGAGATTGTTACATAAATATTTTGATTCTTGTGACAGTGGATTCCCAGAGAATCAAGTGGCTTAATCACAGATGCTGTGTATTCATGTGATAGCCGGTCAATCTATGCAAGCTTCGAAGATGCAAGTGTGTGTATTCTTACTTCCTCAACCCTTCAACTCAGATGTCGAATTAAACCTGATGCCTATCTACCTTCAAATCCTAGGTATGCCTTGCCTTTACTAACACCATACATAACATTCCTTGAGTTCATCTTTTAGCGTTGTTACTAACATTATTGTTTGGCAGTGCTAGGGTATATCCAGTAGTAGTTGCAGCACATCCATCTGAACCTAATCAGTTTGCACTTGGACTAAGTGACGGCGGCGTACACGTTTTGGAGCCACTGGAAGAGGGAAAGTGGGGTTCCTCGCCGACACTTGAAAATGGTGCCGGACCCACTATCTCGTCCACAGCTGCATCTGACCAACAGCCAAGGTAGCAACAGTTTTTCATGGTCATAACTGAAGACAGTGCGTCCCAATATTGGGCCCCATTTTTATTCTAGGGGGAGTAGTGGGTTTTAGGTTTCTACCTTTAGGATTACACAGGCATGCATTAGAGTGATAGGTCCATTTGGGGAATTCCTTCCGTAAATAGCAGCAAATGGGTAAAGAAATGTTGAATATAATAATAAATATAATAGTAATAAAATAGTTAGGACTAGGAGGGGAGGAAACTAGTCGTTAGCATTGAATTTTCAGAAATTTGCCTATCTATTATATTACATTACATAAACTGAATAATTATCTATTGTAATGATTCTGGGTTTTTATTGTTTTTGTGATTAGAATCAAGTAAATCAGCTTAAAGTCTTCTCTTATAAACTTTCGTTTCCTTATAAGAAATTTTAAAAATATTTTTTTAATAAATAAATTTTGCTGTAATAGAAATGAGTAATAATTTAGAATTTATTATATCTTAACTTGTAATTTTTTTTATTTTTATTAAAAAATTGAAGATAGGACTATATTGACATTTTTAAAAGATTTAGAATTATCACGAAACAATCTAAAAGTTAGTTTCAAAATGAAACTTAGGTAAAAAATTTGGTACTGTAAATGCACTTTATCCATATGAAGACTAGTAATGAAATTTATGGTTCATCGAGCTATAATTTTTTGGTTGGCAAAACTAAGACTACAATTATATAGTTATGGTTCAATTATATAGAACATGAGGAGGTAGACATGAGCTAATCGCTAAGCCCCTCACCCCATTACGGTTCCAGCCACGTGTAATTTAAGCGCTTTTCCTCTTCCAGTAGAAGCCACTTGGCGTTTCGAGCTTAGCCATGCAAGCGATGCAAAATCCTACTTTGACACGTGCATGTAAATATACCTGCACTACTCGCATAATAGGTTCTACAAAATCCGAGGAAGGAAAATCATTATCGTTTCTAAAAATAGCCAACTAGACAGAGCAAAACATGCAGCAACGAAGGGATGAGCAAGGCGCCACCGCCGCTAAAAGTACTCCAAGGTTAGTAGAGAAGACGGTGAAAGATGTATTGGTGAACAAGAGGAGACTAGTGGAGGTACCATACACGGCGACGCTAGGTGACACCATGAATGCATTGGTGGCTAACAAGGTGGTGGCGGTGCCGGTGGCTGCACCTCCAGGGCAATGGATTGGGGCTGGTGGCTCAATGATTGTGGAGTCTGATAAACAGACTGGGGTCGTGAGGAAGCACTATATAGGGATGATTACCATGCTTGATATTGTGGCACACATTGCTGATGAAGATCATGATCAAATGATGGGCGGTAGTGTTGACGGGGCTGCTTATCTTGGTAGGAAGATGATGGTGCCGGTATCAACCATTATAGGGAACTGTCTTGAGGGACTTAGCTTGTGGACTCTAAACCCAAGCACAAGGTAACGTGAATATTTATTCTGGTGTACTTTTTATATGAAGTTAGTTTATTGGAAAAGTTTTATTGTTTTGTTATGTTTTAAATTAATATTTATATTTTTCCTATTTTAGGCTTTCATTTTTATCTTTTATTTATACCTTTAAAAGTTAAAAACCGTCAAAACGTTGATATGCAATTGCAAAGAAAGAATTAAAAAAAAAATTCAAAATGAACAATTATCACAAAACAAGCATTTCTGTTCATGAATTACTATAAACTATTTTATTTTGTTTAAGTTTTATATAACTTTGTCACGACCCGGAATACAACATTAGCCATACTTCAATTTCGACATCATGTACCTAGGATTGAAAGAAATACCATAAGGTTTCGTAGCTTTAAAAGAGTTAAGAAATTTATTGAACTTAAAACTAGAACATTGTTGTATAACGATAGATACTCAGTTAGTTCCCAAATATTATGGTTTGTATCAAAAAAATTTCAAACGATTTAGCATATCATACAATCCACACAACCAAGTCATAGTTATATAGCTTACGTCTCCCGATCTTACCGATTTACAACAAAAATAAACTATTTAAACTGACAATCACATTTCAGTACTCTCAATTTTATTATATTATATTACTTTTTAGATTTACGTAAAAATTGATGATTTATGTGAGAAGTTGAAAAGCTGAAATATGTAAATGCTAAAAAATACTTTTGAAGTAATCTATAATAGTAGGTAACAAGTTTTCATGTAAAACTAGGAAGTGATCTAACCTAATTAAATGAAGAGTGTTGAAATGTTACTGTTAAAGTAACTACCACTAACATTTTTCTTTACATCAAACACACAAGAATAACTCAAAAATTAGTAGACTTGCTAAACGAGTCAAGCTAACTCAAAATCGGTCCAATTTGACCTAATCCGTAACCGAAACCAATTCCAGTAATGGCCCAATTCAATCAAAACGGTTCAATGTTATTTGGACCGAACCCTATAATGGGTCGACCTTTAAGGTCATAGATCAAGCCGAGTTGGGCTAGGCTAGAATTGGTTTGGCTAGGTGGGCAATAGCTATATTCTAAAAACATTTTAAAATGATGAAATGAATAAATATTTTAAAAACATACTAAATATGTTTTCTTAAAAGTATAGGATATCAACTACTGAAACTCTTAAGTTGTCACATCCTCTCAATCTTAGTAAATTTGATCTTTCAAATTAGATCATACCAATATCAAAACAAATGTGGATAGTTCTCATACATTTTCCTTTCAAGTTCTCGAGTAGCTTCTTCAGTAGAATAATGTTGCCACAACATTCTCACAAGTGAAATCATCCTAGACAACATTTTTTTTTCTTTTGATTCAAAATTTGAATTGATGTCTCAGAACAACTCAAAGAATCTCTGATGTTGAGAGGGTCATATTCAATAACATGTGTTGGGTTAGGTTCATATTTCTTTAACATAGAAATACGAAATACATTATGAACACATGCAAGTTTAGGAGGTAAGTCTAACTAATTTACATTATTATGTCAAACTTCCACAAAGGAGTACTATCTACTGGCTAGAGGTTTATATATACAAATTTTCACCCTTGCATTAGATAAGTCTAAACTCTTGATTTTGAATATGAATTTCCCAAAGTCAGAGATGAATTGAGTTACTTTGACTACAATTCAGATTTTGGACTGAAAGGAAAATATATAACGATCTAAGGTGATTTCATTTGAGGAAGTACTTTGACAGCTTCATTATTCAGAATAAGCTACTTACAAACTTGAAAGCGAAATGAGAGAGAAATATCCACACTTGTTTTGATAGTGCTGTGATCTAATTTGAAGGATCAAATTTATTAATGCAAGAAGATGTGATGACCTAACACTGTCATTGACTCACATCCCATACAAATTTCTGTGGTTACATCGTATAATATAAATTAACATCTTACGCTATGTCATAGAAATTAAGTTGCTTATTTGTAAGATTTAAAATTTAAGAGATTTAGCATTTAATTAATTTGAGTTTAAGATTGTATGGCAAATAAAGAGAACTTTTGTCACCTCATAGCCAACTGTCTTTTCTCTTGACACCTTATGATGAGGTCCTTCCCTTAATTTGCCAGAATACCTAAGCGCGCACCTAAAGAGTTTTAAACATACTAAAAGTAGCTCAATTAGATAGAATAGAAAGAAAAACATTTTATCTTCTGTCGAGAAATTCAGAAAACTTGATTTTGGTGTTTTAGAGTTATTATTTTTATTTTTTTGAGCTTATTTTGACATTTTGAAGTTAAAATTTGATTTCGGGAAGTTTGAAGTGCATTTTTGTTCTCCAATTACCAAAAAATATCATTTTGATATTTATGTTTTAGTTAGGTTGTATATTTTTTTTAGATCAGTTTAATTTTATTATGTGTCTAATTGATCCCATTTTAATAGAAGTAATTAAGTGTAATTGTTACATCCCACATGATAGTCTGCTGCATGTTTTTTTTTTTAAGTTGTGCTGCATGTGTTGCCATGTGATATCACCTGAACTGTTATTTGGTACTTCTAATGGTAAAAATAAATAGTAAAAATAAAGCAACCAATTCACTAAAAAAATTAAGCCTATGTGCAAAAGTTAAAAAAAATCACAAAAAAAAACGAAGATATCAACCATCATTGCTATATTTTTATCATGGGTTTGGAAAGTGATCTTAGGGTACTTTATTATCCAACCTTAATTATAAATAATAAATTTTAAATATTATTATATTTATTTTTATTTATAAATTATTTATTATTAATTCTAATTTATTAAATTGTGAATTTATTTTTATTTTTATTAACCATTTGAATTGTGATTTTTAAAATTAATTTATTTTTATTGGTTAATTTAAATTTATTAATTTATTTTTTAATACTATGCATTAATTTTACTATTAAATTTAAATTTAAAAATCAAATTTTGACTTAATAAATAGGTATTTAGTGAGTTTATATAGTTAGCGGGTATTTTTCATATTACATGAGTAAAATTTAGATAATAAAAAACAAAATATTTGAATCACTAATTAGATTTGAATATTATAAAATATAATCGAATTTAAGTTCGGATACCTTAAATTTAACAAGAACCCAACCCTTTACCATCCTTATATTCTCACTGATCCAGCTTCATTGAAGGAGCCAAGCTGAAAAGATGTCCAAACCAGCTAGGTGATAAATAGCAATCCTTTCCACACCTTACACAGCTGCGAGCTTTTTCAACCAGCTGTGAAGGTTAATGCGAAACTTCATTGGGGGCTTGATATCGCAAAAAGATGGGATATATATCACGATCGAACTAAAAACCCTGTTTACACATCGGGAAGATTCTTGCAAGTAAGAAACTTAGGCCATATACAAAATGAAATTACTGTCTCAAAGGGTAACAAAATGAAAGATGCATAATTATGGTTTCACTTCGCATTGCTGTAATTAGTAATTGATCCTCACTTATTTGTTTCAAGTGCATAGCAAACTCTGGTATAACGCCTGTGAGATTCAATTTATTGTGGTTTATTTTTTTATCTAATTTGTCTCATCGTGCAGCATTTTAGAATGTATGGAACTTTTTAGCAAGGGAATCCACCGTGCCTTGGTCCCAATGGACAGCCAAATGGAGAATATTCAAGGAGTTGAAATTGTGGAGTCCGCATCAAGCTATAAGATGCTTACACAAATGGACTTACTGAAATTTCTCAAGGACCACGCCTCTGAATTGGATGGGATCTTATCAAGCAGTATAAAGGAAATAGGTGCCATAAATGAGAACGTTTACGCCATAAATGACCGTACCAAAGTTATTGAAGCCATCAAATGCTTGAGGACAGCATTGCTCCAAGCTGTTCCTATAGTTCAATCCTCTAATGACATTGAAGAAGATCACAGACAGCTTATAAATGTAAGTTTCAAACTTAGTTAGCTGAGCACTCTGTACTTATTTTTGGAAAATGAAGTAACCTTAAAGAACTCATAATTGTAAAGATAATCTTGGAATGATCTAACAAAGTAACCAGATTGTTTTTCAGATTATTGCTTTATAGTGTTAATGTTTTCAGGCCATCAGATTTTCCTGATTTTTCGAGTTTTGATATCAGGGCAAAGGGAGGAAGCTGATAGGTACATTTTCCGCAACGGATTTGAGGGGTTGCCATTATTCTGCAATGCAGACATGGTTGCCTCTTAAGGCACAAGAATTCACTGAGCTAGTGTCAACTAGCCCTTTATTTGCTGCTCGGGAGGGGCTCTCACCAAAGGAACTCGTGACTAGCCAGCCTGACTCACCCCTTTCAGAAGTGATTGACGAGGTTGTCTCTAAACATGTGCACCGAGTGTGGGTGGTGGATCAACAAGGTTTGCTTGTTGGGCTCGTTTCTCTCACCGATATAGTTGGAGTCCTGAGGGTTTCAATGTTGTCAAAGATTGACACAATATAATCTCTTGCTTCGTGATGAGAGTTTGAGTGTGTAACGTCTTAGAATCTCGTTTTTCCTGTTTTAGAACTTTTGTTGAACTATTGTTTCCGTACCTAATAAAATAATAAATGCTTTCTAGAAACCTAATCTCAAATTGAGAAACATGTATGTCATTGATTAGAATTTTATATCACTAAAAATTGACGTTAGCCAGAATGTTTGAATGTTGATGTTAGAAGATCATTTCTTTGTTCTACAATTCCACATCACCCAATCATATAGGGTTTGGTGGATAATTAAATAAGCATTTGTTATGTGCTTTGCCTTTTGCCTATGTATAGTTATTAATCATGATAGGGGCTAATTAAAATGTGAAAATTTGACAATCTGATGTTAATGCTTTAGCTGTGGCCGTTTGGACCTCTCAACGGGGTGTGGTTGGCTAGTTAGCTAACTATCCAAGATCAATCTTGGTTATATTTGTTTGTGCATTGGTTCCTTTAAAATAATAGTTTTTCCTTGTTTACTTTAGGATAGCTTTGTGATTCTCAAGTTACAACAAATTCCATGAATTTGCAGGAATACAACAATAATTCTAATGCTTGTTATTTCAACATCAAACAAAGAAGACTAGCTAGATACATGCCTATTAGGTCCATAAATACATTAGATTAGAGGTGGCAAATGGGTGGGTCGGATCGGGTTTGGGTTGGATCATTTTGGATCGGATCATTTTGGGTTAAGAAAAAATCAGATCATTTTGGGTTCGGATAAAGTCGGATTTGGGTCAAGGAAAAATAGGTCTATTTTGGATTCAAATCATTTCAGGTTCGGATAAGGTCAGGTTTGGATCAATTTGAATTCAAATCAATTTGGGTTCGGATTAATTTGGGTTCGGATTAGATTTGGTTTGAGCTATTGACTTTTTTAGTTAATTCGAGTTGGTCGGATTTGGATTCGGGTCGATCGGATTGGATTCGGGTCGATTGGACAGGTTTATTGGGTTAAGCCTTGGTCATCTCGATGTGATTTATCTGGTATGAAAATCAACTGAAACCATATTTCTAAGAATTACAATTGGGATTGAAATAAAATTTTCTTTTTACATGACCTATAGTACAACTGAGATTAAAATAATCAAAATATTTAATAAACTGTATGATAGTTTTCTTTATAATATATTTACCAATATTCATAAATTGATTACATTTTTTTCATTTTATTCTTATTATCTATAATAATTAATAACTTTATGAATCAAAGTGATTTAATAATCCCTACTAAATATCATAAATCAATACTATATATCTCTTTAATTTATCTTGATTTTTTATATAATAATTGGAGATATTAAGTGTAGATGATATAACTTCTGTACTCTATTATAGATTAGCCATTAAATAATTATACATTATGTTCAAATGAATGCAATATAAAAGTGAATATTTAAGTTTAACTAGATTAAAAAAATATATAACACTCATATTATTAAAAAAAATTATATTTTTACTATATTAAAATACTTTGATAATTAATTTTAACATCTAAATATTTTTTAATAATATTAAATTTAAGTTTAAATCTTTTCAGGTTTGGGTAATTTTGGATTCGGATTAATTTGGATTCGGGTTAATTTGGGTTCGGATCAATTCGGGTTCGGATCCGGTTAGGTTTGGATTAATGTACATTCGGATAAATTTGGTTTTGGATCAATTCGGATTCGAATCGGGTTGGATTTGGGTTGTTGACTTTTATAGTCAAATCGGATCGGTCGGGTTTGGATTCGGATTAATTGGACGGGTTTTTCGGATCGGGTCAACTTTTGCCACCTCTACATTGGACCTAAAATACAACAGGCCAAGCATTAGGTTTATAGTTAGTCAAGGTCTGGTCCCTAGATCTCCCGTGATAAGTTTTTGTTACTTTGTTGTCTATTATGTAGATCAGCCTTTTCACATGAAGAAACATACCTAGTTGGCCCAGGTTTGAATACGAACAGAAAGTACACAAATATAAGAGGAGAACTTGAGAACATACCCACATGTAGACTCTTTTTCATTTTTCCTCCCAAGAGCTCTTTTGCTTCGTTGGAAGTTCTCTCCTTTCTTTTCTTATTGAGCATATTTTGGTAAACTAACTTGACCATGGGAGCCTGTGCTCGAATCCAAACTTCGGTGCCTCCTAATTGATGAGGGGCATTATTGCCTAAGGGCATTTCGGTCCTTCAGGTTTCATGGTTGATTTGACCCTACAAGGATCAGTGCAGAGCTGACATGTGGCTGTGCTAGCTCCACCCTTATCATTGCTCTGGATGCTTGGTTCGACGTCTGACATGCCGATTCCTATTCAGGTGTCATTGGCCACCTCGAAACTGACCATCGTCTTGGGGTAAGCGTACATGTGAAAGTCTTGGCGGGAAGGTGCAAGGGCACCTATTGGCCGACCTGTATCATTGGACTTACAGGTTAGAACGTTCTTATTTGGCCACGTCAGATCCACCCACATTCAGATCGATGATTACGCATATAACACCCCGTCTATAGATTACCCTTCCAAGCCCATGGCAAAATAGACAACTTCGTCCTTTTCGAAACTCTGCCATTCTCGACAACAACATTTGGCACGCCAGGTAGGGGAGCACACTTGGAGTTGCTGTTGAGAATGGCACCTAGGAGGAGAGTTGCGGAGGAAGAGGAACTGGCTGCCCCGGTTAGCCCAAATACCACACCCGACGACCAACCTAACTAGCCTATCCAAAGACCACAACCCATAGCTAAACAATTTGAGCAGCTTTCCCAACAATTGAGAAACCTTACCGAATTGGTCCAAGCTCACGTCCTCACACCCTCACCAATCCAAAGGCCACCATCGAGAAATGACACCGAACAACCTAACCTCTCCCAGACACCTTCACCACTAAAAGAAGAGGTAAGCGCCAGCACCTCTTCCCAGCCTGAAATGGTGGAAAAAGCCAAAACCAAAACCTAACAACACATCCCTGAGAATAGGAAAGATCCCCGAAACACCTCCTCTTCAACCCCAGTGTCCCAAAATCATGCCCATGACCTCCTGGAAGCAAGGATGGAAGCAATGAAAAAGCAAATACAAGAAAGATGGCAGATCCATATGGATGAACTGAAGCTATTGGAAACCTGGCCTTTCTTGGAAGAGATCGACCATGCACAGCCTCCCCAAGGTTTCAGAATGCCTACAATAGAAGCATATGATGGTACATCCGATCCTTTTGATCACTTAGAGCTTTTCTGTACTAACATGTCCATACAGGGAGGGGATGACCCGTTAATGTGCAAAGCGTTTTTGGCCACCCTCAAAGGGGCCGCACGCCCATGGTATTTCGGGCTTACGCCTCGGTCCATAAGCTCATTCAAAGAGCTCGGCCATTCATTTTTTACTCGCTTCGTTAGCAGCAGACGAGCTAAGAAAACTACTTTGAGCTTGATGGCAGTCAAGCAAAGCCCCGGAGAATCGTTAAAGGAATATGTGATGAGATTCAATGCCGAAGCACTTCAAGTAAAGGACCTGGAGCTATAAGTAGCAGTAGCGGGTCTCATGAACGGGCTCATGGACGAGGAGTTCCATTTCAAGTTCTCCCTCTCTCTGGAACCCCCTAAAACCTTCCCAGAGCTCTTACACAGAGCAGAAAATACATCAACGCTGAGGAAACAATGTCGGCCAGGTTGAGCACAGAAGACCCTAAAGACGACCAACGAAGCTATAAACAGAGGGGGAGAGGTTGAGAAAGACAGGGAGGTAGAAAATATGACAGATCGACCGGATATCCAGTCAGGAGAAGCCTTGAAAGAAAGGGCTACCAAACCTACACTCCCTTGAACACCACAAGGGAAAGAGTCCTAATGCACATTGAAAAGGACCCTCAGCTCAAATGGCCAAGACCAATGAAACCGAACCCAAAACCGTAAAAACCAAGAGGTGCGTGTTCCATCGTGACCACGGCCACACGATTGAGGAATGCACCGACCTTATGAATGAGATAGAGGACCTAATCAGAAAAGGCCGCCTGAAAAGGTTCATACTAAATGAAACAGACCAAGGCTTCGGAAGAGGAGGATACCAGCAACATAACCCAAACAATCGACCTCGGATAAACTACGAAAGACCTCGAGCTGCAAGGAATACTAGTGATAGAGGCCCGGGGCAAAATCGAGGTGAAGAAAGGGCGAGAAACAATGAAAACAAACCTACAACCGGAGTGATCAACGTCATAGTAGGGAGATCCTTGGCTTCGACAAGGAAGAAAGTCGATCAGGCAACCATCATGGCTGTGGACTCCATGGTCAAAAAACCCAGGTCGTGGAAGGACGAGCCTATATCCTTCTTTTCTAAATATTTAAAAGGCATAGAATTTCCCCACGAAGATGCCATAGTTTTCAGTGCGGTCATTTACAACCACGTGGTAAGAAGGATTTACTTTAACAACGGAAGCGTTGGTGATATTCTCTATTATGATACTCTAAAGAAAATGGGAATAAATGATGATCGACTCAAACCATATCCTGTGCCGCTGGTTGGATTCGAAAATGAACAAGTCCCCGTGGTCGGCATAATAGTCCTCCTACTAACAATGGGCACGGAGCCTAGAACGACTACGGCAATGGTGGAATTCATGGTGGTCAAAATCCCTTCGGCCTACAACGCCATCATCGGCTGACCTAGCCAAATGCAGATGAGAATGATCAGATCAACTTCGCATCTAAAGATAAAATTCCCTACCCCTCATGGGACAGGAGAAGTCCGAGGAGACCAAGTGATGGCTCGAAGATGTTATATGACGGCGATGAAAACAAAAGGGAAGGCCGAGGAGGCCTTGACAATAGAAGTCCCCGACCAGCGACCAAAACAAGGAATCAGCCGACCACAACAGGCTGCAAAGCTCGTTAGTATTTCCTTTGATCCGGAAGACCACCAAAATCGTCCAGATAAACTCCGCGCTAGAAGGTAAAGAAGAGTTGGTGCAACTGATTAGGAAAAACGCCGACCTGTTTGCATGGAGGTTGGTAGATACGCCAAGAGTAGACCCAAGAGAAATGGTCCACCACCTTAACGTGGACCTGAATGCCAAATCGGTGAAACAAAAGAAGAGGTGTTTCGCAGTCAAAAGACAAGAGGCGATCAATGAAGAGGTGACAAAGCTCCTTAAAGCAGGATTAATTAGAGAGGCATATTACCCAAAGTGGCTAGCCAACGTAATGATAGTGAAAAAACAGAACGAAAAATGTAGAATGTGTGTGGATTTTACCGATTTGAATCAAGATTGTCCTAAAGACAGTTTCCCTCTACCAAACATCAACAGATTGGTTGACTATAGTGCAGAACAGGGGTTACTAAGCTTCATGGATGCATACTCCGGATACAACCAAATTAGAATGTTGAAGGAGGACGAGGAGAAGACCTCATTCATCATAGGGAAGGGATTATATTGCTACAAGGTCATGCCTTTCGGTCTCAAGAATGCTGGGGCCATTTACCAGAGATTGGTCAAAAAAATTTTCAAGGAACAGATTAGAAAGACCATGGAAGTCTACATCAACGACATGATTGTGAAAAGTAAGGAGGTCAGTACGCACTTTCAAGATTTACAAGAAATGTTTCAAGTCCTCAGGAAACATAATATGAGGCTCAACCCTCTGAAGTGCACCTTCGAAGTAACTTTAGGAAAATTCCTAGGCTTCATGGTCAGCCAGCATGGGATAGAAGCCAATCTAGAAAAAGTATAGGCCATACTAGACATGAAGCCCCCGACCTTGATGAAAGAACTATAAAGGCTCACGGGCAGAATAGCTGCTCTAAACAAATTTATGTCAAGGTTGGGCGACAAATGCCTCCCGCTCTTCAAGACTTTAAAGAATGTGCATAAATTCAAGTAGACCGAACAAGGTCAGAAAGCCTTTGAAGAACTTAAAGCTTTCCTCTCCTTTCCGCCAGTCCTATCCAAGCTACGAGTCGAGGAAATGCTACACTTGTACTTGGCTGCGACTGAACAGGCGGTTAGTTTAGTTCTAATAAAAGAGGAGTCTGGAACTCAGAGGCTAATATACTTCACCAATAAAGTACTGCAAGGAGCTGAGCTCAACTACCAGAAAGCAGAAAAGCTTGCTTATGCTCTAATTACCTTGGCCAAGAAACTGAGACCCTACTTTCAATCACATGCAATCACCATCCTGACCGATCGGCCCCTTAAACAAATCCTCCTAAAACTCAAGCTATTTAGGAAGGCTGATCAAGTGGGCAATAGAGCTCAGCGAGTACGATTTACAGATAAGACCCTGATCTTGAAGGAAACTGAAACAAACACGCAGCGAAATTTAAATCATTCGGCCTTCACCAGGATCGATTCGGAGAGTTGCCTGATTAGGGTTTCGAGATTTTACCTAATGTTTTCTCTGATTTCTGTCGTTGGTCGAGTCACAAGCAACAACTTTTCGTTCCTGCCTCTATGGTATCCACACGAACGGATCTCACGACTCTTGAACGTCTCACGATCAGAAGCCTTAAAGAGCGTTTTTGATTCCTTATAACCGAATTGCTAGCTTCGAATAAAAGAATATTTTGTTTTCTGTTTTTGTGCGGCTCTATTTTAGAAAACACAAAACATCCTTTTTTATAGGCAGTAAATTTTACCCTAAAATTTACTGTCAAACAGAACTCTAATCCTACTTAGAATAGGATTAGTTATATCCTTAATCCAATTCAGAATAGGATTAATTAAGCTCCTCATTGATCCGTTCTAAGTGTGCGACCCAATAGGTTCTCAAAACAATGGCAATGACAAAATTGTCACAGGCAATAAGCGGTATCTAGCAACACATCATTGCTACCCATGTAACGAGAATGTCAATGACTCGACATAACCTTACTCGTGATAGATGTTACCGTGTAGTCTAATCCCTTTATCCTTTGATGTCTTGATTAGACACAAGTCATGGAATGTGTCACACTTGTATAGTCTAATCAGCGTTTCTTGATTCCTGAGTAGACTAATTAAACAAATAAAATCAATATCTCATATTGACTTATTCGAGCACGGCCATGCATTTTTAGTCTCACTCTATCAAAGGGCCCAAGACATCACTCTTGTTATATAAGAGGGATAAATCCTATCTTGATCACTCAACATCCCTCTACATAGATCAAGGCATACCCAATTATTACCTTTATAGTCTATCCTGTTACGAATGACATCTAGCAGCATTAAAGTATGCAATTCTCTATGTTGGGATCTCTGATGATCTCAAGTCAAAGGATCACATACACCATCATCACTATGAGAATCGCTTATGACACTCATATAACAATCCATGTAGCGTTCTCATGGAGGGTCGATCCAGTACATAGTTCTCTAACATGTACCTATGTGATGACTTGATATCCTATATCCATGACAATGGTCATCAGTCAACCACATACTAGTCTTATCGTATCATTGTTATCCTTGTTCACAATAATACTTGACTAGGGATATTTTAAGAATAGTGTGTTATTACTATTCTAAGGACATTATCATATAAGATTACATTACGCAGTTATAAGACAAATATAATAATGAACTATAAATAAAATGTCATGATACATAAAAATGCCAAAGTCAATCATCTAATGAATGGTTCTAAGGGCATAATCCAACAATCTCCCACTTGCACTAAGACCATTCACTCATGTATCTAATACCTAGTGACCTGGTGTGACGATCATGTCTCTGCTGCGTCAAAGGCTTCGTCAGTGGGTCGGCGATGTTATCGTCAGTTGGTACTTTGCATATCCTCACATCTCCTCTCTCGATGATATCTCGAATGAGATGGAAGCGTCGTAGTATATGTTTGGATCGTTGGTGAGATCTAGGTTCCCTAGCTTGTGCGATGGCTCCATTGTTGTCACAATAGAGTTCAATCGGATCTATAATGCTAGGAACACTTCAAGCTCAGTAATGAACTTCCTGATCCAAACAGCCTCCTTAGCAGCTTCAGAGGCAGCTATATACTCAGCCTCTGTTGTAGAATCGGCCACTGTCACCTGCTTTGAACTCTTCCAGCTCACAGCACCACCATTAAGGCAACACACATAACTAGACTGCGATCTATAGTCATCTTTATTAGTTTGGAAGCTAGCATCAGTGTAATTTGTTACAATGAGCTCTTCCTCACCTCCATATATCAAGAATGTATCCTTAGTCTTTCTCAAGTACTTAAGAATATTCTTGACAGTGATCCAGTGACGTTCACCAGGATCAACTTGATATCTACTCGTCATGCTCAAGGCATACGAGACATCGGGACGTGTGCATAACATGGCATACATAATGGATCCAATAGCAGATGCATATGAAACTTTACTCATACGTTCTCTCTCTTCTTGTGTTGTAGGACACTGTTCTTTTGAGAGAGTAATGCCGTGTGTCATAGGCAAGAATCCTTTCTTGGAATCCTGCATGCTAAACCTCTTTAGCACTTTATCTATGTATGCACTTTGACTTAGGCCAATTAATTTCCTTGATCTATCTCTATAGATCCTTATACCCAGTACATAGGTAGCTTCGCCCAAGTCCTTCATTGAAAAGCAATTCCTTAACCAAGTCTTTACAAACTGAAGGGTAGGGATGTCATTCCCAATGAGTAGTATGTCATCTACATACAACACCAGGAAGACAATAGTGCTCCCACTGACCTTCTTGTAGACACAAGGTTCATCTTCGTTCTTGATGAAACCAAACTCTTTGATTGCATCATCAAAACGAAGATTCCAACTTCGAGAAGCTTGCTTTAGTCGATAAATAGAACGTTGCAGCTTACAAACCTTTCCAGCATTTTTTGGATCAACAAAACCCTCAGGTTGTGTCATGTACACATCCTCGAGTAGCTTTCCATTAAGAAAAGCAGTCTTGACGTCCATTTGCCAGATTTCATAATCATGGTATGCAGCTATCGAAAGCAAGATCCTAATGGATTTGATCATCGCGACTGGTGAAAAAGTTTCATCATAGTCAATACCATGAATTTGTTTAAAACCTTTAGCAACCAATCGCCCTTTATAGGTATGAACATTTCCTTTCATGTCGGTTTTCTTTTTAAAAACCCATTTACACCCTATAGGTTTTGCCCTTTCGGGTAAGTCAACCAAGGTCCAAACTTGGTTGGCATACATGGATTCCATCTCAGATCTCATGGCTTCAAGCCATTTCTCAGAGTCTGGCCCTGTAATAGCCTCTTGATAGGTAGTAGGCTTATCTTGGTCCATGAGCAATACATCACCGTTCTGAGTCATTAGAAATCCATATCTCTGTGGCTCATGATGTGTTCTAACTGATCTATGCAAGGCTTGTGTCTCTTGAGCAGGCGGTTACTCCACAACAGCTTGTGGATCTGGTTCCACAACAACTTGTGGTGCTTGCTCAGGCTCCATCTCAACATCGGGTGCGCTATCTTGTAGTTCTTGAATTTCTTCAAGTTCTACTTTTCTCCCACTAGTTCTTCTAGAAATGAATTCTCTTTCTAGAAAGACACCTGTTCGAGCTACAAACACTTTGCGCTCAGTGGGATTGAAAAAATAATATCCTTTAGTTAATTTAGGATATCCCACAAAATAGCACTTATCAGATTTAGGTGCAAGTTTGTTAGAGACTTGACGTCTCACATAAGCCTCACAACCCCAAATCTTCATAAAAGACATACTAGGACGTTTACCAGTCCATATCTCATATGGTATCTTTGGAACCGATTTAGATGGAACACGGTTCAGTGTAAAAGCAGCTGTTTCTAATGCATGTCCCCAAAAGGATTCTGGAAGATCTGTATGACTCATCATTGATCGAACCATATCTAATAAAGTTCGGTTTCTCCTTTCAGATACACCATTCCATTGTGGTGTACTTGGAGGAGTGAGTTGTGAGACAATCCCACACTCTTTAAGATAGTCATAAAATTCTTGGCTTAAGTATTCACCACCTCGATCTGATCGAAGTGCCTTAATGCTCTTGCCAAGTTGGTTTTGTACTTCATTCTTGAATTCTTTGAACTTTTCAAAAGATTCTGACTTGTGTCTCATAAGATACACATAGCCATATCTACTGAAATCATCAGTAAATGTAATAAAGTACATAAACCCACCTCTGGCCTGTGTGTTTAAAGGACCACATACATCTGTATGTATTAAGCCCAATAAATCACTTGCCCTTTCACTATGTCCTTTGAAAGGGGCTTTAGTCATCTTACCCATCAAACAAGATTCACATGTCTCATATGATTCAAAATCAAATGAGTCCAAAGTTCCATCTTTATGGAGTTTGGAAATGCGATTCTCATTTATGTGTCCCAAGCGACAATGCCAGAGATATGTTGGATTTTGATCATTAGATTTAATCCTTTTAGCATTTATGTTATAAGTAGGCATATCAAGATTTAGAATGTAAAGACCATTAATTAGTTGTGCACTACCATAAAAGATATCATTTAAATAAATGGAGTAACAGTTGTCCTTTATTATAAATGAAAAACACTTCTTGTCCAAACAAGAAATATAAATAATGTTTTTAGTGATGGAAGGCACATAATAACAATCATCTAATTCTAAAACAAGCCCTGTGGGCAATGTCAAAATATAAGTTCCTACAGCTAATGCAGCAACCCTTGCTCCATTTCGCACTCGTAGGTCGACCTCGCCCTTAGTCAACGATCTACTCCTTTTGAGTTCCTGCACATTTACACAAATGTGAGAACCACATCCAGTATCTAATACCCATGATGAAGAAGTAGATAGATTAACTTCTATAACATAAATACCTGAAGTGGAATTCTCACTTCCTCTCTTCTTCTTTAGCTCTTCTAGGTATTTGTTGCAGTTCCTCTTCCAATGTCCTGTCTCACCGCAATGGAAGCACTTCCCTTCTTTGGCAACCCCACCTTTTGGCTTCAGTGCAGTATCATTGGGCTTGAACTTGCCATTGGCTTTATTACCTTTTTTCTTGCCCTTTGCATTAGCCCTGCCCTTAGCTTTCTTAACTATTAAGACATCTTTGGGCTTGGCCTTTTTCATGTTGGATTCAGCTGTTTTCAACATGCTAAGTAACTGTGGCAGAGTCTTGTCAATTTCATTCATGTTGTAATTAACAACAAACTGACTGTAGCTGTCTGGCAACGATTGCATAATCACATCAGTGGCCAACTCTTGGCCCAAAGGAAATCCAATCTTTCAAGGTTTTCAATGTACCCAATCATCTTGAGCACATGAGTACCAACGGGAGTCCCCTCTGCCATCCTACACTGAAACAATGCCTTAAAGACATTGTACCTTTCTTGCCTAGCTTCCTCTTGATAGAGTTGCTTGAGATGCTCGATCATATCGAACGCATCCATTTCCTCATGTTGCTTTTGAAGCTCAGGATTCATGGAGGCAAGCATAAGGCAACTAACATCCAATGCATCATCTTGATGCTTCTTATAAGCATCTTTTTCTGCTCTTGGAGCATTAGAGGGTGGTTCCTCAGGTCAGGGAATCTCAAGGACATACAACTTCTTTTCTTGCTTAAGGACTATCCTCAGGTTCCTGTACCAATCCAGGAACTTTGTCCCATTCAACTTGTCCTTCTTAAGGACAGATCGCAGTGAAAGTGTGTTATTTGTGTTTGATGCCATGGTAATCTACAACAAAAATATGCAAAATATAAGTATCATGAATGCATTCATTTAATTAAATATTTATTAAATAATGCTCCCACTATTTTTATCGAATCAACAACCCTCACTATTAATTCGGAAAAATTATCACATAATTTCTCTAGTGGGCCAAGATCCATATTTCACCTTATCTAGAGTTAGCTTTGCCTAATCGCCCAAGATTTGGCTATTTAGGTAGGCAACACTTACCAATTACATCTCATGTAACTCTTGGATAGTTGGGTGAACAACACTTGTTCTAACTCATCTCATGAATGGAAGCCCAACTTTATGCCTCTAAATTCCTAATCCTATTGAGGAAATCTAGTTAAGTCAACCCAATTTATAGCCTTTGGATATCACTATTATCCCATCGCGTCTTACTAAGATAGATATGATATTTTGCTTTGGCAAACATAACAAAATCGATTCTAGCCTTGACAAGTGCTATTCATTGGTAGGCATCTATTATTGACTTAATTTAATTTGAGGGATTTTGTTACTTTATTGAATAAGATCTCACCAATTTTACTTTTCTAAAATTATCATATGATTTTCATATCATAAACGTACAAAATAAACCATGCATCTCATGCAATTAAGTAATAAAATAAACGTGACATAGTTATAGCCCAAACTAAATGGATTTCCCAAGCCAATGAGAAACCCTAAGGGTTAACCTAAGGGTAATAGCATCTTCTCCAAGTGCCTCTTTGGTCATCCTTTGCATGGTTGTCAGCTCCAATTACATAGTTTAAGAGAAACCTCGAGTTACATTCGAGGGGAGTAAAATGAGAAAAGAATGTACAACTAGATTTTCAAGAACAAGGCACGACACGCAGGTCGTATTTATTAAAATTTACAACCATCAAAATACAATCATATTGGGCTAGGGCTATAACTATGCACCATGCTCAAACAACAACCACCGTGTTATACAAACAAGTGTAATGCAATTTTAACTTTTAGTTTTATTAATGAGGCACATTTGAAAAGAATTATGACCCGACCGCAGGGTTCCCAGGGGCGGCAGTATTGACATTGCCAACGCCTCTTATCTGGAAGTGTCCTAATCTTATCAGGATGTTCCAGCCAGTATCTCATACTGATTATAATTTTAGTCGCATCAGAACTCTTATCTAAAAGTGTTTCAATCTTATCAGGATCTTTATACACTTTCGACATTATTCTGTTTCTTCCATAACGTTTATGCAGAACAGAAACTGCCATTAATAATTCGCATCTCAGATTATATCTCACATATAAGTTGAATCGAAATTGATATATATATATATCATATATATATATATATATAATTTCAACAATTCGATTTCTAGCCTCTGAATATATCATATACATTCTAATCCGTATTAATCTCATTAAACCGATTGCATGTAATCATAAACAGAAAGTAACCAGAGATCATGCTCTTATCAAAACAAATCAGGGACTTCGAACCTGGCTATGATGCAAGTGAAGGAAACCGAAACAAACACGCAGTGGAATTTAAATCATTCGGCCTCCACCAGGATCGATTCAGAGAGTTGCCTGATTAGGCTTTCAAGATTTTACCTAACGTTTTCTCTGATTTCTGTCGTTGGTCGAGTCACAAGCAACAACTTTTCGTTCCTGCCTCTATGGTATCCACACGAACGGATCTCACGATTCTTGAATGTCTCACGATCAGAAGCCTTAAAGAGCGTTTTTAAGTCCTTATAACCGAATTGCTAGCTTCGATTAAAAGAATATTTTGTTTTCTGTTTTTGTGCGGCTCTATTTTAGAAAACACAAAACATCCTTTTTTATAGGCAGTAAATTTTACCCTAAAATTTACTGTCAAACAGAACTCTAATCCTACTTAGAATAGGATTAGTTATATCCTTAATCCAATTCAGAATAGGATTAATTAAGCTCCTCATTGATCCGTTCTAAGTGTGCGACCCAATAGGTTCTCAAAACAATGGCAATGACAAAATTGTCACAGGCAATAAGCGGTATCTAGCAACACATCATTGCTACCCATGTAACGAGAATGTCAATGACTCGACATAACCTTACTCGTGATAGATGTTACCGTGTAGTCTAATCCCTTTATCCTTTGATGTCTTGATTAGACACAAGTCATGGAATGTGTCACACTTGTATAGTCTAATCAGCGTTTCTTGATTCCTGAGTAGACTAATTAAACAAATAAAATCAATATCTCATATTGACTTATTTGAGCACGGCCATGCATTTTTAGTCTCACTCTATCAAAGGGCCCAAGACATCACTCTTGTTATATAAGAGGGATAAATCCTATCTTGATCACTCAACATCCCTCTACATAGATCAAGGCATACCCAATTATTACCTTTATAGTCTATCCTATTACGAATGACATTTAGCAGCATTAAAGTATGCAATTCTCTATGTTGGGATCTCTGATGATCTCAAGTCAAAGGATCACATACACCATCATCACTATGAGAATCGCTTATGACACTCATATAACAATCCATGTAGCGTTCTCATGGAGGGTCGATCCAGTACATAGTTCTCTAACATGTACCTATGTGATGACTTGATATCCTATATCCATGACAATGGTCATCAGTCAACCACATACTAGTCTTATCTTATCATTGTTATCCTTGTTCACAATAATACTTGACTAGGGATATTTTAAGAATAGTGTGTTATTACTATTCTAAGGACATTATCATATAAGATTACATTACGCAGTTATAAGACAAATATAATAATGAACTATAAATAAAATGTCATGATACATAAAAATGCCAAAGTCAATCATCTAATGAATGGTTCTAAGGGCATAATCCAACAGATCTTCCCTCAAATCACAAGTGCTCGCGGATTTTGTGGTAGAGTATGTATCAACAGAGCGAGCAATCGAAGAAAGTCCACAGTCGGATGAATTGGAGAGAGAAAAGGAGTGGAAGCATTACGTGGACGGATCATCTAATAGCGAAAGAAGTGGGGTCGGGCTGATCTTAGTCAGTTCCGAAAATGTAAAAATACAATATGCCCTTAAATTCAACTTCAAGGCGACAAACAACGAGGTTGAGTACGAAGCACTCATCACAAGGCTGAGGTTAGCCAAGGAATCGAAGATGGAAGAGCTAGTCGTCTTTAATGATTCGCAGCTGGTGGTTAACTAAGTGAACAAATAATTTGAAGCCAAGAGAAAAGCCATGATCAAATATCTAGAAAAGGTCAGACTTTTGCTCTCAAACTTCAAGAAATACCAAGTGAGGCAAATTCCAAGAACTGATAATGCCTTAGCCGACTACTTATCCAAACTAGCTATGGGTTCTAACTTGGGCCTGATGCAAGGGGTGATAATGGAGGTGGTAGAGCAGAAGGCCATAGTCGAAGAACAAGAAGTAGGACAGATCGAGGAAGACATAGAGTTGTGGATGACCGCTTACATTAGATTCTTGACAACAGGGGAAGAACCCGAAGATCGGTGTCAAGCCAGAGCCTTAAGAAGGAAAGCCCTGAGGTACACTCTCATCGATGGAAAACTCTACAGAAGATCTTTCAATTTACCTTATTTTAGTTGCTTGAGCTCGATTGAGGCAAACTATGCTCTGAAGGACCCTTCCTATCGAGCCCACAAAAGAATCTATGGAAATCACCTCGGCCTTCGAGCCCTCGCACACAAAGTATTGAGACAAGGTTACTATTGGCCCACAATGTACAAAGATTCGACCGATCTGGTGAGAAAATGTAGCAAATGTCAAAAGTTCGCCCCAATCCAGCACGTTCCCTCAAATGATCTCACCTCGATCACCAGTCCTTAGCCATTCATGCAATGGGGAATGGAAGTGTTGGGACCCTTCCCATCGGCCACAGGACAAATAAGGTTTGTTCTTGTTGCCATCGACTATTTCACAAAGTGGATTGAGGCCGAGTCCCTCGCAACCACTACGGAAAAGCAAGTCCAGAATATTTGCTGGAAGAACATTGTCTGCCAATATTAACTACCGAAGGCAATCATCACAGATAATGGAAGGCAAATTGACAACCCCAAATTTAGGAGTTGGTGCGAAGACTTAGGTATACAGCTGCGGTTCACCTCGGTAGCTCATCTTCAGGCTAATGGGCAGGCTGAGGCAGCTAACCGAACAATCTTAGAAGCCTTAAAGAAAAAATGGATGATAAGAAAGAGGCATGGGCCGACCTACTACCCGAAGTCCTCTGGGCACTAAGAACTACAACCAAGGTCCCAACTGGGGAAACTCCTTTCCATCTTGCCTTTGGAACAGAAGCTATAATCCACGTAGAAATGGGCATGCCGAGCTTACGTGTACAATTGAACACTGAGCTCAGGAATGAAGAAGCACTGAGAAGAAACCTGGACCTTTCCGAAGAGCAAAGAGACTGAGCACTGGTCACAATGGCAGCCTACCAGCAAAGAGTGTCCAGATACTACAATAAGAAGGTCAGAAAGAAGTTGATTAGATAAGGGGACTTGGTTTTGAGGAGGGTGGAGCCTCAAGAAAAGAAAAGGATGGAGGAAAGCTGGCCCCGAACTGGGAGGGGTCATATGTGGTTAAAGAGGTGGTCTAGACTGGGACTTACAGATTACAGGACATGGATGGCAAGCAAATTTTGAGGATGTGGAATGCTGATAACCTGAGGATCTTCTACCAGTGATCAATCGACACAAAGTCTTCTGATAAATTCAACCTTAACTCTTTTGTTCGACTTATCTATATCTTATTTTGCTTGTTTGATGTCAGATCGGCCTATCGATGACTAGGCCTAAATTATGTACAAAAAGAAATATCAAAAAGCTGATCTTCCAACAAAGTGAACGATGCATTAAAATACTACATAATCCCATGGTTCACAAGTCCTTACATAAATCATAACAAAACATCACAATGAAACTATTTCAATGCAAGTTAAAGGAAAAGAAAAAGAAATCAGACAGCAGCAGCATCCTAGACCTCAACACCCCTCGGCTTCAGCTTGAGTGGCAACAGTGACCTCAACATCAGCACCATCATCCTCGGCCACCGGAGGTTCGTATTGGACTGTCTTAAATTTCCAATAGAAATCATTGACAGGTCCAGGTCGAGGTACACGTGACAGACCTCCTAGACAGCCAAGGCAAGGACACCTCTTACCCCTTCTGCATTTGCCCTCTTAGCTGCTGCATCAAACTTTGGGGTATTTTGAAAATTGGCCAAAGCCTCCTGGGCCGGAAGACGTTTGGCGTCTTCCTTACTTTCCTCAGCTCGGCCCAACTCTAGCTTCAGCTTTTCCACCTCAGCCTTAAGCTCGACCATAAGTTGCTCAGACTCTCGACTTTGGCCCTCCAGCTGCTCTACCTTCTTTGAAAGCATATGACACTTCTCGCTATAGGAACTGTAGTCCTTGTGCAGCTTATTCACCTGGTCCTCAGCCCTGGTAGCATGGGCCAAAGCGAGCCAAGCGTAATGGAGGCTGGCATTAACGTTGACCAAGCATAGAGAGTTCATCTTATCCTTGTTTGCGAAAAAGGGGAAAACGAACTAAGTAAAATGAGGAACAACAAAAGCAAAGCCAAAAGTAGGAGAGGAGAAAGAAAGCTGACCTACTGGGGGAAGCACAGACTTAGCCAATTTTCAAGCCACAGACACACTTTTGAAAGCACTATTCGAGGGGGCAAGTTCTACAGTCAACTACACATTGTTCTAGACCTCGGCCTCTGCCTCTAGAGTGTAAAGACCTCTTCCACATTGAGTCCTCTTGGGAGAGGGCTCACTCACCTCGGCCTTTGTAGTCTTTCATTTGGACTTGGTTTGCGCTCGAGTCTGTCTAGGGCGAGATGGTGGTGGTTGACTGGCACTCGTGGTAGGAGGCTGAGCTGCGGGCTGAATATAATAAAAAATCTTGAAACGACTAGACATGTCTGCACCAAAAGAAAAAAAAGAGCTTAGTCAACAGCTCAGCCAATTAAAATAACAGCAAAGCCAAAACAAACTAGTTACCAGATTGGTCTCGATACCCGAGCTGTGTCAAAACTTCAAGGGAAGTTAAAAGTTTGGCATCTAAGAGAACCCTCCCATAATCCCTCAGCTTATTTATCTCGTGATAGGCTCTAAGCTCCTCACCAAAGATGTCAATCACGTAGTCAGCCCTCTCTCTCATTTTACCCCGGTTATTAGTTACTTCCCACTCACCAAGGCTTATTAAACTAAAAAAATGAAGTTTCCAGATTTTATTTGACGAAGGAATATTACTGACCAATTTCTTACGAGGACGAGCTGGGACATAGTACCAGCTCTTATCTACAAGGTTGACCTTAATGGAAAAAACGATTTGAATAACTTAAGAGTCAACGGAAATCCTAAATCTTCACATAAAACTGAAAAACCGATGATATGATGCCAGTTATTGGGAAGCAACTAAGAGGGTGTAAGACCATAGGAGTTCAAGAGTTCAACCATGAAAGGGTGAAGAGGAAACCTTAGGCCAGCAAGAACAACATCACAGTAGACCTATAATCTGGTTTTACCTCGGTCCTGGGTAACCCTGTTAGTACTACGAGGTAGATCTGTCTTGAGCTCCGAAGAGATATATTGACTTTGACAGAGCTCGGCAAAGTCATTCCTTGTAAATAAGTTAGGACATACCTCAGGAAGAGCCCCTCCATTCAGAGCTCTCATGACTGTTAAAGAAACTTGACGAGAGGTAGAAGGTTTGCCCTGGGTTTGATCGAGGTCATGGATTTGGACCCCAAATGCATGAAGGCTATCCTCTAAAGCTTGCCTCTCCTCGGATAGCAAAGGCTCCAACCACCAAAGTGCCTTAGACCTACGATCCAACAAGGGTTCAGGCAGGTCAACTAAGGCCATGGAAGCCATGTCCTCAGAGACCTCAGCCTGTTCGGCTTGCTCATCCTAACTATTCAGACCTAACCTAGTTTCTAACTCACGAAAACTATCCTAGCTAGTCCTACTAGGAAGAGTAATAATCTCTATCAAAGAAGAAGACATGGGGAAGAGGACTTACCTATAAAGCTCAAACTTATAGGGAAAGCTTGGAGTGACTGGAAGCGAAGTAGAGACCGATAAGAAGAGGAGACAAAACCTTGCCGAATGAGCAAAAATGAAGGGGACTCCTTGTGATAACCGCAAATTTTGATTCATGGTAAATATAAATCCATATATTGATTTAGAGTAAATGGATTATTATAGAATTTTTAGAAGAATTGAGAGAATTATAAAGTAATGAATTAAATTGAAATGTCACAAAAAAAAAAGAAAAGAGAGTTAAAGATCAAAATTTTAGTATACATGACTAGTGTACATGATCAATTACCAATAGGAGTATACATTTAATTTGTGTATATATATATATATATATATATATATATATATATATATATTTATACACACATATATAACATATATATTAATTAAAGAAATATATGTGTATATATATACACATATATATAACAAGTAAATACATGCATTATGTTTGTGTGTATATATATATATGTATATACATATATAGACATACAAATGAATAAATAAAAGGAACATATATAAAGTAAATATATATAAAATATATTAAACAAAACCATATATATTATCTATATATATTAAACAAATGAAATGATTAAAAGAAATATATATAATTAAGAATATGCAGACAATACCATTACATAAAGAATATATATTTATATATATAATTTATATATATATAAATAATTAGACATGGAGACGAGAGAGAGAGAGAGAGAGAGAGAGAGAGAGAGAGAGAGAGAGAGAGAGAGAGAGAGAGAGAGAACAAATGAAATATATATAATATAATATACTAGCCCCCCATTATCACGTCTGTCCCTCACTTGAACAAATATATATAGATATATATAGAAGCTAGGGGTCGGTGAAGGGGTGAGAACGAAGATAAGAATTAAAGAAAAGAAATGAAATGAAATTGGGGCTGAATATATATATATATATATATATATATATATAAAATTAGACATGGAGACGAGAGAGAGAGAGAGAGAGGGAACAAATGAAATATATATAATATAATATACTAGCCCCCTATTGTCACGTCTGTTCCCCACTTGAACAAATATATATAGATATATATAGAAGCTAGGGGTCGGTGAAGGGGTGAGAATGAAGATAAGAAATAAAGAAAAGAAATGAAATGAAATTGGGGCTGAAAGAGAGAGAGAACCGAGAAGGTTGTAAGGCAGAGCACTCACCCGATTTTCCCTCCTCTACCTCATCGTCTCTCTTTGCTCCCTCATCACGTGCTTGCATCCCTCTCACTCCATCCATCACCTATGTTATCATCTCAACCTGCGGAATTAAATCAAATATACAAGAGATAAGATTTTACGTGGTTCGGCCTAAGTGCCTACATCCACGGATAAGAGAGAAAAATCCACTATAAAACATAGAGATTACAAAGAGTACAAAATACCTTAAAACAAACACTAAGCCCAAGCCCCGAAACAAACCTAGTTTCTGCTCCATAGTGTTTAACCCATGGAATTCCCATGCAACACGGTGTTTTCTCCAACTCTTTCCCAAATCCCTACAAGCCCATCTCTCACACAGAGATTACATAGTGATTACATCTCTCTCAATCTCTCTTTTCCAAAGGTTAAGACCCACTCTATATTTATAGAGCCAAGTTACTTGATCACTAAGAATTCCTATTCACTAAGGAATCTATTCTATTAAGAATATTTATCTCTAAATAAACTTAGCCACCAAATAATTCTTTAACCAATAGAATTTTATTAGAATCCAAATGGATTTCAATAGAATTTGAGTCAACATCTAACAATCTCCACCTTGACACAAATTCTATCAAAATATTGGTCTTCAAGAAATCCCAGCTACACATAATCGAATCAATCCTGATTGTTCTTGATTCACAAAACACGACCAATACCAATGCGTAGCCAAATCAACTCCACCCAGTTGACTTCAAAGAGGAACCTCGATATAACCTCTTTTAGCAGGAATTGTCTCTCACTATCGTCTTCATCCAGAGATTGTAAAGCCGACACACCATCGAGATTTTTTTTTCTCTACCAATCTCTCACAGACGAAATAACCACACTTTTCTACACACGTTGCCATGTGTGATTTCTTTGGCAAACTAATATTATACACACTCCACATATTTTTAGGACATGTCACACCACCAAAAAATTGTGTACGTACCATTCACCTTACGCAAGAGTATAATATCACAAGAAAAGTGTCAATACCTCTTAGAGTAGTGAGACAACCTCTAAGGTATTCAATGTGCTCCATTCCTATTAGCCAAGATCTGCACCTGCTGACTTCAGACCTTCAACAATTCTAATTCTCACATAGATCCAGAAATTCATCGGAGCACCACTGGATCAAACTGAGAATTACTCCACCTGCAACTGACACCTTGCTGCAGCAATCTTCTCTTGCGTGTTCCCGATCTCACGAACACAATCTGCAACAACAAATCCCTTGAATCGAATCATCATCTCTGCATCACACTTCATGATAATTCTTGAACCATAGCTCTGATACCAGTGTTGGGTGCTATTGGGTCTTCTCACCCCAAAAGCTAGCTCAAGAGGTGAGGCTTTCCCTCACACTTATAAACACATACCTAGCCCCTTCCACAACCGATGTGGGAATATCCCAACACTTGAAACAGTAGCTCGACAAGGGGCTGGAAACTACAGCAAAGAGGTAAGGTTCTAGCTAATATCCAAGTCGTATTTCAAGCTGAAAATGAAGAGAAAACAAGGGTATTCTGGGAAGTGGAAGGCTAGGCACTAGTGTTGCAACCGAGCATTGTAGTGGGCTATTAAAGTGCGAGTTATAAAGGGTTGTTCAAGGTGGTTTGGTGGCTATAGAAGGCTGGCCGTTTGGAGTTTTAGGACAGCAAAAAAAAGAAAAAAAAAAGCTATTTTGCGGGTGTCCTCTACTCTTATAACAAAAGAGAGTATAGGGTTGATATTGGCTGGAACAAAGGGCATTTTGGCGTGTGATCAAGGGTTCAAACCGAGCTCGAGAGGAAGAGCAGGGCTGGTTGTAGGTTGCTAGTCGAATGCTGAAGTTTTGGAGTTCTTCAAAGCTAAAGCTAAGAGACTTTTGTGGCTGTAACAAGGAGGGGAACCGAGCGGCAGAAAAGAAAGGAAAAGAAAAGAAAGTAAAGGAAAGGAAAGGAAAGAAAAGAAAGAATAAGCTCGTGAATTACTCGAGCTAAATTGAAGGTCGGTAAGACCAAAAATCGTATTAATTTACTATAAAAATATTTATAGTTTAATTAATCAATACTAAGTCAAATTAATTATATTTGAATATGTAGCTCGATGATAAGACGACAAGTTCAGGCTCGGTGTAGCTTGGATTACGTGCACGCTAAGCTCTAAGTTGGTAAGATCACTTCAAGGTGTCCCATTTTAAAAAGTTAAATTAAAAAAATGATTTGGTTAAGTGGGTACTAATCCGATGCTATCATCTTAAAGGTGTAGCAAGATGCTAAGGTGAGAATTCGAGTTTAGGCTAGGCTTGTTGCACGAGTCCCCAGCATAGGAGTCGGTAAGACGTTTATATAATTCAGATTTAGAATTTTATTGTATAGATAGAGTTAGATTGTGTGATAATTATGATGATTAAAGATTGAGACATAGTGATATATAAGGAATAATATACCTATGGTATGATGACAAATTGAAGAAATGATTGAATGATTTACAGTGAATGAGTTTAATTATTTTTGAATGATTGTAGTGTTATTGTTAAAGTTGCTAAGGAAATATTTGGTTATACGTGAAATACTAAGAGGACCTACATTGGTGGTAGGGGTTTTAGTATTGATATAAAAAGTAAAGGTGATTGATTAATCGGTAAATGTTGTGAAATGGTAATGAATATTGTGGAACAATAAGAGATATTGAATTGATTTATTAGGTATAATCCGATTGAAATCAAAAGGATGGAAATAATGAATTGGGATTATAATTATTGCTATACCGAATGATATTACATCATTATATTTCATTAGCATGATAGTAAATTGTTTTTTACTCAGGGTTTAAATTACATTGCTTTTAAGCATGCTTTATTTATAACTTGAGATTTTTTAAATGATTTATTCATGCTATACATATATTAATACTTTACATGTTTGAATTGTTTTGAAAAGACTAAATGTATAGTGTAAGTGTATGTATTTATATATGTAAACGATCTTAAAGAAATGTGTTACATGCTTTACACTACTTTCATTAGAAAAGTGAAAAGTTTAAATGTTTTATGAGACTCTAGGGACCCTAAGAGAGTTAAACACAATAAAGCATAATGGAAACCGCCTCATTGGAGATTAATCATTAGGCAGAGATGCTTGTCCGACAATAGTCGTGGACAGGGCTCAGTCACACCTGATCAGTGGGGCTAAGAGACATGAGGTCTATGGTCATGATATCGCCCTAGTTGGTTTCCAGGGGATGATATAACTACAGTGATTTAAGTCTTTATTGATAGAGCATTAGGGATGTGGCCTAGTCTCAAACCTATATGAAATACAATCTAAAATATGATTTTATTTGATATGAACTCTGGACTCGACACGAGTTTTACAGTACATCAGATATGTTTTGAGATTGTACATGTTTTAGACATGCTATAAAAGATGAACATGAGATATGTTTTGAAACTGTACATGTTTTAAACATGCTTTAAAAGTACACGTGATATGATTTGCGAGTTATAAGTGCTTTTGTCATGTCTTAAAAGAAAACATGAAAGGACTTGAGATTTTACACGTTTTGAACATGCTTCAAAAGTGTATGTGATATGATTTCGAGAATGTATAAGCTTTACATATGACTATATGTCAAACGCAATATGATTTAAAAAAGATAGTTGTATTATTTAGTAAAGCTTGCTTGAGCTTGCAGACTGGATCATGATATAACAATATGCTTTTTATGTGAAAGATGGCATGACCTTATATTGTACATGAACATGGAATTTATATGAAAAGTGCCATGACTATATACAACATGTGATCATGTCTTCTTACATGAAGAGTGAGATGAATTAATAGAGTACAAGAGCATAAATTTTAGATGATAAATGAATTGATTTGATATTTTGTTGATCATGGTTTTCATATGAGATGTGATATGCCATAAGATTGATATGAGTCCGGATTAGTACCATACAAAGTTGGTATTATACATGATGCATTATGAATGATATATCGTGGTATAAGGACAAGAAGGTTGAAACATAATTGAATTGATATGGTCTGAGATCTATGTGATAGACAGGTACTAGAACAGGGGATGATAAGGTATCTTCAAGTATCCTTACATCGATATCTTAAGACTCTTGCTCATAGAGGTGGCCAACGGGCGGGTTTTGGTCCGGGTTTTTTCGGTTACGGACTTTTTCGGTTACGGGTTTTTTCGGTTGCGGGTTTTTTCGGTTTCGGGTTTTCTTGGTTGCGGGTTTTTTCGGTCTCGAATTTTTTCGGTGCGGGTTTTCTCGGTTTTGGGTTTTTTCGGTTGCAGGTTTTCTCGGTTTCGGTCCGATTTCGAGTTCGGTCCGGTTTTAATCGGGCGGGCTTAGCGGGCTTAGTCAAATTATTTTAAAATTTTATAAATTATAAATATTTTATAATTTTGAATGTAATAATTAATTTAATTTTATATAGTTAAATAAAAATATAATAGAAATGCTAAATTAAAGTTAAAATTTAATCAATGAGAATTGTATAATATATATTGAGAAATTTGGTTGGGATGATTTTGAAAACATTGGGAGTGGACCAATGAAGAATATAGTTATCTCCAATAATAAAAGAGAACATATCATCTATAATTATTACATTATAATTAATTAATCAAAATTTAAAGTCACATGAGATCTATCAAAATAATACATAAAGTTCGCACTTGTAAATAATGGACCAGTACATAATTTTTAATTATAATTGATTAATTATCGTAAAAAGAATTACAAGTAAAATACTCGAAGATGTAAAAGACATTGAAAAAGTTTTAAATCTTGCATTGCATTTGCAAGAAATGAAAGCACTTTTGCTATTGTAAACTTCTGCCTTGGAAGCATCTGGATTTCTGTACTAATTAATTTTTTTGTCCACAAACTCCAACTACTAAAAATCATCTTTGAATTGCCAACAACCTCTTGGCCTAATGGTTAAATATGAGTTATGACATATTGTAAGTCTTGGGTTTGAATCCAAAACCCCCATCCTCAGTTATTTAATATTTCCCTTATAATAAAAAAAATCATCTTTGAATTTCGATTACAATTAAAATGATTATAATAGACATTACATTATATTAGACTTAATAATTCGTGTATATATATATATATATATTGTATTCGTATTGCATCAAATATATTTGTATCATATAAAATACAAAAATTATTGTATTAAAATTTATATTGATATACCAAACACAATTTTTTTTCTAATTTTTATCAAAATTTGATCCAATGTCACGTTCATTTTTTTTAATTATCATATCTACATTGCATGACAGTATATTGAGATAAAAATATTTCAAAGTTTGCTTTTGAAGTTTTTTCATGTGATTCTCAAAGGAGGGAAAAGGCATATTCCCAAAGAATTTGAATTTTTTGGTAATGTAGGAAAAGCTTGTTTAGAGGGAATTGAAAAATGAAAATCAAACAGATCTCTTTTCATGGTATTTTAAATTAATTTAATTTAATTAAAAAGACTCAATAATTATTATGCTGGTAATATATAATTGATAAAATTGTATAATAAATAATAATTGTTTTCAAAATTTTAAACTTTTTAATTAAAAAAGTGTATCAATTATTTATTTATTTTTAAATAATAATTATATAAATATAATTCGGGTTTTCTCGGGTTATAAATTCGGTTTTTTTCGATTTTCGGTTCCGGTCGGTCTCGGTTTCGGATCGTATCGGGCTCGGGTTATATCAGGTTCGGGTTGTGTCGGGTTCGAGTTTTTTCGGTTTCGAGCTTTTTCGATTTCGAGTTTTTTCGGTTTCGGGTTTTTTCGGTTCCGAACTTTTTCGGTTACGGGCCTTTGACTTTTTTGGTCAATTCGGGCTGGTCCCGGTTCCGTCTCGGGCGGATTCGAGCGGGTTTTCGGGCTCAGGCCAATTTTTGCCACCTTTACTTGCTCACTTATTGACTTTAGGGCATGATATGAGATGTTTTGATAAACATTTACAAATGGAATACGATATGAAAATCTACACTTAAAGGTCTCATGCATTTGCATTAGAACAGTATAAGTCTAATTCTGCACTTATATAAATGACTTACTGAGCCCTTACTCATTAAACAAGAACTATTTTTCAGATTGATTAAAGGGACATGTTAGACAGTTCTGGTGATTTGATATGTCTCGACTCTTGAAGTTCTTGTAGAATATCTTGGTATGGTAATATTTCTTCCCTATATGCTTTTACTTTCAGGCAATGTTTGTACAGTACTATAGGATGAGATGTAAACTAGGATAATGAGTAGTCGATATGATATTTTGATATTATATTATGTATATGTGGTGATTAGTTATGGATATTAGGATTGTTGAGATAATACCTAATTGGTAAATATAATCTAGATTGTAGAAAATGTTGTTCTGTGGCATTGTGATGATTTGCATGTGGTTAACTAGAGAAATCTCAAAATATAAAGGGGGATATTTTCAACTTGTTTCTAAGAAATAATAAGTTATGGACTATAAATGATCTTTCCCTACCTTAAAGAGTAATTTAAATCATAATTGAATTTAAAGAATGAATGAATATGGTTTAGTGACTACACTAACACCGAATACAAATTATAAAAGGAAAAGGAAAAATTTAGTTCGCAAATTTCTTAACTGGAATAAGTGTAAGAACCAAGTAAACGTCATGGCCATCGGGTCGTGACACTCCTCCCTTTTATAGGAGGGCCGCGGAAGGCAAAAGGTCGCCTAAGAAGCCTAAAAGACCTACTCGGGATTTAGGAGGAAAAGTTGCCCTTGGACGACCTTAGAACCATCCAGAGCGTATCTATTTCTACGTCAAGATGGCGCCATCTCGAGTTTAATAAATCGAGGAAACCAGACTTTAATGCACCATATCCCTAACTACCTCGTCAATATTGAACGAAGAGAAAAACAAACGACTTAGAATTACTTTCCAGAATAGTGCCGCCTTTTGTCTCCCGACCACCAACCTACAAGTCCCAAGTCGGTCCCCATCGATGCACCCGAGCTCCTCGACCAAGCTTACGGACCGACCATAAAGGAGACAGAATGATGAGGGGCATTATCACCTAAGGGCATTTTGTTCCTTCAGCTCTCATGGGTGATTTGACCATATGAGGATCAGTGCAGAGCTCACGCGTGGCTGTGCCAGCTCCACCCTCATCATTGCTCTGGACGCCTGGTTCGGCGTCTGACGTGCTGATTCCTATTCAAGTGTCATCGGCCACCTCGGGACAGACCATCTTCCTGGGGAATAAGTGTATGCGTGAAAGTCTTGGCAGGAAGGTGACGGGGCACCTATTGGCCGACTTGTATCATTGGACTTACAAGTCAGCATGTTCTTATTCGGCCACGTTTGATCCACCCACATTCAGACCGATGATTAAGCATATAACACCCTGTCTATAAATAACTCTTCCAAGCCCATGGCAAAACGGACAACTTTATCCTTCTCGAAACTCTGCCATTCTTGAAAACAACACTAATCTTACTTTTTTCCTTATAGTAACCAAAACCTTCAGGCTTGCTCGTCCAATTCCAAATCTTAAAGAACTATGATTGAGGCACAAAATGACCTCAACAATGGCCGAGATTGTAAAGATTATTAGGAGTTAATTATGAAATCTTAACCAATTGGTAAGCCAATCATCTATTATATTCATTTTGGCAAAAGTAAACAAGCTCAGTTTGTCTAGAAGGATGCTTGGCTTGCTTGCTTTTTTTGTTTTGAATTTTTATTTTAGATAAGATCCACTAGTTTTTTAGTGAGTTCTTTTCCTTTATGATCAACAAGGCAAACAAAACTCTCTCTCTTTCTTTTTATTTTTCTTCCTTCAGAATTTCTCTTTTTCTATCTCTTTAAAATCACATACACACACAAAACATTGTTCTCTCTCTTAGAGCTAGCAAAGCAGGCTAAAATCGAATAACTGGTCGGATTGATTCCTGACCAAATTCTAACCAGCTCGAATTGACTTAAAAATCAAAGATCCAAACTTGACTAAATCCAAAGCGGAGTATATCTGAACCCCAAAAAATGAATCCAAAAAAGCTTGAAATCAAAAGGAACCAAACCCATTCATAATCTGTATTTGTAACGATCTAAATTCGAAATCAACTGGATCTAAAATAAAAAAATGAATTTACAATCTGAAAAACTTAAATTGTAATTATATGATTTAATTTAAAATAAATAAAATAAATAATAGACTTAATGATTTGATTAATAATTATTATACAATTATAAGTAAATAGCAAGAATGGTTCCTTAACTATGTGCAATATTTTATTTTGGTTGCCAAACTTTAAAAAGTAACGTATTGGTGCCCAAAATTATAAATCCAACCCATTTTAGTCCTTCCATTTAATTTTTATCATTTTAAATGTTAAGTGCCACATGGCCCCACGTGTCAACACACAAAGCACAAAAAGGAATGATGATAGTGTAAAATTCGTTAAAAAAGTATATTTATTCTTGAAAGCTCAAGTGTCTATGGCAATTCTAGAGAGTGAATAAGATTAGCTCTTAATTTTCTCAAATTATGGTTTTCAATAAAATATAATAGGAAAAAAACAATTCAATAAAAATGATAAAACTTAAGACATTTAATTGTTAACTGTGTAGAGATAGAAATAATTGACACAAGTA
The DNA here is from genome assembly GCA_032173925.1 of Heritiera fomes. Taxonomy (NCBI): domain Eukaryota; kingdom Viridiplantae; phylum Streptophyta; class Magnoliopsida; order Malvales; family Malvaceae; genus Heritiera; species Heritiera fomes. The sequence continues at coordinate 23,498,891 of JAPDPM010000015.1, forward strand.
TTTATAGTGGTTTGACCAACCATGCCTACATCTCCTCGCTTAGAATTCCCACTAAGGAGTTTCTAATGACCATTCTATTCAAAGTTTAAAGAGTAACTGCATTCACCTTTTCACGGGCTAAGGAACAACCTTTCTAAACCCTCCTTTTCGAAGGTTAAGAAGTAATTGTATAAGTTCTTATCTTTTTCAAAGGCTAAAGATAGAAACTTCTACAGTGAGTTTTTACAAAACTCTGAGTACAAGAGGATAGAACCTCCTCTAGATGAAGTACAAGTTCTATTACAAGGTTTGCAAACTTTAAGACCTTTACTAAAATACACTTTTGGATACAAGATAGAAAATTTGACTCTACACTCTTGAACACTCTAAAATTTAGTGGAAGAGATAAACTAATCAACTTGGAAGATGAATTCCCATACCCTTCCCCTTTATGAAGTGTTAGAAGACCCCTTTTATGTTATTATGTAACGTCCAAAATTATAAAATTTTGAACTAACTTTTTCCTTTTTGTTATTATCTTTCTCATTCAATTACGCGGTATCATTCAGTTTGCATTCAGTGTCGATGTAAGTTTACTCTACAATTCCCAATACTATTAAACATTAATACTATTAGATTATTTAATCCATAAATGATAAATAAAAAATCAGAATAAAATCTATATCATAATATTTATAATTCTATTTATAATAGTTTAGAGTAATTACATTCTACTAATTTATGTACATTCTTTAATTTAACATTTCACTATTTACATCATATTATAAGTGTCTCGTTATGAATTTAGATATTTTCTGTACAATTTCCACTAATTTCACAAGATAACGGTTGGGCTGCCTGCAGTGTCTTCATTCTACTCATGTAAAATCCATATACAAAGGGAAATTTATTTATTTACATTACGAAATTATATTTAATTTACATCCCATAATTGTATTTTACATACATTAGTATTGTACAATATAAGTCTGAATACATAAAAGAAGTAAACATACCTCGACTGTAAAATAGTTTCGCCTAGGGGATACCTTGCCACAAACCTCCTGAGTGAAAGCAAAGGTCTACTGAAAGTAATCTAGGAGGAGGGGAAAAATGGGATGAGCTAATGCCCAGTAAGAAATATATATAATAAAACTGATTCTATAAAACTATATGCAAGTTTTCAAAACATTCATTAAAATTTATAGATAGTGCAAGTAAAGTATATTAGGCACGAATTTCACAGGAAGGATATTATAGTCGACTAGTAAACCAAATAGAGTATAGGAGGTATTTTAGAATACCTGTCGTGTCCCGGTTCCTAAATGCGACTATAGGGAATTTGGAAATGAAATAAAATTCAACTATAAAGTTCATAAGTTTACATTCAAGAAGTGAATTTTAAAATACTCCGCAAACATATATAAAGCTCTAATTCGCAAAATTCATAGCAAAGTCATGATTTAAAATCATCAATATCATCACAATTTGTAGAGACAAGGCATCACCCAATAGACTCATGCAATATGACATATGGCTATAGTCAGAATATAGTTCTCAGTGATACTGATCAGATACCATCCGGGATGCTGATAACGGGATCAAGGTCAATCAGCCTACTAGTTAGTCATACGATCATACACTCATAATAGCATGTGCCCACAGGCAGCTATGAGGCCACTAGTCTCTAAAAAAATTATAAAATATTTTACACTATTTACGAAGATAATTTCTGAAGGTTAAATATTCAATTAGTTCATGAAGGTATGATATGAAAATATATGCAATTCAAAAATAAAAATTTATAAATTATTCACAAATCAATATTTGGTTCTAAAAATATTCTATTTATTTGTAAATAAGTCATAATAACATGCTAATGCCTTCACGTACGTAAAATTCGATAACATAAATTTTTAAATATTATTTTTTGGTATAATATGAAATTAATGAATCTCAATGAAATAAATGGAATTATTTGATAAATCATCCATCATAAATATTCAATGACATAAAAAGAATAATTCATAAGATTATTAAAATTTTGGCAGCATAATGGCTAGGTATATCCTAATCTTCTTGCATAAAAACAATCGAAATTCCACAACCGCATTTCACAATTTTCAATCCAATAGATTCCAAACCAACTTCAAAGAATTAATTTCATATCAAAATATGCATTATAGTATCCCTATGTTAATTATAAAATACTCCGCAAACATATATAAAGCTCTAATTCACAAAATTCATAACAAAGTCACGATTTAAAATCATCAATATCATCACAATTTGTAGAGACAAGGCATCACCCAATAGACTCATACAATAGGACATGTGGCCATAGTCAGAATATAGTCCTCAATGGTACTGATCAGATACCATCCGAGATGCTGATGACGAGATTAAGGTCAATCAGCCCACTAGTTAGTCATACGATCATACACTCATAATAGCATGTGCCCATAAGCAGCTATGGAGCCACTAATCTCTAAAAACAATTATAAAATATTTTACACTACTTATGGAGATAATTTCTGAAGGTTAAATCTTCAATTAGTTCATAAAGGTATGATATGAAAATATATGCAATTCAAAAATAAAAATTTATAAAATATTCACAAATCAATATTTGGTTCTAAAAATATTCAATTTTGATATAACAAAATCTACCTACGGTGAGCCCGGCCCAAGACGCACCCGAGTTCACCACGTGGCAAAGAATCACTGGGCCACATGGTCTTGGCGACAGAGGCAAGACGCATATCTCACCTGTCGCTCTGCGACAGACCTCCCGTCTATAGTCACCGAAAGACACGTGGCGTGCGTCAGACTTGTATCCCGTCGCCCATAATGATCGTGCGACACGTGGCTCTATCACGTGTCGTGTCAACACCTGTCGCTGTAGCGACAGACTCATAGTCTGTCGCCTGCAATCACAAGGCGACACGTGGCTCTATCCGTCTCTCGCCGGCGACAGGCTCTAATTTCTCTCCGCATTTGAGGAACTTGTGTTATACCCGGATACAAACTCTTAGCAAGATAAGGTGGTTATCCTTAAGCAATTAACCTAGAATGTTGGCCTATAAATAGGTCCCCAGGTACAATTTTATTCTCTAATTTTTGACTATTGGCTTTTACGCTTCCCAATATTGAAGAACTTTCTTCTGACTTAAGCATCAGAGTGTCTACGCAGGGAACCACCCCTGCGTCCCTCTGACTTTTCTTGTTTCACAGAAGCTTCTTGGACACACGTGGAGACTTAGTACGAACATCGACGTCAGCATACCTTTATTGTTGTTTTGTGCAACAACAATTTGCGCCGTCTATGGGAAACGTATAAAAAGCCAATCAAGATTTACTAAGATGGTGAGAACAAGATCGACGAACGTAAGGACTGGCAGTGAGGAAAATTCTGTAAGTTCCCCGGAACAGCATATTTGCCAGAGGAACCAGGTGAACAGGGAGGAAGAAAGAATCATTGTGTCAGCGGCAGAATTCGAAGCTCTGAGGCGACAGAGCGAAGAAACCACCCAGGCGCTACGAGCCATGGTGGATCTGTTCCACGGAGTTCTCCCACAGTTGAATCTGCCGCTTGCCGTGCAGAACTTGGTAGGAGGAACTAGTCAAGGAGTCCCGCCACAGGTGCCTGGGCGACAGGAGGACGCGATAGCGACAAACCCCTCTCGTCGGCGAGAGGCTCCCCCCGTCACAGAGAATGACATTCAACAGGGTGTGACGGGGCCTGCGAACATGAGGCCTGCCGCCGGTACCCAGCGAGAGACTGATGAAGCGGCAGGCCTAGACCCGGCGACAGGGGTCGGGCGACAGGCTCCATGCGTAGGGCGACAGGTGCCTAGGCGACAGGGTACCGACTTGGCGACAGAGTCTACCGCCCATCACCATGACCTATCAAATTTTGCCGGTACCAACTTAGAACATGGTGTTGGAGGTGCTGGAGGTGCTGGAAAGAATGGTGTCGAAGATCAAAACACCTGGGGAGCCGGGTCAGAGTTTGACCCCACTTGGTGCACGCAGATGATACGAACAAACACACCTTAGCAAAAGGTAAGGAAGTAGTCGTAGACCTACCTGACTCATCTCATGCCAGAAATCAGCTTGCTCCCCCCGTAGATATGAAGAAAATGATAGAACAGGTGTTAGAGGAGAAAAAATTAGTGTCTGCAGAGGAGAGCCAGAGAAGAAGAGTACCGTTCTGCACAACCATCATGCAAAAACCTCTGCCCCCGAAGTTCAAAATGCCGCAGATGGCCGCATACACCGGGAAAACAGATCCCTATGATCATATGCAAAATTATGAGGCCCTAATGTTGCTACATGGATGGAAGGATGAGATAATGTGCAGGGCCTTCTCCTTAACTCTGTCCGGACATGCGATGAAATGGTTCAATAACTTGCTTGAAGGGTCTATTGCCTCTTTTGACCAATTGCGAAGTGAGTTTCTTAAGGCGTTTGCGGTGAACAGTCAAAGAAGGAAGGAACCGACCTATTTACTCACTATCAAACAAGGAGCTAAGGAGTCTTTGAAGAGTTATGTGGATCGGTTCAGAGATGCTACCTTAGAGGTACGAGACCTGCAAGTCGGTATAGCTGTGGCAGCTGTATTACAGGGGACGAGGTCTGAAAAATTGCAAGAATCTCTGTCGCTAGACCAGCCCACTACCATCTCAGACCTACTCTCCCGTGCCAATAAGTATGTAACCCAGGAGGAAGTAATGAAAATGGTGACGATTGGAGAATCCAAGGATGGAAAGAAACGAGGAAGAGAGGTCAATGAGGCATCTTCTAGCCAGTCGAGAAAGTTTGAGAAAGCACCCACGCTGAAATACAATTCCTATACCCCACTCACCGAATCTCGAGCTTCAGTGTTGGCAGCCATTGAAGGATCGGGGCTTATACAGACTCCAAAAGAAGACATCAGGGAATTTGGGCCGTGATTTAAGATCATACTGCGATTACCACTCAGCGCATGGGCACACAACTGAGAAGTGTAGGGAGTTGATGAATCAGCTAGAAAAGCTAGCACGAGAGGGAAAAATAAACCGTTTTGTATATAGAGGCGATAGAACTAACTATCCTGCACGAAACAGGGGAAACAATTTCAGAGATAGAAGAGGTGAAAACAGAGGACCTGTTAGACGAAATGAAGGTGAAAGAAGAGATAACGACAGAAGGGTAGAAAGAAGGAATCGAGAGGAAGACAATGAACCCACAGGGCCAGCTATTAACGTGATATCCGGGGGTGAGTCGCTAACTGGCACTTCTTCCTCGTCTCGAAAGACATACGCCCGACAGGCTTATCAAATTAATTCGGTGATGGAGGAAAAGCATGATGAAGAGCCCATCACTTTCACGCCAGCTGACAGAGGTGATGTAGTGATCCCTCATGATGACCCCATGGTGATTTCGGCAGTAATAGCAAAACACCCAGTGAGTCGCATCTTAGTTGATAATGGGAGCTCGGTAAATTTGATTTATTGGAGTTGCTTTGAGAAAATGAACATCTCCAATGATAGACTTAAGCCAGTAACCACACCACTGTATGGCTTCTCAGGAGAAAAAGTGAAGGTGGAAGGCGCAGTTTAGCTACCTGTGACATTGGGGGAAAGCCCGAAGTGTGTCACTCGACAAGTGTTGTTCATGGTGGTGAGATCAACTTCCGTGGTGTACAATATGATCCTCGGGCGGCCATTGTTAAATGACATGAGGGCGGTGGTCCATCCCTGCTATTTGTTAATGAAGTTTCCAACTCCCCACGGTGTTGGACAAGTGTGGGGAGATCAACGAAAAGCCAGGACATGTAACGTCGCATCCACCACATGCAAAGGGATTCAGAGGAAGGAAACCCTTACAATCGAAGAAAAGTCTAAGCCGAAACGTGATGAGGAGATGGAAGCAATCCGGTTGGATGAAAAAAACAAAGAAAGAATAGTGTATGTAGGAAGTCAATTGCCTGAAGAAATAAAAAGTGAAATAGTCCGATGCTTGAGAGAGAATTGTGATGTGTTTGCATGGACTTCAGCTGATATGCCAGGAATAGACCCTGAAGTTATTTGCCACCGGTTGAACGTAATCTCAGGGGCAAAGCCGATAAAACAGAAGAAGAGGAATTTTGCTCCAGAGAGGCAACAGGCAATTAATGAAGAAATCTCGAAGTTGTTGCAAGCAGGATTCATCAGAGAAGTTAATTATCCGGAGTGGTTGGCCAATGTTGTGATAGTGAAGAAAGCCAACGGGAAATGGAAAATGTGTGTGGACTTCACAGATCTGAATAAAGCTTGTCCTAAGGATTCGTATCCACTACCTCGAATCGACAAGTTGGTAGACGAAACTTGTGGGTATGAATTACTTAGCTTCTTAGATGCCTTCTCGGGATACCACCAAATCATGATGCATCCGGACGATGAGGAGAAGATTTCATTCATTACCGATATTGGGACATATTGTTACCGAGTAATGCCATTTGGTCTGAAGAATGCGGGGGTAACCTACCAGCGCATGGTAAATAAGGTGTTCCAAGACCTGTTGGGCAACACCATGGAGGCTTATGTTGATGATATGATCATTAAAAGCAGACAGGGAGAATCGCATGCCAAGAAAATGACTAAGGTATTCAATGTGTTGCGACAGAACAAGATGAAGTTGAATCCCAACAAATGCTCATTCGGGGTGAGATCGGGAAAGTTTCTGGGATTCATGATTACTAACCGAGGGATAGAGGCTAATCTCGAGAAAGTTCAAGCTATTTTGGACATGAGGCCGCCTAATACAGTCAGAGAAGTCCAAAGGCTAACAGGAAGAATAGCAGCCTTAAGTCGTTTCTTGTCCAAATCAGCTGAAAGAAGTCTACCATTTTTCAAGGCGATAAAGGTAGGAAAGAACTTCAAGTGGATAGAAGAGTGCAACGACGCCTTTGAAAGGTTGAAAGACTACCTGAAAGAGTTGCCTCTACTATCTCGGCCACAGCTCGGAGACCACCTCCTCATGTACCTCGGTGTAGGAGAAAAAGCTGTAAGCGCAGTCCTATTAAGAAAAGAGGGAGATAGGGATTGCCCGATCTATTATGTAAGCAAAGTCCGGTTAGATGCCGAGGCAAGATACCCCTTAGTTGAAAGAATAGCTTTATCACTGGTAATGGCAACTCGAAAGTTGCGGCCTTATTTCCAAGCTCACTCGGTGACCATCTTAACAGATCAGCCCCTCAGGCAAATATTGCAGAAACCAGAACACTCCGGGCGTCTAATTAAGTGGGCTATCGAATTAAGTGAATATGATATTCACTTCCAGCCTCGTCAAGCAATAAAAGGACAGGCATTGGCAGATTTCATTGTAGAATGCACTGGCCGAGAGATCCTAGATGGAGCAAAGTTAGTCTGGTTGAAATTATTTGTTGATGGAGCTCGTAACATGGACGGCAGTGGAGCCAGAATTGTGCTAATATCACCTGATGGGGAAACCTATGAGTATTCCCTACATTTCGATTTCCCAAGTTCGAACAATACAGTCGAGTACGAAGCCTTGATAGCTGGGATGAGACTTGCTGAGAAAATGGGGGTTATCAACTTAATGGCACACAGCGATTCACAATTGGTGGTAAACCAGTTCTCGGGTGAGTATGAAGCAAGAGAACCCGCCTTAGTCCCTTATCTGCAAAAGGTACAATTGTTGGCATAGTCATTCAAGCACTTCCAGCTGACTCAGATAAATCGAACAGAGAACAACCATGCAGACGCTCTTTCAAAATTGGCTTCTTCCAGAGGGGTCAAAGGGGGTATGGTCAAAATGGAATCCCTTGCAAGGCCAAGTATTGAAGAAGAAGATGTCTGTGATGTCGAAATCGGAGGCGATTGGAGAAGCCCAATCAAAGACTATATACTGGGGGGCACACTCCCCACTAACAGAGACGAAGCTCGAAGGCTGAAGTTAAAAAGTGCCAGGTTTACCGTTGTGAATGGGGAACTCTATAAACGGGGATTCACAATGCCCCTGTTGAAGTGTCTAGGGCCTCAGCAGGCCGAGTACACCTTGGCTGAAGTTCATGAGGGAATATGTGGCGAACATCTGGGGGCTCGAGCCTTGGCCTCGAAAATATTGCACACGGGGTTTTATTGGCCTACACTGAGGAAGGACGCCACAGACAAAGTGAGAAGATGCGAAAAGTGTCAGAAATTCGCTCCTATAGCTATAGCGCCTGTTTCGGCTCTTCAGAACACTCTCCAACCAACTCCATTTGCACAATGGGGACTAGATATCCTGGGGCCTTTTCCCCTAGGCTCAGGACAAAGGAAGTATTTGCTTGTGGCCACAGATTACTTCACAAAGTGGATAGAGGCCGAGCCTTTGGCTACAATCTCTGAGAAGAAGGTGGAAGCAATGGTGTGGAAAGACATAATTTGCCGATTTGGGATCCCCCGTGTGATAAATGCAGATCATGGGAAGCAATTCGACTGTGACGCTTTCCGAAATTTTTGTAATGGCCTGAAGATTCTCCTAAGAATATCTTCTGTGTCTTACCCACGGGCCAATGGGCAGGCAGAGGTAGGCAATCGAACTATACTACATGAGTTGAAGACTAGACTGGACAAGGCAAAGGGAGCATGGGTGGATGAGCTCCCAAGTGTCCTATGGGCCTACAGAACGACAAGCAAAGTATCAACAGGTGAAACACCATTCAATTTGGTATATGGCACTGAAGCCCTCATCCCGGTAGAAGTTGGAGCTGAGTCACCCAGACTAGTCCCTTACATTGAGGAACGTAATTCTCAGGGACTAAGGGAAAATCTTGACTTGATACATGAGCAAAAGTAAGACTGGCCGCTTACCAACAGAGAGTAGCTGTTTACTACAATGCACGGGTCAAGAACAAAGAGTTGCAAGAAGGGGACCTCGTATTGAGAAAGTCGGCAATTACAAACGCCCATAGGGAAGATGGAAAGCTCCGGGCTAATTGGGAAGGACCATACAGAATCAGAAGGATGGTCGGACCTAGCACTTGCACCTTAGAAACCTTGCAAGGAAAGAGGATCTCAAAGACTTGGAATGCCAACCATCTTAAACTGTATTGGCAGTAAACATTGTAATTTATGTTTTCTGATTGTTATTTTTCTTGTCTTTACTTTCCCATCTATTGCTACATTACTTGATAGATGATATTATTTTTCTGATTCATGAATAAAAGTCAGCCAATCATTTCTATATTCTCTAATGCAATATGTGAGATAGATTATGTGCTACAGGAATTGAAATGAGACAATAGCTGGCTAACAAATAAGTCCCTACGCGAAAAATGCGCGAGATGGCCACAAATAAGTCCCTAAGCGAAAAATGCGCGAGATGGGCACAAATAAGACCTTAAGCGTGAAGAAGACGCGAGACGGGCACAAATAAGTCCCTAAGCGAAAAATGCGCGAGATGGGCACAAATAAGACCTTAAGCGTGAAGAAGACGCGAGACGGGCACAAATAAGTCCCTAAGCGAAAAATGCGCGAGATGGGCACAAATAAGACCTTAAGCGTGAAGAAGACGCGAGACGGGCACAAATAAGTCCCTAAGCGAAAAATGCGCGAGATGGGCACAAATAAGACCTTAAGCGTGAAAAAGACGCGAGACGGGCACAAATAAGTCCCTAAGTGAAAAAGCGCGAGATGGGCACAAATAAGACCTTAAGCGTGAAGAAGACGCGAGACGGGCACAAATAAATTCCCTAAGCGGAAAATGAGCGAGACGGGCAAAATAACAGTCCTTGAACACGAAAAGTGTGTGCGAAAGGTAAAAGTACAGTTACGAGGTATGTTACAAAATCTCCGAATTCATATGTCGACAAATTATGGATAACACTTTGGCTATTTTAGTCTTGATTATCCTTAAGCGAAAATAACGCGAGATAGGAATGACGCTTGAGAAAAGTTCATTTTTGAACGAATTCAACACGGTTTCAAAAAATAACTTGGGGAGCAACATGATAAAAGTCAAACAATACAATGTACTATACTAATTTCAAATAAGTGAAAGAAAGAGCTACAGAATGAAACGATACTTTCCATTGAAAATGAATCTATACATTGGAGATTAACAAACAAACAAAAAGTACATTGGAGTTAACAAACAAAACAAAAACACTAATCTACAGCAATAACCAAGTCAGCCGGCTGAGAAGGCACTACGTCAGCACCAGCATCTTGAAAAGCTTGAGGCCCGGGAGCTGGAGAAGTCAAAGAATCAGGGCCCTAGGGAGCCGAGGAAGCCACCCCGGAAGCAGGAACATCACTTGAAGGCTCAACCACGGCCGCAGAGTCTAGCACGGGATCAACGGCAGCAGATTCAGAAATTTGGAAATCGTCGCTGTCCAACTCCAGTAGTGCCTCGATAGACTCAGGCTGATCGGCCGCCTCAACAGACTCAGGAAGGTCACGGACTGTTGGAGGCTCAGATCTACCAAGTGCCTCAGAAGACTCAGGCAGATGAGGTGGTTGCCGAGGAGGCCACGGACCTTCGAGATTGTCCAGCTTATCTACGGCTCCCTCCGCTAAATAGGCCTCCGGACTTTGCGAGTCAGGCTCATACTTGGTCCAAGAAGGAGCATCGTAACACTGGGCCTCTTCGGTGAAGAGCAATTCAGGAAAAGCCTCACTAGGTCGATGCTTCTCCAACCAAGAACGAGCCAAGTAAAAACCGTACTTAATAAATCCCGTCGAGAACTCCGCTTTCTGGTCAAAACAATGCTAGGACAAGCGGTATTCACGAACGGCCTCGATTCGAGCTTCTCTTTGACGATCCAGTACGATGTGTAGCTCCTCAATAGCCTCATCTCGCTGCCTCTCCATAGCTCCCCGATCTTCGACGGCCTTGTTGTAAGCTTCTTGAAACCCTTGAAAGGAAGCCACCTTCGCCTCAGATTCCTGGAGCCTTTGCTCGAGATCAGCATTCTTCTTACCCAACTCCTCCGCCCTACTGACGTAAGGACGAAGCTGGCTAACCTCATTTGAAAGCTCCATCTTCTGATCTCGAAGCTCGCGAATGTCTTTGTCAGCTTGCTCCCTGAGAGCCCTGTGCCGAGCGTTGACAGCCACAATTTGTTGAGCTGACTAATAAGACGAAAAACAGAAGTAAAGTAAAAAGTTAAAACGGAGAAATAGATCACCAAACTAGCACAACACTCTTACCTTCATAGCAAGATAATCAGAATTGTCCTCAGCCTCCGGGATGTTTGTGAAAAGCCCCGCCTCGTCACGAGGGAGAATGGTGCTCCAAGCCAGACGAGACGCTATCCCGACATCCTCGATGCTGTCGTTGTCGTTCACCCCGGGATAGGTCTGGAAATCTTCCCCACTGACAACGACCCCACTATCAACCGTATAGCGCCTCAAAGTAGGGTCTACCACCTTGGGTAAGACTGGTCGTGTAGGCATTGAGGCTTCAATAATCAGCCTCTTCCTATATTTGCGCCTAGGCTGGCGAGGAACTGACCTACCCTCAGCAGCACGAGAGCCACCTTCTTGAAGAGCTGAATCACTCCTTTGAGACTCGGAGCTCTCACGATCGCCCGAACCTTGATCGTGGACAAGAGGCCTCTTCCGTTTATTTCTCCCGGCCTCTTGAGTAGGACGGCTGGATTCGCCAGCAGAAGGAGGAGTAGGAGCACGAGCTGGTCCAGATGGGACTCCAACTCGCGGCGGAGGAATAGGAGCCGCACCAGCAGCAACATTGGCACTCCTCCTACGCATCAAGTCCCGGAAGTTCATATCTGCACAATGCAAAAAGAAAATATTAGCTGGCTAAGTAAAAAACACCAAACATACGCATACGAGGAGTGAAAAGATAAGAAACCTAAAAAACCACCAAAGTCCTTTAAACTATTCAAATTCGAATCCAAAGGAAAATCGATGAAAGGACTCCCAAAGGCACCAGCCTGAGCCCACTCAGGGTTCTCCTCTGAATGATCACTAGTGCCTGCAGCTTCAGAAGTCTTGTCCTCCGTGTCCGAAGAGGACTCATCTACAAGGCGGCCTACAGGGGTAGATGCTTCGGGTACTAGTACCGAGGATGGCTGACTAGGACCAGCATCAGATAAACGAAGAGTCGTAGACAGGTTAGAGGGGGCAGCAGAAGCTTCGAGAACAGTCCTGCTTACACCCCAGCTGGCAGCGGCAATGTTCTCCGAGGTTAGAAGAGAAAATAAATTATGCTCCCCAGTAGAACAGATTCGCCGAATAGACCCGCCAAATTGGTCTCTTAAAATGTCTGTTCTAAACCTGTCCGAACGAGGTGAGGGGTCAAAGGTATCACGATTCCATCTAGAGCGAATCCGTAGATTGCTTGGAATCTCAACGATGACCCACTCGCTCTCAAAACCACACAGTTTATTGGGGAGGTCAGAGAAGATTTTATTATTAGGGAACTCGCCGACTGTTAAACGTTGAAGAGAGAACGTTATCAACCCTTTCAGCCTACGAACTCTGAAGAAGGTGCTTAAGAGAGGAATCGTTGGAATAATACCTAGGTGATGACATACTATGGAAAATGCTATCAGTTGAGCCCACGCATGTGGGTGAAGCTGACACGGGACAATGTCTTTGTACCTAAGAAATGCTTCGCCAAACTCTGGAAGAGGGAAGCGAAAACCGAAAGACAAAGAAGCCTTATGGACGGCTATGCCACTTCTAACCAAGTCAGGCGTGACCTCCCCTTGCACTGGAAGCCTATAGCCATAACCCAAGGGAAGAAGGAAACGCGTCCTAATGTCCTCTAAGTCAGCACTTGTCAAAGTGCACACAAGACCACCCGTTTTAAGTGTTTTACCCGGGCGTAGCGAAGACATGGCAAAAAACTACCCGGCGACAGACTCAATAGGCGACAGACCTGTTAAAACGACAGACCCTTTGAGCGACAGACTCAATAGGCGACAGACCTGCTGAAGCGACAGAACCTTTTGGCGACAGACCTAATTTGCAATATACTTGCGAAAGTCCTAAAACTCTACGCGGAAGACCACGACACCAGCGGGAGACCTAAATCTGTGTTGCGAAAGGCAATAAATATGCGGTAGAGGTATAATTATTGTCTCTAAGGTAAGCGAGAGACTGCTGGGGGAGAGCGACAGGTTCTTTTGACGACAGACTCTTTTTGGCGAGGGGGCTGCAAATGGGCGACAGACGGCTGCTCAGAGGTTTTCGTAGGGTCTCTCGTCGGGTCCCAGCGGTTTATATAGCCGCGACAGGGAATGCCAAACGTCGCGCCTGATCACGTCTCTCGCAGAATAGACCTTTTTTCACCTGTAAAAAATACCAGATAAACCACAAAAAGACAAAGAAGACTATTCACGGTGAGCTAAGGCCCAAGTACACATATTTATACTCTCTTGGTTGGAGAAATCCAACAAGAGAGTGAGGAGCAATTGATATAACAAAATCTACCTACGGTGGGCCCGGCCCAAGATGCACCCGAGTTCACCACGTGGCAAAGAATCACTGGGCCACGTGGTCTTGGCGACAGAGGCAAGACGCATATCTCACCTGTCACTCTGCGACAGACCTCCCGTCTATAGTCACCGATTGACACGTGGCGTGCGTCAGACCTATCGTTTTGCGACAGACTTGTATCCTGTCGCCCACAATGATCGCGCGACACGTGGCATGTCAACACCTGTCGCTGCGGCGACAGACTCATAGTCTGTCGCCTGCAGTCACAAGGCGACACGTGGCTCTATCACGTGTCGTGTCAACACCTGTCGCTGTAGCGACAGACTCATAGTCTGTCGCCTGCAATCACAAGGCGACACATGGCTCTATCTGTCTCCCGCAGGCGACAGGCTCTAATTTCTCTCCGCATTTGAGGAATTTGTGTTATACCCGGATACAAACTCTTAGCAAGATAAGGTGGTTATCCTTAAGCAATTAACCTAGAATGCTGGCTTATAAATAGGCCCCCAGGTACAATTTTATTCTCTAATTTTTGACTATTGGCTTTTACGCTTCCCAATATTGAAGAACTTTCTTCTGACTTAAGCATCGGAGTGTCTACGCAGGGAACCACCCCTGCGTCCCTCTGACTTTTCTTGTTTCACAGAAACTTCTTGGACACACATGGAGACTTAGTACGAACATCGACGTCAGCATACCTTTATTGTTGTTTTGTGCAACAACAAATTTATTTGTAAATAAGTCATAATAACATGCTAATGCCTTCACGTACGTAAAATTCGATAACATGAATTTTTAAATATTGAAAAACTTTACCTAATTTGATGGCAATGTGAGTCATTGAATTATGCCAAGTCGAGTACAACTGGGGACTTGAATGATTTTTAACCTGGTTGGATTTATGTTAGAAATACTATTTCCATTTTGGGAGTTGAGTTTTGCTTGGATCTTTAACGTGATTCTTTGGTTACTGTTCTCTTAGTTTTCATGGAGTGATAAACTAGTTTCTAGTTGAAATATGGTACTGCATAGAATTGAATCTTATCGGCCAAAAAAGGAAGAGCATTCTCTTGGTTTCATTGTACAGTGGTTTGTATTTGCAGAATAACTCTGCCAAAACTAAAAGAGAACAGGGATGGGATTCTTAAATATATGAAATGCTTGAACTTTTAACTTTCATATGAAAAATGCCAACTCTTTAACATTTATCCCAGCTAGATATGGCAATCACAACCTGGATTGCCATTATTTTCTTCATGTTTCTGGCTAGAGTGATGCCTAATAGGTTTGTCTTGTTTAAAACAACTAGGTCATATTTTGATTAACACTTGATAATGTTTATTCATATATTGATGTCAGTGATTGACAATATGTAAATTCAAGCAAGAAAAATAATGGGATCTTGTCCAAGTTCGCTGAATTATCAATCAGATCTAACACCAATAGATTATTTATATGGTCAGAGTGTAGCAAGAAGTTTGAAAGTCCAAATACGTGGTATCCATGGATCATTCCATGTTGAGACCTGAGGTTCATTTCCAATGCGCCATCTCACTCTTAGATTAAGAACAGACTTCCCCATACATAAACTCCTCCAAGTATAAGAAGGATTATGGCCTAACCTGGCTGCAAGGAAAGAACATGATGTGAAATACTTTGCTTTCAGGACCCGACAGCAAAGAGAGCTAGTATTCTTCGATAATCACCAACCTTGTTTAGCCAGAAGAGCTAAATTGAAAGCATCAAAACATTTAAATCCCAAGCCTCCTTGTGATTTTGGAAGGCACATTGACTGCCATCTTAGCCAATGAATGCCTCTATCTTTTACACCATAAGTCCACCAACATATGCATATAAGTTTATTCAAATCCTCACATAAGGAAGTAGGAAATCTGAATACACTCATAGCAAAAATTGGAATTGATTGTGCAACAGACTTAATCATAACTTCTTTACTAGCTCGTGACTCCTTCCACTGGAGATCCTCTTCAGTAGTTTGTCCTTAATGCCCAAGAACACCCTCTTCTTGGCCCTACCAACCAATGTCGGCAACCCCAAGTGCTTTTCAATCTGTTATACATTCTGCACCCCAAAACATCCACTGATTTGTTGTATTACGACCTGAGGAGTATTTTGATTGCAAAAAAGATCGAACTTAGCAAAATTTACTTGCTGTCTAGATGCTTGCTCATACTGTTGAATAAGCTCCTTTAACCAAATACATTATTGTATCTCTGCCTTACAGAATAGTAAGGAATCATCTACAAAGAATAGAGATGAAATAGTAGGACCACTTCGAGATGTTTTACAACCAGAAATAACTCCTGCCTATCGTGCATTAGCCAACAAGCTAGCCAGATCTTTAGCACACAAAATGAATAAATAGGGGGACAACGGATTGCCTTACCGCAACCCTTTGGAAGGATAAAAAGATCCATAATATCTACCATTACAGCAAATGGAGAAAGTAACAAAACGAACACATTTCATTAGTTTAACCACCCATTGAGAAGCAAAACCCAACTTGTATAATACAGCTTCAAGAAACCTCCAATCTAGTCTGTCATAAGCCTTGGACATATCAAGCTTCAATGCACGAAACCCAGTGCGTCCACTTCTTTTATTTCGCATAGAATGTAGCAACTCATATGCAATCAAAAGGGTGTCAGTAATTAGTCTCCTTGGAATGAAGGCACTTTGCGAGTCAAAAACTACCAAAGGCAGTACTTGCTTAAGCCGATTTGCTCAAGTTTTGGAAATGATCTTACATAGCAAACTCGCTTTAAAGTTGTCTTTTATATAAATACAACATCTTCACGGAAAGAAAAGCATGAGCGTCCAATCAAAAAAAAAAAGAAAAGCATGAGCGGATTTTTTTTAAGCTTAATAGTCAATCAAGTCCTCAACTTTTAGTCCAAAATAGAATTCAGCCCTCAACGTTTTATCGCATGAAATTCAGTCCATAAACTTTTATTTCAGTGAAAATAGACCAAATCTGTTAAATGAACTAACTGCCGTTAGTTTTGCCTACGTGGCATGCCACGTGGCAGCTAACTAAGCTATCCACGTCAGTTGCCACGTATGCAAAACTAACGGCAGTTAATGTCATTTAACAAATTTTGATTTAATTGCATAATTGTAAAAGGTTGAAAGTTTATTTTCACTGAAATAAAAGTTTATGGACTGAATTTCATACGATAAAACGTTGAGGGCTAAATTTCATTTTGGACTAAAGGTTGAGGATTTATTTGGCTATTAAATTTTTTTTTTTTATAAGAGCGGGCGGCACGTGTTGGATTACCGGCTCATTTGGCTCCAAAAATGATTATTATATTTTTTAAGTCCCTCAAAAGCGGATAACTTTTTGAACATAGAAAAAAAAAAGACGATAACAAAACAGTAATCTGTCTAACTCTTAACAGATCCATCCACTCTGTCTCTCGCTCTAAACTGTACGGACTCTCCAATTCTCAAACTGCCAAGTGAGTTTCATTTTTTCTTTACATCTCGAACCCTAATTAATTTCTACCGTTCTATTTTATGTATATCATTAATATAAAACTCGATCTCCATTGCTTGCTTTTCTCAATTTTAATTCCCTTTATTTGTCTATTTTATTGTTTTTTTTTGTCTTGTTGTTGGTAACTGATGATCTGTTTTCTACTCGGAAAAACCAAATAAATGAAAAGAAATGCATGTTGGTTGAGAAAAAAAACTCAAAAAGATTTGACTTCAATTCGCGTCGATATTTTGTTTGTCTGGAATTGACTCTATGATCAAAACGGAGAAATTAGGTCATTTTAGTTGCCGTGATATTGCTTTCTGGATTTGGACATGTTTTCAAAGGGATTTTGATTGTTAGTGCCTGTTTTGGATTTGAAAAAGATATTGTTTGTCGAATTTTGATTCGACTTCTAGTGACAGTTATTGCTTATGTTTTGACATGTGGTTTTGTGTTAATATACTGGATTGTGTTGCTATTCTTTAGTTGATGGATTTAGGCTCGTGCCTAAATGGTAAAATAGCAAGTGTGCCATATGGGATATATCTTGTACATCATTTATTTGAATACAGACAAATGCATGCCACACTCCGTGCGGGGAGCATTTGTACATTTATGTATTTTCATGTGAAAACAGATGCGAAAGCAATAACAGTTGATTTCTTTGTGCAAGCATATGCATACCCATGTGTCTCTTTGTGTCCATGTATGAAAGTAGAGCATTTGGGATAAAATATGTGACTGATAGTTTTGTTGTAGTTTACTTAGGAAATGGGGGTATATCTCAGCACCCCGAAAACTGAAAAGTTCTCAGATGATGGTGAAAATGACAGGCTTCGATTTGGATTGTCATCCATGCAAGGATGGCGTGCAACTATGGAAGATGCTGTAAGTGCTTTCTGTAATTTCATTGTTTGACTTAACTGAAGTGAACTGAAACCATGGGACTTACCTTAAGTTAATTGAAGCCATGGGACCTACCTTCAGTTAACTGAAGCCATGGGACTTACCTTCAGTTAACAATTAATTATAATATCTGCTTATTCTATGTCTAGTATATCTTTCTTAATAAGGTATTGAGTAATATCTAGTACATGGTCAATATCCTATGTCTAGTATATGGAATTAATAATAATAACTTCTTATCTTTTATCTAGTATGTGTTTCTGATCATGGTATTAAATATAATGTAGTTTTTAGGCTGAGTGCTAAGTTTGCACCATTAGAAGGCTATGGGATCTTGTTAGGGTATGGAAATTGCCTTGGTGCTTTACTGCTTTAAGTGCGTGCATTTAGACTCTAGATTTTTTCTTTGGATTGAATCTCACCTAAACCTAACATATTTAAGCAAGTAGAAACTCCTATCTCAATATATTATTTTTGCCTCGTGTGTGTCCATGCATGCCTGTCTGCTTTTTTGGAAGTAATTGTCAGATGTCCAAATGGATTGAAAACCTGCTATATCTAAGAAGTTTGAGAGATACAGGTTCTTGTTAAAAACATGTGTTTAATGTCAATTGGTGATTGTTTCTATTTTTTTTCTAACAGACTGTTTGTCTACCTCATAATAACAGAATTTTCTTAAATTATGTCATTAATTTACTTTTGTGGTTCTTACAGCATGCAGCTTATCCAGATCTGGACAGAACAACATCATTTTTTGGTGTTTATGATGGTCATGGAGGTAAGCATTTGAGCTCTTATTTTTTCTTGGTTCATTTAATTTTTTGTATATCAATACTTTTCTTTAAAAAGTTCTTAACATTCAGATTTTAGTCAAGTTTTGTTCCATTTTTTGGATATCATTTGCATTCTTCCAAATATATATTTAGGTGTTCATTCGGCAGGTCTTAACTGGCTGTTATGTGTGTTTGGTCTCACAACTAAGAAAGTAATTAAAGTAGAATTATGCCTTTAATATTGAGGTTTTCACTGTGATATATTAGAGATAGACCTGTAGACATCTTAGTATGTTTAATATATATCATTGGATGCATTCTCGTTTTCTGTTTGTGTGTGTGTTTCTTTGTCTTTTCCCTTTTTTGTAAAAGTCTTGTACGTGGCTCTGCTTAATGCTGGACAAAGATGCAACTTTGCTTACAAAGAAACATTTCTGACAACTCTTAAGTAACGACTCAAAAGGAGGAAAAAAAAAACACTTAATTTATTACATGAAGGATGAATCTAATCTTGTATTTTCTTGTCTTGTTACTGTTTCCCGCGGATAGCCTATTGCCAGTTGTTGGTCCCATTTAGCATACAAGTACCTTAATTTATAACTATTTTCTTGTCACACATTTTACATGAATGATTTTATTATTTGAAGGGCACTTGTAGTTTCAAGTCGAGTCAAATAATCCATTTAAAAATTTGACTTGCACCGACACTCAAATCATCTTGGAAATGATTCTGAATTGTACCATCAAACTTTGTGTTAGAGATAGAAACCATGCTGCATTTTGGGCTTGCTTGTTCTGTGATTTGATTATTTTTTTGATCAGAAAATGTTAAAGGGATTGGAGCTGGTTGAGCCTCTTTACTGGACAGAAAGACAAAGACTGGCCGTGCCTTAGTTGGCATTTCCAAAAGATCATCAATGATGCCTAGAATTGGATTTTCTAAGATGTGTTTTTATTTTTTTATTTTTATAATTGTTAGAAAGAAGGGCCTAGATTCTATTCATACTTGAGATTTCTATGCAGTGGATAAAGTGCTTATGTTTGGCTGCAATTTTTCTTTTTCTGTCAGTCTTTCTTCTTTCTTTCTTTTTTTTTGTTTCTTACTGTGTATGCAATTTTGAATCTTTTGAAATATTGGTTTATCTTGAGGGATAGATGGTAGCTTCCTTTTTTTAGATGGTTTTGGTAAACCCAAGTTATTTTCTGTGCAATTAATTCCATCTGTAATATGTCATGTTTGTAAACTTAGAGAGAATGAATTTAATTCACTTTAGTTGTCTAGTTAAGTGTAGGCCTCTATGGAAAGTTTACCTATTTTCATAGCTTTCTAGTACCCCTTTGAAAACTTGAACATAGAAGTTGAGCTACTCACATTATGGTCTTTTACCTTTGCTCTGGTTCTCTTTTTTCCTTTTTATTGGAGCTTTCATGATTTTCAAAGCCTTTGCATGATTGGATGATCTGTTTAGCTGATTAAATTATTTGTGTTACGTCTTTTAAGTATTTTCTATGTGGGTCCTTTTTTCTGCAGGTAAAGCAGTGGCTAAGTTTTGTGGTAAGTATCTTCACCAACAGGTGCTCAAGCATGAGGCATATTCAGCTGGAGATATAGGAACTTCATTACAGAGGGCTTTTCTCAGGTTCCCTTACTGGATTTATTTGCATTAATTTTTTGGTTACAATATTTGGAAGATGTGCCATAGCTCAAGCATGAGGTAACTGAGAAGGTATCTCTGACATGTAAGTTAAATTTTCAAAGTTTCCTGGAATCATGAAATGGACTGCATTCTTGGAGCTCATAATCATTGCAAGTCAAGTTTGGATAATGCCTGAAAATGATCATATAAGTTTTTCCCTTTTTTATTTAGTGAATTCCTTCTGGCACTGAGGCAATTTCATTCTCATATTGCTGTAATGTTACTCGTTTTTTAATGGATGAGTTATTTATAGCTCCATTCTAGCACATGCCATTGCCACCGCATCTTTGACTGTTTAGTTCAGGGTTGTCTAGCCTTCTTTGCTGTTTTCTCTTTGAATTTGCTGAGCTATAATTTTGCAATTTAAGAGTGATGAAATCCATTGTACTGGATAACATATGATGTGAATAAGGTTGCTTGTTGTTTAGTTGTTTTTTCTGCTTAACATGTATTAAACTGCTGTTTATTGATCATGCAGAATGGATGAGATGATGCGTGGACAAAGGGGATGGAGAGAATTAGCCATCCTGGGAGATAAAATAGACAAGGTTTCTGGCCTTATTGAAGGGTTCATATGGTCTCCTAGGGGTGGTGAAGCCAATAACCATTTTGATGATTGGCCTTCTGAGGAGGTATTTTTATGAAAGAAAACTGAGATATATATATATATATATATATATATATATATATATATATATATAGTATTTTGATAAGAAAATATTTTAATGAGATTAGGCAACATAGTTTCTTTGATTTTTGTGAATGTCCATGCGAAGGAGTAGAATAAGTTTAACTGACCCATGTCCTGTGATATAGATAGGGGTAATTATATGTTCTAGTTCTTTTATATTAGGTATATACTTTCTGTAATAAATCTCTTTACAAATAAATTTTGTCATTTGCTGATTTGGTAAATTGGAAAAAAATTATGAGAATATTGAGAAAAGAAGCTTTACCCCTTTGTGGTTTATATGGATATTTTTAATAACTAACTTTTTTTAGTAAAATATTAATAAACTTTCTTAGACCTTTTTTATTTTAACAACCAATACTGATTTTAGGAAATTGATTTAATTTCACCAACTCTATGAAGCATGCTATGTTTATTTGAGAGTAGGATATAGTCTGGAATTGAACATGATTAGTGAAGTGTGCTATATCCCTTTTGGGGCTAGATCGATAGGCTGTTTTTAACTAAGTAAATGAAAAGTTACCTGAAACTTTTTGAGTTGTGCTGCAAGGCTTTGAGAAGACTGAACGGCAGAAGATGAATATAATAAGGAAAGAAGATATTTGCTTGAGGTTTACGATTTGATTATTATCAGCTTAATATGAAGTGGATTGGAAAGTAACAGAAGGAGCATGTGGACACTTCACAATAGCATTCAAAGGGGCCAAAATTTGGCCCTTTTTGCCCTTTGACTTTGCAAAAGGGAATCAAAAACATGGAAGAAATTGGCAGTCTGTCCAGTGTACTGTTTGGGGTTGTATATTTTAGAACTTTTACTGCCCCTGCATTAGGCATTTGCCTGAGCACAACCTTCAGGTCCCCTAAGGATTGTGAATTTATGTAGTTACTCTGCTTGTATCTATCTAATGAATACCAATAGATATAAGTGACTGTTCATGTATTTTAGTTAGAATTAAGAAAGATTTAAATGCTGTTCATGTATTTTAGTTAGAATTAAGAAAGATTTAAATGCTGTTCATGTATTTTAGTTAGAATTAGGAAAGCTTTAAATGTTATACTTTTCCCTTGTATTGACCTCTATTATGGATAGGAAAAAAGGGAACGCTTTAAGGCAAAACGACATACCTTCACTTCATTATCTTAATTTTTGAAAAGGAGAACTTTGAATAGTTTATACTCTATAGATAGGTGGATAGCAAACAGGAAATATAAAATCATATGTTAACTTCACTTTTAACTTGTAGGGGAGGAAAGAGGGTTTGCTGATGCAGCTTAATTGAAGCATCATATATGCTGCAAATGCTAATGTGATTTGTTTAATTATTTGAATGCAATACTATATGCAAGAAGTTTTGGTTTGATTTTTCAGATGTCAATTTTACCTCTGAAATTCTAATATGAATTTTTTGTTTTTGTGTTGATTGCAACTAGGGCCCTCACTCTGATTTTCATGGACCTACATCTGGAAGCACAGCCTGCGTTGCGATCATTCGAAATAAACAACTTGTTGTCGCTAATGCTGGTGATTCCCGATGTGTAATATCTAGAAAGGGTCAGGTACTATTTTCTTTTCTTCTGCAGAACCATGAAAACACAATTTCAAATTTATGTTTTCTTCTGCAGAACCGTTTCTGAAGCCCTCTCAAAATTTTGAGCTGAAGGGATGTCTGCTTTGAATGACAGCTGGTGTTTTTTTTTTCATAAGTTCACTCTAGAAATTCTTATGGTTTTTTCATAAGTTCACTCTAGAAATTCTTATGGTTTTTTCGTAAATTCACTCTAGAAATTCTTAGTTTCTATTTTTCAGTCTATATTTTTGTCCCGAATTTAGTAGTAAGACATAAGCCGCATGGCCCTGCCCTTTTATTTGTGTGGGTATTTTGAGTCAGATGTGACACGGAAATGGTTGTAGCAGATGATCCTGCATTTCTTCCATTTGATTGGTGATGGGAGACTGGAAAGCAGTGTTAATGTAATATGATGCTGTTACATCATTTTTCAAGTTGCATTAAGTATATAGTCATTATATTCATTGCTGAACTAGTCTCTAAAGCATTTATCCATGCTCCATGTTCAGATATATTCTAAATTTTCATTACCTCTCTCCTTTTGATATACATTAAGGTTCCTCTTCAGGGTGACATAGGTTAGCTGGTGCATGTTTTATTTCATAGAAGTTTCTTTTTGCAGGCATATAATTTGTCTAAAGATCATAAGCCTGACCTTGAGCTGGAGAAAGATAGGATTCTGAAAGCTGGTGGTTTTATTCAAGTGGGACGTGTCAATGGAAGTTTAAACTTGGCCAGGGCTATTGGTACCTTCTAGATACCTGTTTAACTATTTTCTGTTGAGGGGAAATTTAGGTATGGTGGAAGAGTGAAAATGGATCTAATATCCAGTTGCTTGCTTATCAATAATTGTCTTTCTCTTGCAGGAGATGTGGAGTTTAAACAGAACAAAACCCTGCCTGCTGAAAAGCAGATTGTAACAGCTAATCCAGACATAAACACTGTATGTGAATTGCTGTTTGCTTTGATATTTGTGTAATTATTCTAACTCCTATAAATCTTGATATTCGCTAATCGATTTTAATAAAGAAACTAACTCTTTTAATATTCTTTTATCAAAATTTTAAAAAAAATTTATCAATCTTTATTCTATAATTTTAGCATCTCAGATGCATATATATGACTTTTGTTGCCATTGTAAAGTAAAGATTTATTATTGCCAATTAATATTCTTTTTCATCGCTATGTTTATACTTTGTTTTTACGCTCTTTGAAATAGGTTGAGCTTTGCGATGATGATGAGTTTCTTGTTTTAGCTTGCGATGGGATTTGGTGAGTTTTTTTATAAGAATGTTTCTATTGCAAGAACTTGCATCTCTTTTACCCTCATGCTCTGAAATCTAGTTTGATGCTACTGGAATATTATTTGGGTACAGTTGAGATTTGATATCAAACAATCTGTTAGAGTATGGCTATAAGCTGGGTCTGTTGGATGAGAGTAGAGGGTATAAACGAACCGAACATGAATGAAAATTACTATGTTCATGTTCATTTATTTTTTTAATATTGTTCATGTTCAGTGAGCTTATTTGTGAACATTAAACGAATATGTCCATGAATATATAAACAAATATGTACACAAGTACACATTCA
This sequence comes from Heritiera fomes, assembly GCA_032173925.1. Taxonomy (NCBI): domain Eukaryota; kingdom Viridiplantae; phylum Streptophyta; class Magnoliopsida; order Malvales; family Malvaceae; genus Heritiera; species Heritiera fomes. Next base: position 23,523,036 of record JAPDPM010000015.1, read on the forward strand.
TAAATAGTAAACGAATATGTTCGTGAACATTAAACAAAAAACTTAGTCAACAAATTAATTGTATTCACTCCAATATACATAATACCAAATAAGAAAATTCTAATTTTAATAATTACATATTAAAATGATTTACAAATAAATATGTTATTTTAAAAATTTATAAATATCGAACAACAAATGAACATTGAACGATTCATCAAATGAATGAATTTTAAACAAATCTTAAACAAGTACCGTTGCCCTTGTCAATACTTAAACAACATCAGATGGGCTGTTTCTGCTGGGTAGTAAATAGGATATCCAGAGGCAATATATAGCATATAACATTATCCTTTTCTTTATTTTTGAAACGTGTACTGTTGCCCTTGTCAATACTTCAAGAGTTGAGGGCTAAGGGGAATGAAGACTATAGGCCTTCATTCTCTTGTTTTTCTAATATATATATATATATATATATATATATATATATATATATATATATATATGTTTGCAAATATTAATTTGTCTTTGACCTTGACTAATTTTCTTTTTTGGCTAGTTTAACTTTTACCAAGCTTGATGTGATGCAAATCTTGGACTTATTTCTTTTTTCCTTTCAATTGCTCTTTCTCTGTTTGTTCACACCTTAACAAAACAGTTGTATTTTTTACGTTTAATTTGAAGATTGTCATTGACTAAAATAGTCCTTTTGGTTCTTCCTGAATCATGTGCTTCTCGGTCACATTTCCTGATTATGGAATGGGCAAAGGGCTTTCTTAAGATGAATAGAGAGGAATCAAACATATAAACAACTTAAATTATTTATCACCGGCGAATATGCTTTTCGTCTGGTAAGTGAGGTTATCATACAAGCATGAGTAATTAGAACTTATTTATGTAAAAGAGTGAATTTTTCATTAGAGTTCACATAAGTGCCAGCATTTAACTCGAAATTTTGAATGAGATAAGTCTGATCTTTCTGTTTTTTTTTTCCCTTATGGGATTCGTCTCAAGGACTAAATGCAAAAATTGACAATATAGAAAGTTATGTCCGGTGATGTCAACATCAATATATTACCAGGTTATTCCAATTTCTCAAAAAAAATTTGTTGGGATCCTTCTCCTATTTAAAGAGCACATCTTGAGCATATCTGGATCTAGAACTTCAAAAACCATCAAATCATGGAAGTAGTTTTGGTGAGAAAATTATAGTTTGCACTCTTCTGCCTGGTATAAGATATTCTATCAGTTGTTACATTTCATGACCTGTACATGGTTGTAGAGGGCTATTTTTCTGATTTGCCAATCTTATGGAGTTTTCCTCATCCAAATTAATCATGTGAATAATTTTGTAAACATTGGTGGATTGGATGATATTAATTCCTTCTATTAATTTGAAACTATTATCATCTGTTTTGTTCACTAGGGACTGTATGTCAAGTCAACAACTAGTGGATTATGTACGAGAGCAGTTGAACACTGTAAGTATCTGCAGAGCCCTCGCAAAACATCGTAACCTGTCAATGCTAGGATTCCATCATTTAACACTGCTAAGCCTGGTGAATTATAGTTAGATGGGCAATGAGCTTTCACAAATATTTTTTCTCTTGTGCAGGAAACTAAACTCTCAGCCATTTGTGAGAGAGTATTTGACAGGTGTCTGGCTCCAACAGCCGGTGGTGAGGGATGTGATAACATGACGATGATCCTCGTTCAGTTCAAAAAACCCATTGGGTCAGGTGATTCTTCGGAGCAGCAAACACCAGTGATGGATCAGACACCTGCGACAGATAAAAGTACATTGGAGTCTGGATCGTAAGAAGCATCAGCCCCTTTCATTGACCAAGTTCCTAATTTTCTTTAAAGCTGTAAGCAAAAGCATTTATGATACTGTGTTTAATTTCTGGTGATATGATTGTATATGTTCAAGGCTTTTGATTGAATGGCTCAGCTGTTAAGGGTTTCTGTACATATGTTAATATATTTTTGTGATTTTCCTTTACTGAAATTTAACTTGTTTTCCACGACAGAAATTACGACACATAACATCCTAGGTTTAAGCGCACAGCCAATTTGTTGATGTGAGGTCAAACGCTGAATGTCTTGTGCGGGGATACTCCAAATATAATTGGAGAGAGAGCATCAATCATACAGCCATGGCCATCGCCCTGCCCCTTAAAATACAAATTACAAGCATGAACAAGCTGCTTTAAAAGGTTAACAATAAATATAGGGGATGGCTCTTGGAAACGATAGAGATTGAATTTTGTGCCGAGAGACATTGTTAATCAAGTGTTAATCCTGCCACCTCTATTTACTGGGGAGGAGAGGAATTTTTAGAATCCTTCTTAATCATGTGCGTTTTTTGTCAAGTCTGCTTATGATTTAGTATCAAGAGATCATGTTTCTAATTTTCCTTGGAAGAATATTTGGAAGCTTGAAGTTCCTCTCAAGATTAAAGATCCGTTTGGTTTGCTTATTTTATTTTTTCAAAAATATTTTTCATATTTTTCAGTGATTGGTACATTTAAAACATTTTCAGTCAACAGAAAATGAAATTCAGTTAAAGAAAAATATTTAAGAATTTTAGAAAATTGTCTTCTCTTTTTCAAAAGGAGAAGATAATTTTCAAATCTATGCCACTCAAATTTATGCCACTTTAAGAAAAAAAACTTTACGGAAACTCAATTCAATTTATATTGCGTTAAAATATCAAATGACAAAAAATATTTTTCAGCATATCAATCAAATAATAAAAAATATTAATTTTATCAGAAAATCAAATTTTTAGAAATTATTTTACAGAAAATATTTTTTAAAAATTATTTTACGCGAATCAAACAGAATTTAAAGCTTTCCTCTAGTGAGCTGCGAATGAGAGATTGTTAACTAAAGAGACCTATGCTAGGAGGAATATTGCTACGGATTGCATTGTCCAAGATGTCGTAATGGAGTCGAAGACACACTGGGATGTTCTTCGAGACTATTCTCTTTTTCGAGATTTATGGGCATCTTGGATCAGAGGCTCTTCATGGAGTCAGTTCATCAACTTACCTTTAAAGGATTGGTTGATTTTCAATCTCACTTTGATTGATAAACGCACTTAAGGAAAACATGGACTAATCGAGTTTCTTTGCCTGTGCGTGCCGGATGTTATGGCATAAAGCTCGTTTTTGTTGGCCTGTTAATGGTGTTTATCAAATTTCTAAGTATGTGAAGGAGCTTATTGATGCAAACCGTGGGCTTGACAATTTGGCTGTAGACTTGAACAAGGCACAAGAAGGAAGACCTAGGAGCATCAGCAAGTGAAGGAGCTTATTGATGCAAATCGTGGGCTTGACAATTTGGCTGTAGACTTGAACAAGACACAAGAAGGAAGACCTAGGAGCATCAGCAAGAAGCTATATTGGGTAGATGATTTTGTTAACCCTTAATTGGCCCAGCAAAGGAAGGTTGCTGCAGTCACTCTTACGGGTAGACAGCACCCAACAGATTTTACCTAGGCGTCAACAAATTTTGTCTAGGTGTCAATAATAGTGCAACTGTAGGAGACTATTAGAAACAAACTCTGAAGGATCTTGCATTTAACAATATGCAACGTAATCAAAAGGCAGACAAGAATTTCCATTCTCCTTCCTTACCTTCTATTTCTATCTTTTTCTCTGATTATTTCCTCTGTTCCTTTTTGTGTGCCATTCTTATTTCTTAAATCAGTATCATAGGTGCTTTCATTGAGAGTCGAACTCAAGACCATTGTTACCTACTCCTTCAAACACAATTCTTCCCCAACCATCCACATCTACTGTATCCTCATGTTTGCTAAACCCATCGGTCAAATTTTCTATTAAAACCCCAAAATTTCACATCACCCAATTCAACTGGTTCCAATCCCTTATATTGGATTTTTCAAGCAGAGAAGTATTTTGAATTTCATTTTATTCCACCTTTTCAACGGCTGTCCATCATTGCCTTCTACATGACAAGCCAAGCATTAACCTAGTACTAATGGGTGCACAAAAAGAACCAACTCCTCAACTGGAACTCTTTTCTCCAGGCATTAGAGCTACGGTTTGGACCTTCCTCCTTTGGTAACCACCGGGCTACTCTTTTCAAACTCAAACAAACCTCCTCTATTACCTCATACCTGTGACGACTCAGGTGCACCCACAGGCCACCGCCCGAGCTCACTCATCCGTATTGTCCGCTCTGGGGTGCACCACACAGGCCACCGCCCCTCACGGATTTATCGGGAATAAATTCCCAATTCGCGTCCCCCAGGAGGTTCGAACTTAGGACCCTTAAGTACCTAGTTCTTACACTCCTGGTACCATTGAGACAAGTTGTCTCAATGGTACCAGGAGTGTAAGAACTAGGTACTTAAGGATCCTAAGTTCGAACCTCCTGGGGGACGCGAATTGGGAATTTATTCCCGATAAATCCGTGAGGGGCGGTGGCCTGTGTGGTGCACCCCAGAGCGGATAATACGGATCAGTGAGCTCGGGCGGTGGCCTGTGGGTGCACCCGAGTCGTCACAAAAAAACGCGCGTTTTATTGTGACGCCCCGGGGTGCACCCGCTGGTCCACCGACCCGAGCCACCGCCCCAGGCGGGTCACTCATCCGTATTGTCCGCTCTGGGGTGCACCACACAGGCCACCGCCCCTCACGGATTTATCGGGAATAAACTCCCAATTCGCGTCCGCCATGACTTGAACCCCTTACCACTTGTAAGTGTCAAGGTCCAATGGTTAGTCGTTACTCGACACTTACAAGTGGTAAGGGGTTCGAGTAGCGGCGGATGCGAAAGAAATCCGTGAGGGGCGGTGGCCTGTGTGGTGCACCCCAGAGCGGACAATACGGATGAGTGACTCGCCTGGAGCGGTGGCTCGGGTCGGTGGACCAGTGGGTGTACCCCGGGGCGTCACAATACCAAATTGAATTTGAACATATTTCAAATAGAGTTTCCAACCTTACAGATGAGCATCTTTTAAATTGTTTTCTATCAGGTCTTAAACCAGAAATTCAAAAAGAACTCCTAATCCTTAAACCACATTCCCTTTCTCAAGCTTTTGTCTTAGCTAGGTTGTTAAAAACCAAATTCCTTAACAGCCTCTTTTTCTATAACTATTTCTATCAAAGACTACCACCTTCCCACATACCACCAAAGAACTTTTCTCTTACTACCAATTTCCCAATCAAAAAGCTATCACTGACTGAGATGCAAGCTCACCGTGACAAAGGATTATGTTTGAACTATGATGATTTCTACCGACTAGGCCATAAATGCAAAACCACTCCTTTTCTATTATTACAGGTAGAGGTGGCAAATGGGCGTGTCGAATCGTGTTTGGTTTAGGTTATTTTAGATCGGATCATTTGAGTTAAGAAAAAATCGAATTATTTAGGGTTCGAATCATTTTAGGTTCAAATAAGATCAAGTTTGGGTCAAGGAAAAATCAATCTATTTCGGGTTCAAATAAGGTTAGGTTTGGGTCAATTTGAATTCGAATAAATTTGAGTTCGGACTAATTTGGGTTCGGATTAGGTCGGATTTGGGTCATTGACTTTTTTAGTCAATTTGGGTTGGTCAGATTTGGATTCAGGTTGAGCGGATAAGTTTTTTGGGTTAAGCCTTGGTTATCCCTATATGATTTGTCTAGTGTGAAAATAAATTGAAACCATATTTCTAAGAATTACAATACTCATGAAAATAAAATTTTCTTCTTACATGACCTATAACAAAACCGAGACATGAAAGGTACTTCTAAATACCTCCCGTACTCTATCTGGTTACCTAGCTGGCTATAGTATCATTCTCTAAATGTCTTATAGTGAAATGTTAAGACTTAAATGATTTTGATGCATATAGGATACATAGTATCAGTTCTTGTATACAATTCTCTTACTGGGCATTAGCTCACCCCCCTCTTTCTCCTTCCAGATTATTTCCAATGACCTCTCTAGGCATCTGAGCAGGAGGATTATTATTTTGGTATCCCTTGACAGACGTGTGATTTCCGTAGAGGTATACGGTTTTATATTTATATGTTCAGACTTTATGTACAATACCTTTGTTATATGTTGTAGACATGGGATGTAGATTAAAAGAAAAATATAGTATGGAATTTTATAAGATCTAGATATATGTGGCTATGTTAAATGAAAATAAATTGTTCCTGGGATAAATATTGAAAATAAATATGAACTTTGAACTAAATTATTAGTGATGACACTACAGATAGCCCAACCGATTGTATGTAAAGTGTAAAATGATATGGAAATCCGATATTATAAGATGTGACACAAGTAGAACTTCCTATGTGGAAAACTTAAATGTTTGACATGTCTAATATATTAAAATAAAAAAAATAACTATCTCTTTTTAGTTTTAAAAAAAGATAGAAATCTCTTTATATAAATATATTAAAAATACAAAAAAAACTAAATTATCTTTTTAAATTAATTATCTATTTCAATTTTTAAATAATAAATATCTATATCTATATATAGATTAAAATTAAATAAAAGTCACATACCATTCATCTCTACCGACATTAAAATTAAAAAAAAAACATATACATGTATAGCTTTTATCAATTAATAAGATAATATTTATAATTGTGTATACTAAAATCAATATTGATAATATAATATATAACATGCAATAATATAACAATATCTTATGTTTAATAATTACCAATTAAAATTTTTTAATATTTTAAGTGTCAACATCATTTTTTAAAAATTTTAAATTAATATGTAACATGTAATCTTTTTTTTTCACATTAATATTACAAAATATAACATCTATATTTACCACTTTTATCTTTTTAATTATTTAAAAGGTAACATCTATATATATATATATATATATATTAAATTTTTTAATTTTCTCTATTTTTATTACATAAATTGCATGTAATCATTCATTTTTTTTTATCAAAGTTTGGTACTCATAGATCTTAAAAGTCAAACACAAAATTTTCTGTTACCTTTTGTATTTAGTTTATCTAAAATAGATTTTGGCATAGAATTTCATCACATACCATATAAAACACTAGTATCGAATGAGGTTTCAATGTTTATAAAAAAGACACCTCATCTAGAAATTAAAGTATTTGTCACAAAGTCACTATTCAAGGTAATAGATTAACATATATTTTTCAATGATAAAATATATAGCAACATAATTTTAAAATATAACCAATTTAGCATGTATATTGTTATTTGCTATTTTTGAATTTGTGTTATATATATATATATATATATATATATATATATATATATATTTATACACACACCCACACATAGGAAAAATCTTTCGCCAATAGAGTAATATCATAAAAATTGATCTAACTTTTGGTTGGTAATATATGTCATGTTTGTGCAACAAAAAACTATCTAAAGCTGATGAAAATTTTCATTGTTCCTCATGTAATGTTGATGCGCCTTTAATCCAACTCTAAGATAAATAATAATTATATTTACTATATTAAAAATATTAAACAAAAATTATTCCATGATAATAATATAAGCATTTTATAATTTTAATATATATAACTTAATTATAGTACTTTGTATACATTACAAGTAAAAGTTGAACGTTGAGAAGTTTGATGGTTTTGAAAAAGCGGCATTTTGTACTTTTCAAAGAAATTAATTAATAAAGATATTGACAATTTTTATAATCTTTGAAGGTATGTTAACAATTATACCTTATAGGTACAAATTGAATACTAAGACATTTGATTGTTCTAAAAAAGTGATGTTTGTACTTTTTAACATTGAAGATAAAAAATTAATTAATAGAGATGTTGACAATTTTTATAAAATTTCTCTTAAGATATTGATGTCACATCCTGTGACTACATTATTTCACATTTTTCTACATATTTTATATGGTTGGGCTGTCTGTGATGCCTTTACACACTGCTCATCTACAACAGTAAACAAATCATCCAATAAAATTTCACCATATCTCTACTTAATAAAGTCCTCTTTATCTATCATTATCATCCATTTTTACATCACAAACTTTGAAAAATTTTGTGTTCAGCCTTGCATCATGATAACAGCAAATTGGATGCATGGTTTTTCTCCTTTAATATATTCCTTCAATCAAAATTTTATCACTTGTCCAGTAAATAATTTCTTCCTCTTGTAAATATATTTATTGATATTTAATACCATGAAAATAATGCTTCCATTCTAAATTTTTTGATTTCACTTTCTTTCTTTACTCCATGCCTTACTTTCCATTCATCTCTTTAGTTTTCATTTTAATTCATATACACCATATTGTAAAATTAAAATTCTGAAAATTCCATAATGTAAAGTGGAATTTCATATTTAATATTTATTTAATTCCACTAAATAATTTATTTCAGTTATCAATCATTTACAATATGGTGTACAGTGTAATAAAATCGGGTCTCACATTTTCTCCTCTCCTTAAGAAATTTGGTCCTTCAAATTTATCCGGACCTATCACCAAAAAATTTCAGGATACTTCTCACACAATCTAAGATCTCGAAAGGTCCGATGTATCGAGGACTCTGCTTTTTTTTCTTATCGAATCTCATTATGTCTTTAGGGGGTGAGACCTTTAAAAATACATAATCACCTGTATATCTCGGGAAGCCTACTCGACCAAGTCAAGAGTTAATAACTTATGATCTCTCACGTCTTCCCATGTTATCGTGGATTTACATCGTCTGCCATATAAAACCTCGTAAGGTGCCATGCCGATACTCACCTATTAGCTATATTATAAGCAAACTTTGTTAGGGTAGATAATTGTCCCAGGAGCCTTTAAAATCAAGTGCATACGCTCACAACATATCCTCGAGTGTCTGTATCGTACTCTCGGACTGTCCATTAGTTTACGGATGAAATGCGATGCTAATACTCAGTTGGGATCCCATGGCTTCCTGAAATCTCTCTCAAAATGAGATATGAAGTGGGACTCCTTGTCAGATGTGATGCTCGCTGGAACACCATGTAACCTTACCATGTAAATTGGCTAAGGCACTAATTGGATCAGTAGATTTCATAGCCAAGAAATGAGCAGACTTAGTCAATCTATCCACAATTATCCAGATAGTATCATACCCTTTGCGGGTCCTCCGAATTTTACTTAATTTAGGAAGTACCACTAATACAGGTATTTCTCTTCCTTATATAATTTCTAACTTTCAGTTAACCTTATCCTTAAGATGATACTGCCAGTATACTTTTACATTTCCTCTTTCAAAATAAATTTATACTCCCTATAATTATTTATCATCTTTGGGAGTTCACAATTTTCACTTCTTTTCATACAGTAATTAATTAACACTATTTATCACATATTATCTCATTTAGTGCCAAGTCGACAGTAATTTGGTGACTATCTTTTAAACAATTTTAATCAATCGTATGTAATTGTCCCAGTAGCTTTTTATATCCAGTGCACTCGCTCTTAATATCATTGAGCGTCTACACAATGTGCTCAGATATTTACATCTATAAGAAGTGGTGCTGATAGTAAATTTGGAATCCCAAAGCCTTTTGCTATTCTTTTAAAAGCATATGACAAATCAAGGATCCATATCACATGTACTCGCTCACTGGAACTTCACATACATTCTCACCGTTTCACAGATATATCTCGACTAGGGCACTTAAGAGATCAAGAACTTGACGATATAAAAGTGAATCAATTTAGTCAATCAATCTATAGTCACTTTTATAACATCATGGTTCTTTCGGATTTCTTACGAACCTACAATAATCATTTCACAGTTTAGCTAAAGCTGCACTTTATTTGCAGTCTTTAATATCAACTATCACTTATAGTGAATGAGACGTTAGGTAATAATTTTCCCTAACATCTCTTTTCATATAGTATTACCATTACATCCCTCATTCTCATGGTACATGTAATATCCCTTAATTTGTAGGGTGTACCTGAGGATGTAATCTCTTCACAATCAAGTTCTGTAATTAAAATCATCAAATCACCAATTCTGTCTCAACATTACTTATGCAATTCCACAATTCTAGTATATATATACATATTTATATTCATTTACATGACTGACAATACTTCATTTATTTACTCCTTTGAGTATAACTAATTTTATCTGTTAAATTTGGCTTGATCTTATATCTAGCCATAACCACATAATATTCAGAGGAAATTACATGCAATCTTAGATTTGGGAACTACCTCATAATTCGTGTTCCTGTATCATCATATGATTTATCTTCTCATTACAGTAGCAATAACCTCTTTTCAAACAATTCGAGGTTCTCTTTATTACTCGAGATCTTATGTTTCTAGATGAGTATAGTTCAGTTAAAACTCATATTTACTGAACATAACAATAGAGTTTTCAGTTTCTAGAAGTTGGTGGAATTATTTAAGGTGTTGCTTATTTCCTTCATATGAATGGAAATATATTTACATCATAATTACATACCATTATAATTTATTCGTATGTGATTGAATTATTTCATTCATTAAACTCACATACTTCACAAGATATTTCATAAGTCTCTTAAGTACCACAAAGGACTCGTAAGAGTTATACTGAGTCTTGAATATTATCTTATAAACACAGATCTCCAGGCTTTCATCTGTTGACAGCCTGTTCAGAGATTGATCTTAGGAATTCCTTATTCTCTCTTTAACGAGATCATCAATGTTTCCTCCGAACACACATAAACAATAATTTTTTTATCCATAATTTTTAGGAGTAATTTCTTAAGCTCTTCAGACTCTGTTATGTTTTCTGGTAAGAGCTTAGAAATGAAATTCATAATGTGAATCATGTCAATGATCTCTCAAATCTATTTTACTCCAGAAATTTATTTGAAGTTACCTTCAGTAACTTTTAAATCATTACCTCATACCATCTTGAATGTTTCATTATTTACATCCTGCAAATCCACTATGTATCCTCAAAATACATACGTATAACTTTCAAATCATTTAACATATATTTCACATCGATTCACTTATTTAGTCACACTTATTAAGTGTATTACTTTTCATAATATCCATTAATCCCAAATCAAATACCCCGTCTTTTCACTTTTAATTCAGGCCCAAAAAATCCATAACAGGACCGACTATCTCGCGACCTCCCAAAGTATACACTCCGAGTCGCATTACTCATCACAGTATAAGTGGGGCTCATAGTAGGGACTATTAAACATATAATATTTCTTTACACCATCAGTTACTCTATCATCATCAATCAATTTCAAATCAATTTAATCATCTTCGATTCGAGGGAATTATTTCAATATATGGGCATGTTCGTCATTTTTTGTTTATTTCTCTCTCTTCAAGATACGTTTAAGCAAGCGATCTTAATATCTATACATTGATGATATTCTATTTCACTCCAATATCATCATTTTAGGTTCTTAGTTCGATATGGACAAAGAAGTCTTGGTGGGGCCTTCACCGAGTTTTTCTTTATACCTTACCGAACAGACTTCTAGTAAGACCATAAGATCACCTATTTCATGCAAAATTCTCGGGTTATAATCCTTTTTAATAACCATTAATTCATAAATTTTCACACTATTTAGAACATTTTACCCAATTTACAATAACTTATTTTCTCAATACATTCAGACTATATAGTACTATACGGGATATTAATATTTTTCAACACTTTTTGTTTTAAAGGCATCAGCAGACATCAGGCCAACCTTGCTCTGATACCATTAAATCTTTTATATCCCGTAACTATATTATTTCACATTTTTTCACACATTTTATATAGTTGGGCTGTCTGTGATGCCCTTACACATTGTTCATCTACAACAATTAACAAATTAGACAATATTTATTTATGGTAAATTAATATTCACAAACTATAAAAGTTAGTTTATATCCCCTTGAAATAAATTTTCCAACTAGTAGTACTGTATAAACGAGTCTGAATATATAAATGTAAACATGATACCTCGGGAATCCAATATACGACACTTCGAGCTTCTCAAGTGTATTTAATCCATGGTTTGGTACTTCAGTTATTCTTTATATCAAATATGTGATGATGAAAGTAAAAGAGTGAGCAAACCACGGCTCAGTAAGAGAATTGTATACAAATTTTGATATCACGAAGACTATATGCAATAAAACCTTTTAGTTTACTATCGGTATGCTGGGCACACTATAAGGAAATGATACTATAGTCGGTCGGGAAATCCAGATAGAGTAAGGAAGGTATTTTGAAATACCTCTCTTGTCCTGAAAACCCAGAGCGACTATAGGAAGTAGAAATTTATTTTTTCATATATACTTATTTCAAATTATTGCATATAAATATTTAATACACTTGATAATCACAAAGTTTCTACCACTGAAATCATTACTTTCACACGTGTAACAGTAATATAGCTGTTTAATTATAATAACAGTTTAGTAATAAAACACTTCAGAAAATCATCATAGTTTTCTCAAATTATCACTAAAATCAATAATAACACGTGAAATCATAATGGAGACCAGGCAACACCCAAATGATATCATGCTATAAGTCCCGTAGGGAATAATAGGGTACACGTGAAATCCCTGTAGGGACAGTATAATAAACAAATGAGATCTATGACCATAGTCTATAGGTGTCCTCGGTCGTACACTGATCAGGTGTCAACCAAGACGCTAAAGACAGGATTAGTGTCAACAGTTTCACACATGAGTAACACATGAAACACGTGACACGTGAGCATGATACGGGACCTATCAATCTCAAAACAGTATATAAGAAATCTCATTACCTTTATGGAATTTAGTAAGATTAATGATGTTTTTTAGAAAATTCATAAAGGTATAAATCATAATATTTCATACGGTGAAAAACAGTTTATAAGATAATCACACAGAAGTAATAAAATTTCATAATTTTTCTTTCTCATCGTAGAATACATACACACATGTTTCCATATTTTCTTTCCAAAACTTGAAATTCAAAGTTATTGGAAATCAATTCCAATATTTTCATACTTAATGGAAAAATAAAAATATTTATTTTTCAAAATTAACAATAATTCCACCAACACATTTTTCACTATAAAACACGAGCAGAGACATTTTAGTCTCAAAACAATAGTTATACAGTGATAAAACCTTTATGGAAATCATTACACGTGATAAAATTTAATTAATCCATAAAGGAAAATCATAATAAATTAGTGAATATTATACTGAAAATTATTTATAAAATATTCACTATTCACCATTTCACTTCACCAATCACACATTTCCCTATAAAACATGTGGAATAAATTTTCAGTAGTTTAATCTTTACCGAAATTGGTATCATGAATATTTAATAAATACTTTTCAGTAAATTCACTGTTTATGAAAAATAGTTAATTTATCACTTTTGAGGCTAGGAAAAATACCAATAATGCACTAAAATATTTAATAATATTTTTGGAAATATCTTTAGTAAATTTCAGCAGCATAACGACTGCTAGAGTCCTAGCATCCCTGCACTTTCAAACACAATCTCAATAGCCAGAAACCATAATTTCGTAGCATTTCAAGGCAATTCAATATCCAATAAATTTTATAAAATTCATAGCATGAAAACCATGCATTCGAATATCCCTACAAATTCACACACGCATCCCTTACCAGTCTTATGAAGCTGAGCTTCTCGATTACGTTAACTGAAATCCGTCAACTCAGGCTGTAAAATACTTTTATCAAAAATTATTAATATTTTTTCTTTTAATTTTAAGCCACTAGTATTCATAAAATGCAGCCACTAACGTCATATTATAAGCACAACCAATATAAATTATACTGGTGCTGAAATTCAACTTTCTCATTTTTGTTTCTTTTTCGGTTTTATTTTCACAAATCCTTCTCTTTTAGTTTCTATAATTATTTTCTATCAAAATCCCTAATTTTCAGCATTAATTCATGCAAAAATCAAGTCATGGCCGAACCCTTCTTTGGCCATTTCATTGACTTTTCCATCTTTCTTCAATTTTGTTGTTTCCATTTGGTTCTTTATAGTTCACGTGTACAGTCCTTGACTTCTACTTGCATGAAACCCCAATTTCCTTTATCCTTTCATGCCAACCGAACCTTCCATAATTTGCCAATTTTTGGATTCTTCATCCTTTCAAGTTTTCAAGCTTCCTCTTCATTTTATTTATATTCTAAAATTCATTTCTTATCATTCTCATAAAATTTCCAGCCTAATTCCCTTCTTGTTCTTCATCTACATCAAGATCCAAACTTATTCCACTTTCATCATCCAACAAGATTTAACTAAAATAATCCTATAACCATGTTGATTATGTCATAAAACATGGAAATTTACCATTAAATATCAAGAAAAGCATGGGATCATGGAAGCTCACCTTGACCGAATGGTGCTTCTCAAAACAGAGCAAGTTTTCTGTTTCAATTTCAGCCCTCTTCTCTTGTCTCTTTGATGGTTTAAATGATGAAGGAAAGGTGGATGATAATGGTTAAGGGGTTAGCTATCAAAGCATGATTTTTGCTGAACTTTTTTCTTGGAAATCAGTAGCCAAAGCAGAACACCAAAATCCTTCAAAGCTGGCTCTCGTAGACAGTAGAAACTCGGTAATGAAGATGGAAAATTGGCTGCAATTCTTCTTCAATTAGTCTCCATTATATTCAAAATACCCAATAGGAAATGGCCACCTAGTTCTTATCTTATTTTCCTCATTATTTTAGGTTTAAATTGTATTAAATTGCTGAAGAATTTGACAGCATAAATGAACGGTTAGAATGGTTCCTTGCTGTCCCGTTTTCTGACCAAATTTCTTCTTCCTTTTGGTGACCTTTAACCAATAAAATTTTCTTATCTATTAAACCTTTAATACTCCATCTTTTAAGCAATATTTCCCTTATATTTTCTACTATAAAATTTATAATCAAAACTCAATAAAAGTCTCCAGCTGGCCACGCATAATGGCAGAATTAAGGAAGCTTACCGTCCACGCTTGGCTACACTTTCTCGACTTTTCTTTGCCTCTTTTGCTAGCTATTTCATCCAATAAAATTTAACTTCATATTAGATTGTTAACCCCTTTTCCTTCTATATTATTCCTATTGCCTTTTTATCATCCTTTAGCAAATTTCCAGCCATGCAATTCACGGCAGCAAGGGTGACGTGTAGTACATATTTTCTGCACACTTTGCTGACTCCTCTAGCTTACTTTTAGTATATCTTTCAGCCAACAAATCATCCAATAAAATTCCACCATATCTCTACTTAATAAAATCCTCTTTATCTATCATTATCATCCATTTTTACATCACAAACTCTAAAAAATTTTGTCTTCAGTCGTGCATCATGATAACAGCAAATTGGATGCATGGTTTTTCTCCTCCTTTAATATATTCCTTCAATCAAAATTTTATCACTTGTCCAATAAATGGTTTCTTCCTCTTGTAAATATATTTATTGAAATTTAATACCATGAAAATAATGCTTCCATTCTAAATTTTCTGATTTCACTTTCTTCCTTTACTCCATGCCTTACTTTCTATTCATCTCTTTAGTTTTCATTTTAATTCATATATACATCATACTGTAAAATTAAAATTCTGTAAATTCCATAATGTAAAGTGGAATTTCATATTCAATATTTATTTAATTCCACTAAATAATTTATTTCAGTTATCAATCATTTACAATATGGTGTACAGTGTAATAAAATCGGATCTCACAATTGATTAGTTAAAAATTATTTTAATATTATTTGCTATTCAATTTAATTTAATGATATGTCTGTGATCATGATTTAGGAAAATGGAGATTATAAAATTCAAGAGATATTTAAAGATTTTAGGGGTGAAATTTTTGTGTTTGAAACAAGAACAACAAATTATAATATTGACGCAAGAAGAATTAAGCTTGCATCAAAAAATTTTATTGGAACGGGTATGTATACATTTATATAATATGATTATATGTGTTATATTTTCATATAATATACATTATAACTTAAACTTAATTAAATCAAATTAGATATTAGTATTTATCCATATCTTCAATTCTATCTGTCTATTTTAAAATAATTGTACACAAGATTGGTTTTAAAAGAAAGAAAATTTCAATTTTTTCAAATTAAAGACATGTTGATTTTTTTATACTGTTTTCATTTAATAAATTATAAAATGAGTTTGATTTAACTTTTATAAAACTTGCATAATCATATCCAATATATCCTTTTTTTATAGTACTGTATTGTAATGTACAAATTACAAATAAAAATATCAAATATACATATGTTGTTTTTTTTCATAAATAAAAAAGGATAATTATTACATACACTGACAGTGGAGTTTTTTTACTCCACAAGCAACGTTAAGATCATGACATGTGTCTTATAAAAATATTAAAATAAATAAAACAGGACATGTGTCATGATCTTAATGCTGCTTGTGGAGTAAAAAAACTCCACTGTCAGTGTATGTAATAATTATCCAATAAAAAATATATGTTAAAAATTTATATTATTAATTGATTTATTACTTGATTAATGTATTTTCATGCATCGCAAAGGTCTATAACTAGTTCAAATAATAATGAATCAATAAAGATAAATTCTATTTACAAGCTAAATTTTACTAAGCACAACCTAAGTAATTTTTTCTTCCCAAAATACCCTTCTTTCTCTTCATTTTTTTCTGAGTTCTTAAGGCTCACGGAAATTCTCGTTGGTGAGTCTGATCAATTCTTTTTATTTTTTTTTGAGTTCTCGAAGCTCACGGAAAAAAATTTCTGTGAGCTTTTGAAAGCTCACAAAAGAGAATTTCCATGAGCCTTTAGAGGTTCACAAAAATCCCCTTTTGTGAGCCTCTTAAAGCTCACGGAAATCCCCTTCCGTAAACCTCGTGAGCTTTTTTATTTAAAGGTAAAATAGTAAATTGTTTAAAAGATAGGGTGTGTTTTATCTTTTTTAGTTGTATTTAGAAGCTCCCATCAATAAAAGGAAGCTGTTTGCCCCGTTCTTAATTAGTTATTTATTATGGGCTGTGGTGTCCTGAAAGGAAGGTTTTTTTGTCACATTTCTTGGTTATTTATTATGGGTTGTTGTGGGCCTTGTGGCTGTTCTAAATTGAAGGCTTCTACCCCTTTCTCGGGTATTTATTAAGGCTATCATAGCTGTTCTGATCAGATTATTGGCCGTATAATCTCCTTTCTTATGATTATATTCAGTAATTTTAGACATAATATAGTAACATTATATAGTTAAAAAATATAATATGAATTAAAATTTGAAAAAAAAATATATATGAATATGATAAAAATTTAAAAAAATTTATATTTTACATGTCGACACAAATTAAAAAAAACAAGAATTTATTGAATAGATAATGTAAAAGGCCCCTTTCTCGGTTATTTATTTGAGTTATTGTAGCTGTTCTGATCAGATTATTGGGCGTATAATCTCCTTTCTCACTATTAGATTCAGAATTTTAGAAATAATATAGTAACACTATATAAGTAAAAGATATAATATGAATTAAAATTTGAAAAAAATTATATATGAATATGATTAAAATTAAAAAAAAAAAACAAGAATTTATTGAATAGATAATGTAAAAGTCTAGTGTTTTATTTCTTTTTCGTACCTATTTATCCTATAATGAATGACTTTTATACTCTTAAATTCCCTACGTAATAATATGACTTTTTTTTGTTCATTACGTAATAATATGACTTGATCTTTATATTTTATTACTTCCTTAAACCCAGGTTAGCTCGTATTGTTTATATATGTAACACATTTGAAATGTTTCTGATGTGGGTTAGGTTAAAGATTACTGGGCTTTTCTATAAGTCAAGCTGAAGACAATTGAGCCAAATGATAATCTGAGCCCAAGAGGAAAGAGGACTCAAAAGGCCCATAAATGATCCACTGGGTTATTATTTAAGCTGTGAGGCTTAAAGGTAATTACGCGCAAAATAACTCCTACAAATAGGTCACAGGTATCATTCTTAAACCCTAAGCTCTATTTGCCTACTGAAACCCTACCAAAACCCTGTCTGACTTAAGCATTAGAGTGTGCGCACAGGGGAAAACCCCTGCACCCCTTGATGGTTTTCTTTCTTGCAGAATTCTTAGAGACAACTTGACATGAAGATTAAGATTCGTACCTCATAAAAATTATTGTTGTTTTGGGTAACAACAATTGGTGCCGTCTGTGGGAAACAAACAAAAAAAGTCAAATACAAAAGATGGTGAAAAGACGACCTGCGAAAGATAGGGTATGTAGGTTGCGAAAGGTTGTACAGGTTACGCAAAAAAAAATAGTCTATAGTCTGTCACACAACAGGTCTCACGCACAAGAGAAACTCACAAAAAGACTCTGTCGCACACAAATAAAAATAAAAAATAAAAAATAATAAAATATATATACACATGCGACAAAAACAGTTTGTCGCATGGAAAGTTTTAGGCGATAGACTGCTATCACACGTAAGGTTTCACGCGACAGAGCAAAATCGAGCACCCATGGCTTGTGACAGGAACTCTGTCGCAAGATAGTGAGAGGCCCACGCAACATGTATTGGGCCAGAGATTGGCTATTGCATGCGACAGGCCATTGGCAATAGAGTGCATACTACTGGCGACAGGCATCGGCGAGAGAGCCCCTCTCGCACCCGACAGGTGTTAAGCGATAGAGCCTATCGCTCGCAATAGGCATTGGTTCATTATGCCTAATACTTTCTAAATCACACGCCAATTGGAGAGCAAATGCGTGGAGCCTACTGTCATTAATTTATATATTCTATAATTAAAAGAAATTCGAAGGACATCTGAAGTAAAATATTTATTATTTATTGAAGGATGTCATTAATAGAACGCAACAAAAGGCAGAGGAATCCTGGCAGGTCAAACACTCGTTTCCCGGTTAATGCAAGAAATTTCGAGCCTGCAGATTCGGTAATGCTGGCTCTATCATTCAGCTCGTGGTTTTCATTTTTACAATTGGAATCTCAATATTAAGAGTTGAGGATGTTGAGAACAGAAACTCTAGCTTTGGTCATACGCCTGAAGAGGCATTCAAGTCCATCTTCTAAATCTTGAATATATTGCTCCAAATCTTTTAGTTGCTTTTGCATCTCAACGTTCATGATGTTCTCAATTTTGCTCATCTTCTGAATCACAACCAGACAGTAGCGGCTCACTTTCAAAAAGAGGAGAAAAGCAGCAAGTGGAAAAGAAATAAGGAGAGCGACTACAATGCAGTAGCTTCTTTTTGTCTTTATTTTACCTAAGGAAAGCTTTGAAAGTGGAAGCAAGAAACAAGACACTGCATGGCTGCACATCTCCACGCGTAACAACAATTGGCAAGAATCCCATTAAATAAAATGCAAAAAGACACAAATAAAATAATCAAAAAAGACTGCCGCATCATCATCCTTACTTACTGTCCTCCTCTATTTTTCACTGAACCAAGACCAACGCTGCTTCCCATGCCCAGAGTACGTCTTCATCATATTTTCACCACTGTTGCCTTGCACTGAAATCCCACCATCAAGCTGCTGTCCACTGAAGCTTCTCGCTTGCTTAAGAATTTAAAATTGTTGAATAAGTTACTAATCAACTACCAACGAAAGTAGCAGAGAGCGTGCATTAAAAGAGAAATGGAAAGAGAAGAGGTACCTGACGCTCAACCTCATCCATTTCTTGCGGAGAATCAAAGACACAGTCTAGATCCATGCATTCTTCCACTTCTAGATGACGTAAGTGCAATAGATATTGAGCAAGTGTTACTGAGAAGATATTTCTCAGTTTATTGCATCTATACACTGTCAAGTGAGATAGATTTCGAAGGGTTACAATTTTCCTGGGATCTTTGAATATAACCTGCTCAGATATCTCCTTTAATGTCATCTTCTTCAGAGTCAATCCACTTTGAAGCTCAATTATCTCTTCACATGTCTCTACTTCATCAGGCATTGTTATTTTATTAGTGTTGAACTGGGGACATGCTTCCACTACGAACTTTGCCAAACGTGGTAACCAGATAGAAAACTCCCTTGAACAAAAAGTGTTCAAACTTTCTAATCTTTTAAGTGCCAACCATTGTAACCGATGGAGCACAATGATCTTGAATGATATACTATTAGATATAAGAAAAAAGAGAAAAAGAACGAATTAATATAATTTACTTAAACTCTCTAATATGATCAATAAATATATTATAAAGTTTATTAATTTGTCATTATTTATATTTCTGTTTCCTCCTTCCATACCGTAAGTAACTAGCAATAACAAATTTTTGTATCAATGGTGAAAGGGAAATTTAAACATTTACAGAATTTTAGAAATGGTTCTGTCACAGAACGCAACTAATCTTGATCACCAAACTGAGTCCAACAGCTGCATATCATCATCGTCGCTTTTGTTAGCATTCATACAGCTTCTTCGGGCATCCTCTTTTGCCATTCATCCAAGTACCGGCCCTTGCTCTTTACTGTTGCTAACCGCACCATCTTCTGCCGCCGCTGCTAATCTTTCCCCTGCTAGTTGCTGTCTGCGGCAACCCTGTTGCGTGCTGCTAATATTACCTTCACAAACTCTCGAGTATCAACAGTTGTGAGAGAAAAGAGCATTGATTTTGAGTGAGAAAAAAAAACAAGTAAAAGCACATAAGAACAACGTGTAAAAGGAAAGAAGGAAAGAAAAGCGTTTTTGTCTTAGCCCCATTGTCATCATCGTCTGCTGCTATTACCGTTTTCACAAGCCACGTAAAGCTAAAAAAAAAAAAGGACGTGAAGTGCAATTAGTGAACAAAAGAAAGAAGTGGCTTCTGAACGAGACGATCTATCACGGGAGAGAGAGTGGCTCTCGCACCCCAACGGGCGAGAGAGTGGCTTTCGCACCAAACAAGCTAGGCGAGAGAGAGCCTCTCGTCCGCAACAGGCGACATCTTCATACCTTATACAAAAGTATTTTTCTATGACAAAAATATTTTAAAATAACTTGTGAAAAGCAGGAGGAAAACTGTTAATAGGAATCCTTTCAACGAAATTCCTTCCATCGAATTTCTGAATTGTTTAAAAAGAAAATACAAAAGGGAGATTCCAAAAGAGAGATGTAAAAGAACAAACTAAACTAATCTAGAGTCAATGAGTGCTCCCACTTAGATTTGTCTTTTGTCAACTGAGATTTCAGATCCATCTCAGAAGAATATACATATAAAATAAAACATCTATGAGAGTGGCGTCAACAGCAGGATTCGAACCTGCGCAGGCAATGCCCAACAGATTTCGAGTCTTACTTTTGTTTCTTTGAAATAAATACATACACCGGGCACGAGCTTCTATAGCTTTGAAGTTCATAATTTGATGAAGATAATGGCAGGCATAACTTGCGTTGTTCCTAACTGCCACCTATTAATTTTGCATGCTGCAACGGTACACAACTTGGTCTTATGTTATTTCAGGTCTTACTCCTAGTCTGTTTGTGTTCGGCCATTAAGGTTCTGTAGTCCAAGTCTCTCATTGCCAAGTGGATATCGTAATGGCACGCATAAAAGCCTGAGTGCAAGTGGCATTCAGGTACATGTTGGAAAACTTCCTTGTGTATATTAGAAGTGCTTTCCTATAAAGGAGAAGTGATAACCATGACTTCATTTATTACTTCATGACAATACAACAAAGAAGAATTGAAAGGCAAAGCACTTACCCACGGTTTGGGGAGATAGATTACCGAAGTAGCACACAGCCAACTTTGTCATCTTGCTTTTGAACTAGCCTACAATTACGTATTTTCTTCTTTCAAAACCAGCATTTGTAACATTGACCCTGTGTATCATTTTGGGCTATTCATGTTCTGGTTGTGGTGCAAGCATTTCTGCAAGGAATCAGTGGTGTTGAATGCAGTAAATAATGAAAAAATGAGTGTGCAACAGTGCATGTCCGAAGTACTCGACCCTGGTAATAATTTTTACTGGATCTAAGAACTCTTCTTTTTGGCGCTAGCTGTCGGAGTAATATTCTCATCGGAGACCTGTCGATCAAAATCGGACGGTCCAAATCCACCCAATCTCTCCACTTTCATTAAGCTAGCTCATGTCCTCAGCTTTTCAACCGCCTGGGGCACCGCTCTTTGGGTCACGTTCATCGACGGTGTCATCATGTTCAAAAATTTGCGTATGGTTATGAAAAAATTCTTCTGCATTATCGGCATCAGAGTTCTCTGAAACTGAGATGTTAGTGCCAGGTTGTTGTGTTCATAGACAGATCACGTACGAAATCAAGGAGATGAAGGTAGCCAACATGATGTTTTTGAAACTTATCCAGTGGACCAAAACAGTTCAAAACTCTTGGCTAATCAGAAATTGTTCATTAGTGGTTTTCTTGGAAATGCTTTTATGGTTAAATCCTACAATCTATCAATGGATATTGACTGGAAGGAATTTGTATGCCCTAACTGTTTATCGCTCCTTGGAGCTTATCCTCTTGATAATGGTGGTGCCCACATAGATGGTGGAGTTCGACTCTTTGAATGCTACATTTCCACTTGTTCATCTGCTGGTGGATCAGGGGATTTATTCAGGAAATATAGCATGGAAAGAATGTTCACAAATCAGCATGCGAAAGATGAATTATCATTTCGAACTTTGATTGGAGATTTAAAAACAAAGTCTCCATTGTTGCAAATTGTTCTGTTAAATCCAAGTCCTTGGTGTTGTTCTAGTTATTGTTTGGACACAGCTAGGGCAACAAAATGGAGCTTTTATATCTATCGGTGTAATGTTTTGCTTGCATTTAAGCAACAGTCTAAGTTAAAAAAAAACTTTGGCGAGCACATTTAAATTTGACTATCCAAGCACACACCCAAGTGTGGGATCTGAGTGGAATGATCTAGAATCTTCTAGACTTGGTGCGCACACTAATCCGACAGAATGTCCAAAAGCTTCCTTCGGCCCAACTGTCGATCGTCTGACACAAAAGCTTTAAGAACAGCTCTAGCAAACCATATAAAAGTGACTTAAGAGCCACACACTTAGCATATTGGCAACCATACGTGTGAAAGAGGGTTTGTCTATATAAAGGGTGTGTCAGCTTCGTGAGTCCTTTAAGCAAGACAAGGATATGCCAACTTAGGGTGTCGAGATCAAGGCTGTGTCTCCCTTGTAAGCCCCTATACCTAGCATTTTTGGGTATCAATACAAGTGAGTGCTTGGCACAACGGAAATTGCAAAACACACTTAAGCAGAAACATACGAGTGGTAACCAGATTTGAGGTACTCTCATACGATGTTTTCGATTTTCTTGTCTAGTCTAACAATTGTGATTGAATTAGGCAGGTGTCCGAGGTAGGCACTAGCCACTGTTGTGTAAGGTAGCAAGCCAGGGAGAGCTCGGTTCGATCAAAAACAACTTGTAGTAAGCTCGTAAAGGCAGATTGCTGGTACCGAGGCACGACTTAACGCACGATCCATGGTTGATAGCAGAACATCCTAGCACTCGTACTTTACAGATTTTACAAAGACAAAGACTTGGAATAGTACTGGTAGTAAACTTTTGCTATTATTGTTTTAACATTTGCTGCAATTATATTGTTACTTACTCCATTTAATTGGAAATACTACAATATGAAATGAAAGGCCAGTTATTTTTATCTATGCTATGATAATCCTCCATGTTTGATAGAGATGTTGCAGAAATAGAAGAAGACGCGAGATGGGCACAAATAACTCCCTAAGCGAAAAATGCGCGAGACGGGCAAAATAAGACCCTAAGCGAGAAGAAGATGCGAGACGAGCCCAAATAAGTCCCTAAGCGAAAAATGCGCGAGACGGGCAAAAATAAGACCCTAAGCGAGAAGAAGACGCGAGACGGGCACAAATAAGTCCCTAAGCGAAAAATGCGCGAGACGGGCAAAAATAAGACCCTAAGCGAGAAGATACAAGACAGGCACAAATAAGTCCCTAAGCGAAAAATGCGCGAGACGGGCAAAAATAAGACCCTAAGCTAGAAGAAGGCGCGAGACAGGCAAAACAAAAGTCCCTAAGCACAAAAGGGTGCGAGACGGGCAAACTAAAAGCCTGAAGCAAAAAATGCGCGATGTAGGCTGCGCAGTGAAAAGTGCGCAGTGTAAGTCATGCATAAAGTGTAAGGGCTTGAAGCGAAAAATGCGCTGGTTAAGCCACGTACTCAAAGAAAAAAAAGCCTGAAGCGAAAAATGCGCGATGTAGGCTACCCATGTACTTGAAGCGAAAAGTGCGTGACGTAAGTCATACATGAAGTGCTTGTGCTTGAAATAGTAATTGAGCGGCATAAGCCACATATGTAAAAGAACTTGAAGCAAAAAGTGCACGAGGAAAGTCTGATTATTACGTAAGCAAGGTAAATGTGTAGTTGCCTCTGTAGATGAGTTTAAAAATGTGTTGATCAGTTTAAGACTAAGCTCTCTTGGAAAAAATTGGGGAGCACTCTAGATTAACTTCTGCCTCAAAAGGAGCATCGATACTAACAGGCACCCAAGCATGTACGCCCTGAGGTGCTATAATTTGAGAAGCATTTAGCTCAGTGGAGAAAAACGTATTTCGGTAGTGTTCTAAAAAGACTCTTGACAAAAGAAATGATGACACGACGTCGTTTCTGTTACAAATAATAATGAAGTTCACTAGTTGAGCCCTCATGTGAAGATGAAAAGACTCTTGTGATAATCCCAAAAAGAGGAGAGCAAGAGAATTTGAAAAGCCCATTCTTTATATACTCTTTCACAGTGTAAACCCTGCAAAAAAGTGGGGAGCAATTGATGTGGGTTAGGTTAGAGATTACTGGGCTTTTCTATAAGTCAAGCTGAAGACAATTGAGCCAAATGATAATCTGAGCCCAAGAGGAAAGAGGACTCAAAAGGCCCATAAATGATCCACTGGGTTATTATTTAAGCTGTGAGGCTTAAAGGTAATTACGCGCAAAATAACTCCTATAAATAGGTCACATGTATCATTCTTAAACCCTAAGCTCTATTTGCTTACTAAAACCCTGCCAAAACCCTATCTGACTTAAGCATCGGAGTGCGCGCGCAGGGGAAAACCCTTGCGCCCCTTGATGGTTTTCTTTCTTGCAGAATTCTTGGAGACAACTTGAAATGAAGATTGAGATTCGTACCTCATAAAAAATTATTGTTGTTTTGGGTAACAACAGTTTCTATCGAATAACCCCACAGCCAGAGAATTATTTTTGCATCAAAATGAACCAAATGCTAGGTAACATTGACTGGAATCTAGAAAGCTTATGTATCATTCCTCTTCAAATAAAGTTAGTCAAGTGCTGATCATCAATTCTTAACATTGACTGGAATCTAGAAAGCTTATATATCATTCCTCTTCAAATAAAGTTAGTCAAGTGCTAATCTAAACTCTCTTAAAGAGAAATAACAATAGCTAGATCAGACTTTGATTGTTGGAGTATGGGATTTTTGCCCTCTTCCATCTTTGTCTTGGCTGCCACTTTACAGTATACATCGCATTAAGTAATCATCCAAAAATGAACTCCAGATGTTGTTGAGATTCATATATAGGTAGAACTTCTACACTTTATTATTTCTTTATATGCAAAGATATAATTCCAAATTCTCAATTTCTTTTCATGCTTTTAATTACCCAAAAATGAAATCTCTATGTACACACAAATTTCGAGTAAGAAATTAGACTTGAAACTTTTGAAGACAAATATCAATTTTATTTATTAAATGCAAAGGTTATAATCTCTAAACATTCTTAATACAAAAGAAATCTTCTTATTCTTTTCTTAAGTAAAAATTCATTTCAAGGATCTGCTTAAGTTGATTTTGAACAAACAGAATTAACTTTGTTTCATTTGATGAAACAAGATCAAATAGAATTTCTTGAAATTTATTTGAATTCTTTAGAATTTCTTCAATTCTTCAGAGATTGATGCTTGAGGCATTGGACAGACTATGAGTTCTTCAAAATTTTCTTCTCTTCCAAAATTAACACAAGTTTTCAAATGGTTTGGAGGAGAATTGTATTTGTAGTGCTAGGTGAGAGTTCTAAAAGAACTTAATTTCTTTGATTTATTTCTAAATTTGAATTTATTTCTCAATTATTTTAATTTAATCAAGAAACTAATTACTTGAATTTGATTGCTTAAAGCCAAGTGAAAATTTATCTTTAAATTAATTATAAAATTAATAATTTTGTAATTAATTCTATAATTAACTTAAAAGATGTCACACATCCACATGGCAATAGATAATTTGTCACTAGAAATTTCTTTAATTAATTTATTAAGAGAATTTTCTTGGACACATGGTAATTTGTGATTGGATAAAATTTTTTTCTTCTAAAAATGATCTTTCAAAATTTGATTACGTACACAAATTTTTTTATTGCAGCAAGTAGACAATTTTTGAATTTTGATTTGATTTTGATTTCAAAATTTGCACACTTAATTAGCTAAATCTTTTTCCGAAATGCTTTGGAGTTCTATTGCAATTTAATTTAAAAGAAAAATAACTCAAATTTAATAACTTTGCACAACCCAAATAACACTTAAAAAAATTATTTTGTCAGGCAGAACTTCTACGTAGGGATGGCAATGGGTACCCTATAAATGGGTACCCGTCATTACTCGACTCAATTAAGTAGGATTAGGGTAGTATATATTCGGGTTCGGATAGAGTTCTGATAGTAAAACTACTACCCATCACAGGTTCTGGAAGTTACCTTAAGATACCTGCTTGTGATAGCT
Organism: Heritiera fomes; assembly: GCA_032173925.1. Classification (NCBI taxonomy): domain Eukaryota; kingdom Viridiplantae; phylum Streptophyta; class Magnoliopsida; order Malvales; family Malvaceae; genus Heritiera; species Heritiera fomes. Next base: position 23,549,754 of record JAPDPM010000015.1, read on the forward strand.
CGTAATTTATAGTACGGTTTAAATATAATTAAATAATTAAGAATTTTGGAATAATTATAATTAATAAATATTTGATTTTATTTTAGGTTTTATGGTTAAGTAGTAAGTAGGCCCCACTGATTCCCGGGGTTTAGATGAAGGTGAAACTTTAGGGACATGATATTTGGAGCTGAAAAATATTATGGTAAGAATCTTAGCCTCAATCTCAATTATTTTTGCATATTTCGAAAAATGTACAACAATTTAGAAAATGACAATTTAGTCCATAAGCTGTCAGAATTTTCGAAAATAACAATCAAATTAAGAGGACTTAGGACCTATGGATTATACCAAATAATTCCTCATAAAATATAGTTTTAGAATATCTATATGGATGGTGGAAGCTAGATGTGAAGACAGAAATTTACGCGATTTTACAGTTATGGGTACTTTAATAATTTCACCCAAATCGGTAACCGAACTTCAATAAAAGCTCCACCAAACATTAAAGCAAGCTAAATAGAGATGAATTATGATTAAATAAAAATATTTTGGAGGTTGGATAGACTGTTTTCAACGAAGTCAAACTTTAGGGGTAATTTTAGAAGAAATCTTTAAGTATAAGGGCAAAATGGTATTTTTGCCCGTAAAATGACAAATAAAAAGAAAATTTCAGCTTCTTCCTTGCTGAAAATCCACAGAAACTCAGCAGCTACAAAACCTCCATTGATGCCACCTTAAAAAGAGAGAGAAAGTGAGAAAAACATTAGTAAAATCACCATAAAATCAAAAACCCACTTCACCAAAGTTGTTCTACTCATCTTCCTCTACCTTCCTACACTAAAATCAAGTGTTGAATCAACAAAAATCAGACCTTAAGGTTCCCCCTACCATTCGACCACGGTAAGTTTAAAGGAAATCTTAAGTTTTTTTCATGTAACTCAAGTTATTTACCATGTGTTCATAATGTTTTCATGTAATCCTTAACTTGAATGGAATTAAAAGTATAAGTTTGGGCATTGGAGGGTTTCGACCAACATGTAGGGGAATGTACAAATTGTATTTTGATGAAATTTTAGTGTAGGAATAATACAAGAATGATGGAAAAAAGTATGGAAGAAACTTAATTAAGTTTCAATATGCTTAAATGGAAGTGAAGCAATGTGTTGGGGAAGGAAGTACCATTAGGCCAAGACATGAGGGATGAGAATTGGATGCTATTTGATATGTAATTTAAGTAGAAATTGTGTAGAAAATTTATAGATTTAGTTTAGAAATAATAAAGAGGATTAAATTTGGAAAAAAATTTTAATATGTTGAAGGAAGGAAGCTTTCGACCTATGGAAGGGGAGGATGAATTCATGGCTATTTCCATGTAATTTAGGTCCTAAAATAATGTATAAATTATTCTAAGAATTTAGTCGAAATCGGAATAGGAATCAGAATTATGTAGAAAAAGTTAGAATTTTGCACAGCTAGAAATTACACTGCATTTAGTAAATTATACTGACAATTCATTAGCATTTCAATTACCAAATATTCTTTTAATTATAAAATAGAGAATTTATCAAATTTGAATAATTACTTGCAGCCTTTAAGTCCGAGGGAACTACCGGTGCTAGAGATTCGGATATCGATAAATTAAGAGGTAAAGGATATTTGTACAAAGCGTAGGGATATAGCGTTGCATGTTTTGATGAGAATTGCAATTTATGGGAATTAAATGAATATTTTGGATTGAATATTGGAACTGTGAACTATGGTTTGAAAGTTGGATTTTTGTGCAGGAGGAGTTAGGTTTGAATAAACTGTTGTGCTGCCAAAATTTTCTCTATGCTTACATAGAAACCCAAAATTTATGAAATCCATGAAATTTATGTTTAGTATGAAATTTTTTATATATAGATAAAAATCATATTTAGGTATCCAAATTTTAAAATGTAAATTGGGTTAATAAATATTAAATCACAAATTCAATAATCAAAATGATTTTTGGTGAGATTTTATCTATTTTTTGGATATTTGAAAATATTGATGTGTTTCTGTCGCGACTCGAAGGCCACGACATTCACTTGATACTCATACTTTTCTTAGTTTACAAATTTCTAGGCTAAATTTTTCTTTTTCATTTTAAGGTTTGTATTCGGTGTCAGTGTAGTTACTACTTTAATTTCACTGATTCTCCATACAATAATTTACCACACTTTTAAGTTACATCCTGACTCGTTAAACAAAATACATACTGTGTATTAATTAGAGTCTGTACATGTAAACAAGAGATTTACAAAGAACGTATACCTTAAAGGCAATGAAGCGGATTCGAAGAACGATGGCCAATACCAAGCTTAGATACTATCTCCATGCCCACTTAGCAGCTCACATGGCAGATGTTAACTTCAGTAGTCTGAAAAGAGATGAAATTTAATGGGGTGAGCAAAACCACGGCTCAGTAAGATACTAATATAAATGCAGGAGTGGAATTATACTATCTTAACCGCAATGCTTAAAACCTGCAAGTTTGCAATTACAGTTCACCTTTTTCATCGATAACATCTCATTATCTCAATTTACGTCATCTGTCTATCCTCAGACTTCTAGATAAATTAATAATCACTTTCAATCTTCTTATCCTTATACCACGATGCATCGCACAACAATGCATCATGTAGCATGTTTAATTGAGATATCCTATCAAGTCATCGCACAACAATATGTCGTGTCCAATTTGAATATTATATATTATTAGTCTATATTCTCATCAATCTCATAGTACATCATGTCCAATTGAGATATCGTATCAATCACTTTTCATATCATAATCATACTTCTGTATGCTATCAGCTCATATCACTTTCCATATGGAAAATCATGATTACGGTGGTACAAAGTCATAATTCTCTTCGTGTATATTCCATATTCATGTATCATATCATATCATATCATGACATCATGTAGATGAAATATTGATACCACCGAGTCATGATACTCCTCATATACTCTTCATATTTTTGTACCATATAAGGTCATGACATATCTTATGTAAAAAGCATACTATTATGTCATGATTTAGTAAGCAGCTTATGTAAACTTCACTGTATAAACCGCTGTCATTTCAAATCATATCATATATACTTCAGAACATGCTCAACATATAAATTTTCAATTCGTTTCATATTTACTTTTAAGACATGGTCGGTGCATGTACAATTGCAAATCATATATTCATTTTTAGAGCATGTCTAAAACATGTGCGGTTTCAAAATATTTTTCATATATTGTAAGTCATATCAGGCCTAGAGTTCATATCAAATCAAACTATACTCTAGACCGCATATCATGTCATGTTTGACACAAAATCATATATAAATCATATAAGTGTCGAAATCATATCTCATGTACTTTTAAAACATGTTTAAAACATGTACAGTTTCAAAACATATTTCATTTCAAACATGTCTCATGTACTGTATAAATCATGTCAAGTCTAGAGTTCATGTCAATAAAATTATACTCTAGACTTCATATCATATCGGTTAGAGACTAGGCTAGATCCCTATCACTCTATCAATAAAGACTTAAATCACTGTAGCCAGTAGTGAAAATCATGTCATCGTCCCTTGGAAACCAACTAGGGCGCTATCTATGGCCATAGACCTCATCTCTCTCAGCCTCACTGATCAGGCGTGACTGAGACCTATCCACGACTATTGTAGGACAAGCATCTCTGCCTAATGAGAAAAGCTCCAATTAGGCGGTTTCCATTATGCTTTATTGAATTTAATTCTTTTAGGGTGCCTATAGTCTCATAAAACATTTAAATCTTTATCTTTTCATGTCAAAATCATGTAAAGCATATGGTAAAATTCTTTAAGATGCTTCATATATAAAAATGTGTATCTACCATATACTTTCCTTTTTAAAACTAATCTATACTTTATAACATTCATATAAGTGTTAGTATAACGTCTCAAGTTGTAATAAGTTATACTTAAAAGCGATGCTATAAAACATTTCAGTATGCAACTTCAGTAATATTTTCATCAAATACAGTGAAGCGATTCATTTAACTTTATCACCATCAATTATTCGATTTCAAGACTTTCTTTCTATCCAATCAGTATATCACTATTCAAATCGTTCAATATTCATTTCAATCAATATTCAAATTGCTCAGTACTCAAATTATTCGATAATCAAATCACTTGGTATTCAAACCATTCGGTATTCAATATCCTTTTTCGATAATTATCGACTATAACAATCATTTGTATATTCCATTATCGACACTAGTACCATATCATTAGTATGAATCCTCTTAGTATCTATAAGTATTTAAATACTATGCTTCTATATAGCCATCAAGGTACTGAAATTATGCAAAAACAATATCATCATTCGATATTTATTCCCGAGTTGACATCGAGAATAACAGAACCATAAGATCGATAGTCACTTATCAAATCCATCTATGGTTTGATCTATTGACACACGTTTCATAATTTCCGACTTGAGGTTCAATTTCATTCACTATCACAAAATCAGATCACAATCCTCAAATCAATTTTCATATGGCCTGTATAATTTAATATCGAACTTATGCAATTGTTGATCTTATCGTTCAAGGCCTATTCCAAGGTTATAACTAAACCATATGTTCACATGTCTATCGCTCAAGTGTTTGAATCTATAAATGATCGGATTGTGTTGTAATTCAACCTTAATTTCAATAAGATTATGTATGCACGATTCATGCGTTCGTTTTGACTCAATATCATAACTATCAATTGTATACCACAGCATTCATACTAAGACCCATATCACTAGTGTAGGTCCGCCTATGATCTCCCGCATATTCGAAAATACGATGTAATAAAATAAAATCCTCTCAAGATTGACCTCTTGCAATGTCTGTGTTATCACGTTTCAAAAACTACTCCAACATCAAGAATCGAAATTAATTAATTCTAAAATCATTGCTACGTCGATAATTCCACAATTCAGTCACTCAGCTGTCTAATTTACAACTTCGATATTCTCTTCCAAACCATATCACATAATCATCGTTACTTTTATCAATAAATAGACTAATCGATATTCCACCTCAATCTTGACTTGGTAACCAGTTCGTGATATTAAGATAAATTTATTTATCGATTCATAAGGCTTACATCATGTGACTCATCATGTTATCGTACTCAATCGTTTACCTTCTCAACTACTCAAAAAATCAAATTTTCCAACAACATGATAAAGTCCTTTCAAAACTTATCTTTCAATAATTCTTTCCAAAATTCCATATATACGAGAAAACTTAACCTTTTTCATCAAATATTTTCATATAAATTTTGGCAGCATAACGGCTTAATTTTATCAAAACCTCCTGCAAGGAAATACAGTTTATAACCACACAGTCGTTGTTTCTCACCATTTATTTATTTCTTACTAAGATCCCTACCACCAATTGTAGGTCCTCTTAGCATTTAAAAATCATTTCAACATACATCATATCAAAAATCATAATTCCAAATCATATAATATAATGCTACTAATGCTTTATAAAAGTATCTTACCTATTCACCAAAGCTTAGCGTGTTTCCGAGCTTAATCGAAATCTTACACATCAGCACTTGAAACCTTCATTAAAATTCAACACATCCACGCTTTAGAAAATAATAAATTAAAATTCAATAATTTTTATGGCTAAGCATTAACTCATATACTGCCTCCTTACCCATTTTCTTTTCTTCTTCTTTCTTCTTTTTCTTCTTTCTTTTTTTTTCTTTTTCTTCTCTTTCTTCTTTCTTCTCTTTCTTTTTCCTTTCCTTCTTTTTCTTTTTTCTTTCTTTCTTTTTCTTCCTATTTTTCTGTTCTGTATTTTTTTCTTGTAGAACCGGTTCGGACTGGTTCAGACCGGTTCGACCAGTTCAACCCTTGCTGGCTGGTTCAGCCTCTGGCGGCCACCATCTCTGGTGGTTTGGCCACCCTATAGCATCCCGTGCTTGCCACGAAGTCGGATCTGGCCTCCATTTCCCGAGCGACGACATCGGCAGTGGCGGATCTGGGCGGTGGTTTTTGGCCTCTTTCTCTTCTCTTTTCTCCCTCATTTCTCTTCCTCCTTCATTGTCGGCCACCTCTTTTCCTTCCCCTTACCTCTGCCGGTGTCAGGCTTGGAGTGGCGGTGCTCGAATCGGCCGGCACCGCCGTTTCCTTTTTCTCTTTTCCTTTCGGTTTCCTTCCTCTATTTCGCTTGATTTTTCTCTTCTTTCCGTCGCCAGTGGGTTTCCTCTCCTTCTTCCCTTGCCGAAGACGGCCTCATCTCACTCTTCTCTTGCTCAGCCGGCCGACGGGGTCGGCATTCTCTTTGGGGTCTCTCCTCTGTTTACAACAGAGGAGGAAATGGGAGGGAATCGGGTATCTCGATTCCCATCCCTTTTCTTTCCTTTTTTTTAATTAATTATATTTATAATTAAATATTTATAAATATAATTAATAATAATATATATACATTATAATTATACATATAATTATAATTATATATAAATACACTATTTATAATATGTATTTAAATACATATTTTTGTATCAAAATTCATATATATATATTTACACTTTAACATAAAATAATGTTCATATTTATATATGTATATATATAATACATAAACATATACATATGTGCTTTTATAAAACATCTAATATATACATATATAAATATATAAATGTATATATATTTATTTATTAAAAGTATATTTATATAATATAATTGTATAAATATATCAAAATACATATTTTTATTTCTTATTAAGTTTGGATTTCTTAATATCCAATTTAAATTTTTTCGGATATCTACTATTTATTTAGAATTTTCATGGTCTTCACAGTTTCATGGAATTTAAATAAGTAAATATGAATGATTAAATATTGTTTTATATTTTATTGTATTTTATATGTTTGAATTTATTAATATTATGAAATTAATTTTTATGAATATATCTGTGATATATTTTAATACATTCATCTTCGTAAATAGTTCTGAAAATATTTATTTAAATGTTTTAGAGACTGTTAGCCCCTTAGCTACCTTCGGGTACATGCATTTCCGTTTTATCTAATTGCTGTTAACTTTAGCCCAATCTTCTAGCTCACACAGGAGACACTTGGCTAGTGCTCACACTATGGCCCCCTAACTATGCCCATACATCCATTATAGTGTATGTGTCTATTGGGTGTAGCCTAGTCTCCACTAAACTTATACTAAGGTGATAAATCCCTGGCTAACTTAGATTCAAGCATTCCCAGTTTGATTTATATTTCTAGATTTGATTTATTCGTATGATATGTTTTTTGATATTAATGATATGTTTTGTGAAATTGTTTACTTGACAAATTGTTGGAGAATTGATATGAATATGGTTTAAAATGTTTACGGAGAATTTATTTAATTTTTGATGTTTTATATTATTATATTTTGCAATATATTGAATTTGTGATTTAATTCAATCAAATAAATTCCCTATAGTGGCTTTGAATACCGGGACATGATAGGTACTCCAAAGTACCTCCTATACTCTACTCGGTTACCCAACCCACTATAGTATCCTTCCTATTTAGATCGTGCTAAATTTTATTCATGTTTTAAATTCATGTGTTCCTATAAATATTTGTTTTATGAAAATTTACATATAGGATACGTTATATCAGCTTTCGTATAGATGTCTCTTACCAAGCATGTTTTGCTCACCCCTTTATTTTTCCACTCCCAGATTATTTACAATGAGTTCAGGTTTGCTATTTCAGGAGGACTTAATTTTGGTATTCCTTAGGCGACTTCTCTAATTCGTAGAGGTATACTTAGTATATTTTATATGTTCAAAATTTTGTACAGTACTTCTTTTACGTACCATAAACATGGGATGTAAATATGAATATTTTTGTTGATGTAAATAAATTTTCGGATCCTGGGATTGTAAAATAAATAAAAAAATAAATTTTTGTTTGAAGTTTAATTGACATTGCAGACAAGCTCAACCTACGTATATGATTTAAATATGTGAAATTCGTAAAATATGGATCGTTACACTACTACTCGAACATGATTATAAATAATAATTAATTAATATGATATTTATATTTTTATATAAATTATTTATTATTAATGTGAAGACTGTGAATTTTTCATACTGAGTTTGTAACTAAATGAAGGAATTAAATCACAAAGTATTGAGATGTATCTTGAAATTTGTTATCTTAAGTACTATGTGAAGACTGTCTATTCTTGATTTCAGACTTGTAAATTGATGTACGATTGAAGTAAATTAATTGTTGAAGAAGTAATTGGAATCTAATCATTATCAAGTGATGAATCATATACGAACAATAGAAAAGATTTCAATTTTCAAGTTTATGAGAAATATGGAAAATAAGGAAACTAAGGATTTAAAATAGTGGACTAAAACATCTTAATAGATTGGATGAGATTAATTTATTTAATTGACGGATTAAAACTAAAAAAAATTTAATTGTATTAAATATACAAAGATTTTTAAAGAAATATATAAAAGAAATAATATATATATATATATATAATATATATCATAGTGTGTCTATAAATATATATATCTTATAATATAAAAAATATATATAGAATAAGCATATAAAAAAATTTATTTAAATGACGTGATTGGCTTCCTCAAGTTGGCTAAAATGTCAGTGGGTGAAAACCCACCCACTCACACATATTATATATTATAATATATATAATATTATAAATTAAATTAAGTGACAAGCTTCCTTGGGAAGCTTGCTAGTGACTATATAAACAAAATAAAAATAAAAAAGAAGAAATTCTGCAACCACAAGGAGACAAGAGAGAGAACAATTAAGGAGAGGGATTAGTGAAGTAGCAAATTGCAGTGGAAGGAAGAAAGGAAATCGAAAATTGAGGGAGAAGAAACCAGTGGCGACGAGGGACTACATTACTGGAAACAGAACAAGGCTGGATCAAGGTCATTTTTGGTTGGTTTAGGCAATCTCCTTGGCAGTGTTTAAAGCTAAGAAGGGAAAGAAAGTGTTTGTGGTTCGGTTTAGGGTTGGAAGTGGTGTGAGCTTGGCATTAATTCAGGTTATCAAGTGCTGGTTTGGGTGGTTATTAAGCTGACCTTGTAAGCTAAAAGTAAGAGCTGTTCGGCACTTAATAGAGGTTCAAGGTGACTATAACCAAGGTGGAATAGGGCTGGAAAAAAATATAAAATAAAAGAAAAGAAGGGAAGCATAAGGAGCTTAAACCGAAAAGGTAAGACTCTTTGTTGGTTAATTTAATTTATATATAAGCATTATTTGATTGATGAAGAATCATGAATATTGATGATGAAATACTTTAGATTTATATTGATTAACAGTTTAGAATTTTGTTTAAGGAAGAAAAAGGAATTATATATTTGGTCAAAGTTGACATGTGTGTATACGTATACACATAAATACACACACACAAAGAGATTGTAGGCAAAATAATAATAATAATAATAATAATAAATAAAATAAATTCTTAGCATAGAGATGACTTAAATAACTATGGTTTAAGGTATATACTTAATACGTCATTTAGTTTAACAAGACAAGTTATTAAGACGGAAAACGAATTTTTGTTGTAGTGAAACGGAGCAATATTGGAGCTTGATTTTTGGTTTAGAGATGACTTTGGCTATGTCGAAATTAAAACAATGAGAGCTCGTTGAACCAAGAAGAGAGGAAGGAAGAGATTTAATGATTTTCATTATACAATTGCATATAAGATGATTGGATAATATCTACATGAATTTAGATACATAAGCATGGATAAGAAGGAACTATATATATATAATCCATGGACATGATGGTAAAGAAATAAAGTACGATCATATATTTTGCATGTATATATATATTTATATACATATATGTATATATATATATATATATATATCTATATTATGAGCTTCAAGAGGAAGAACGACGTAGGTTTTAATTAAAATGGTTGCATTTTGATGCAACATGAATAAATTGTGTATTTACCGATATCCACGTGCTGTTAAATAGGAATTTAAGGAATGAAACTTTGGTGTAAGAATTTAAATGAAAACATATATATTGAGCGAAATGATCGGTATGAAATCGGTTAAGGAAATTTTTGCAAGGACTAAACATCAGTTCAAGAATTATGTATATACATATCTCTAGAGATAAAGATATATATATATATATAAATATATATACCTTAGAATTATAATGCGAAGTTAATTTTGGGCATAATAGCGACCTTGAACAATTGTGTGTGGTTTCAATTGCATGTTTGGAAATAGTATTAGGCATAAAATGAGTATATGATTGAGATGGTATTGGCATGTTTGTAGTGACTTTGACTGGAGTGGAGGAGTAGATTTTTATCGGAGGCTCGAAGAAGATATTGGCTAAGGGCACTAGGTAAGTGGATTAAGTAAAGTTTGTTAGTATCATCTCGTAGGAATGATTTAAACTTTATAAATTCGTTTATACTTGGGCTAGATTGAAACTTATTTTCTGCTTTGTGTGTTGTGGCCAGCCAAGCGTGCATGTTAAGTGAAATGAACCGATGCATATATGCATTTGCGTATAGCATGTTTTGAGTTTAATTACTTAATGTTTATGTTTTAATGACTTGCATCATATTTTATATTTGCAAAGTCTTGACTTGAACTGGCATTTGAAATAAATTGAAAGTTCTTTATATTTTGAACTCAAAACTGATTTAATAGTGATTTGGAATCTGTGGAAGCCAAGTGCTACACGAAGAAATTGGTTTCAAACTGTTTTTGAGTGCAAACATATCATAAGACCTTTGGGTCATTTATAGCCGATCGAGCTCAGCTCTAGGCGTTATTGCCCGTCTATCGAGCTTTGTGCTTTAGACTATCGTATTTTACCTATCGAGCCTAGTGCTCTAGGTAGATATTTACTTGTCTGGAAAACCAGCAGGCAAGTTCCAGCTCTCGACTGATCAGCGAGATTGGATATCGTTCTATGGCCATAGATTTAGTGTTGCTTGCGACACCATTCCATCGCTAGCTAGGATGGATATCGATTGATTGATTGATTGAGGATCATTGCCTAAACTCTACTTACTATTGTTCCATTTCTAATACTGCTTTTAGTGAACCTAGGCAATATGCCTAATCGTTATCGATTTTCTTGATTTATGACTCATAGATTCTTGAAAATCCATATTGATCGAAATGATTGCAATACTTACTGATCGTTTATCGAATGTTTATTGATTGTTTTATCAAAGTAATTACCGATTGACTTATCGAATTATATTGATAGTTTATTTGAAATGCATAGCATACTGAGTTCAACCGAATGCATAGCAAATTTATTTAAATGAACTGCATAGTAAGTTTTGTTTTAATTAAGTGCATATTGAAAGCGTTCTATAACCGAAATGCATAAAGAAATGTTTGGTTTATGATCATGCTTAAATACCGAGTTCGCTTATTACTTTAGCATTGTTTTCTACACGTGCATGTAGAACGACATGAGTCTAACATGCATTTACTTAAGCTACTTACTGAGCCGTGGTTTTGCTCACCCCTTATTAATAACATCGCAGATCATACAAGTTAGGCTCCCACTTGGAGTTTGGGTGCGAAGCCTCGGGGACTATCTTGAGTAGCTATATCGGTCTGAATCCTCCGAGTGCTGTTTTTGTTGCACTTGAGGTATAACAACGATTATTTTGTTATCCATGTATGACATTTTAAATTTTCATTGTACATGCTTATGGAATTTTTAGGATGTAACTTAGGATCGTCCTAGATTATTATAGATTTATATGATTATTGAGTACGATCCGAAAAGTGAATTGTGATAATTATGAGTTGTAAACTACCTCTTATATATATTTGTTGATTTTGAAAATATGTGTAGTATATAGTGAAATGAACTGAGAATTTGGGATTGAAATATGTGGATGGAAATAGTTGATTTTATTGCAGGTTATTAAGCTGGGGAAAGTCGATTTTATATAAAGGGGAGTTTTCGACGTTTTTCTTTTAATAGTTTAATATTGAATGAGAATATTAAGTCGAATTATTTTAAGAAATGACAAATTAAATAATGAATACAAATCAAGTTAAGAACGTGAATTCAGTTTAGAGGGAACATTGACACCGAATGCAAAGTTTAAAGTGAAAAGAAAAAATTTAGTTCGTTACAATTTAGTAAATAGTAAATGGAGTGATAAGTGTACGTCACGGTCTTCGGGTCATGACAGATTAAATGGTATCAGAGCACGGTTTGTCTAGTATGTGTCAGTGTCATAGAGGTCGTTATTAGTATTACATCCCATGTACTGTGTAATGTCTGCATGTAACCACTGTCACTAACTTATACTAAGATTGATCTGCTCTTGGTATAGGTATTTCTGTTAATCGAAATACAATGAGGAGAATTGGAGGCAGACCTAGGGGGTTGGGTCAAAGGTTTCCAATTACACGTCTGACCCCATCCACAGCACCTCCATCATCCTCACACCCCACACCTCTACCACCAGATAGTATTGAGGCAAGGATGGCTAGAATAGAACAAAGTCAGGAGACTATAACGGCCTTATTGCAACAATTGGTGGCCAACCAAGCTAGTACACAGCAAGCCACACCACTACCTCCTACACCTCCTGTACCACCACCTGCTGCACCTTCTGTGCCACAACCTCCACCACCACCGCAACAGGCACCACCTCCACCACCTCCTTCTATAGTGCCACAGGCTGCACCTTTACCGACTGCACCTCAGACAGTTATGCCTCCGCCCACCGTACCTAAGGTTAGGGACCCAGTGGATAGAAATATGACACTCCTCCGACAATTCCAAAAAATGAATCCATCATAGTTTAAGGGGGAGAAGGATCCAGCGAAGGTGGAGGAATGGATAGAGGAGATGGAGTTTCTCTTCAAGTATATAGGGTGTAGTACCACTGAAAGGGTTTCATTAGCAGTGTATATGATGAGGAGTGATGCACAAAAATGGTGGAAGACCCATAAGATGTTCTTATTGGCTAAGGATCCAGTTATTACCTTAGAGAGATTTTTAGAGGCCTTCATGAACCATTATATCTCTAAAGCTGCCAGACGACAGAAAAAAAAGGAATTTATGGAACTCACTCAAGGATCGATGAGGGTGGATGAGTATGAGACCCGATTTATTGCCTTAGTGAAGTATGACACGGATTATGCCACTAATGATGAGAAGAAGGCAGAGAAGTTTGCTTTGGGATTGAGGCTTAACATTTGAAGCAGGGTCACTCCATTTGAGCTTACCAAGTATGAGGCTATGGTGAGGAAAGCTCATACTGTTGAGCAAGAATTGGAGATTACTCAGGCTGAGTATGGGACAAGGAAGCCTCCTAGAGCTAAACCATTCATAGATAGAAGAAATGAGAAAAGGAGGTTTGAGCCGAGTAGATCCCAGGGACAAAATAAAAGGCAGAGGTTTGTTGCGCCTCGACCACAGGCTACTAGGCCTACAGCTACTGCTACTCCTCCGAACAAAGCCTTGGCCATTATCCCTACTACTACTGCTACATCTCAGCCATGTGCCACTTGTGGCAACAAGCATGGCAATAGACCTTGTTATGTGGTTACTGGAGCTTGTTTTAAGTGTGGCAAGACTGGCCATAGAATCAAAGATTGCCCCCAGATGAAGGCCACAGAGACTCAAGCCGGGGGACAGACCATGCCACAACAAAGGAGAACACAAGACAAGGGAAAGAGTCCAGTGGTACAAGGTAGAGTGTTTGCACTTGATCAGGAGGCAACCGATGCTTTTGGTTCGGTTATTAAAGGTCAGCTCACTATTTGTGACTTAAAAGCATTCGTACTTATTGACCCAGGCTCAACTCATTCATTCATTTCACCTACATTGGCTAGTAGATTGCAAATAGAGTCAGAGCCTTTAGATTATCTCTTATATGTTTCTACTCCTTTCAAAGAATCTCAGACAACTGAATATGTTTATCGTCAATGTAAAGTGAAGGTGGGAGATAAGTGCTTAACAGTAGATTTGATATTATTGAATATGTATGACTTTGATGTAATACTAGGCATGGATTGGTTAACCAACCATTGTGCTAGTGTTGATTGCTATAGGAAGATTGTAACTCTCTCCCTACCTGAAAAGTTTGTATTATGCCTTGGAAATGATAAATAGAATGATTTTGATTGTTGTTGATGTCTCACTAATATGAGATTAATTGTTTATGAAGGCTATCTCGCATTTGTCGAGGATGCCGAGAGAAGCCATTCGAAACTGTCCGACATTCCAATTGTCAAGGAGTTCTCTGATGTGTTTCCGGATGAGCTACCGGGGCTACCTCTGGAAAGGGAGACGGAGTTCGCTATAGAGCTACTCCCAAGCACTCAACCGATATCCAAACCTCCATATCGAATGGCCTTAGTCAAGTTAAAGGAATTGAAAAAGCAATTATAAGAGCTGCTAGATAAAGGTTTTGTAAGACCAAGTGTGTCTCCCTGAGGGGCTCCAGTGTTATTTGTGAAGAAGAAGGATGGCAGTTTGAGGCTGTGTATAGACTATAGGCAGTTGAATCAAGTGACGGTGAAGAATAAGTATCCACTGCCTAGGATTGATGACTTGTTGGATCAGTTGAAGGGTGCTAAGATATTTTCGAAGATTGATTTGAGGTCTGGGTACCATCAGCTAAGAATCAGAAAGGAGGATGTATCAAAGACAGCCTTCAGGACTCGTTATGGCCATTATGAGTTCTTGGTCATGCCATTTGGTTTAACAAATGCCCTTGCAGCGTTCATGGGATTGATGAATGAAGTGTTTAAGCCCTATTTGAATGAGTTTGTCATCGTCTTCATTGATGACATACTAGTATATTCTTGATCTCGAGAAGAGCATGAACACCACCTCCACATTGTGCTTCAGACTCTTCGAAAGAAAGAGCTCTATGCAAAGCTCAGTAAGTGTGAATTTTGGTTAGAGCAAATCAGTTTTCTAGGGCATGTAGTGTCAAAGGATGGTATGTTGGTTGACCCAGCTAAGATAGAAGCTGTAATTAATTGGGAGAGGCCTAAGACAGTAACTGAAATTCGCAGCTTTCTAGGGCTTGCGGGATACTATAGGAGATTTGTAGAAGGATTTTCTAAGTTGGCTGCTCCACTAACCCAACTCACACGCAAGAATGTCAAGTTTGAGTGGAATGATGCGTGTAAGCGCAGCTTTCTAGAATTGAAGCAGCGATTGACTACAGCTCCTATTTTGACAATTCTGAGTGGGTTTGGGGGATTTGCAGTATATAGTGATGCCTCTCTACAAGGTCTAGGGTGTGTATTGATGCAAAATGGTAAAGTAGTGGCTTATGGTTCGAGACAATTGAAGGACCATGAGAGGAACTATCCCACACATGACTTAGAGTTAGCGGCGGTAGTGTTTGCGCTAAAGATATGGCGCCACTACTTGTACGGTGAACGGTTTCAGATTTACACAGATCACAAGAGCCTAAAGTATTTATTCTCGCAGAAAGAGCTAAACATGAGACAGAGACGATGGATGGAGCTATTGAAGGACTATGACTGCGAGATTCTCTACCATCCAGGTAAAGCAAACTGAGTGGTTGATGCATTGAGTAGGAAGAGTATGGGCTTGATCAGCTACATGATGGTCAAAGAGTGGGATTTGATGGAGAAATTCTCAAAATTGAATCTAAACCTAGAGCCAGAAGGTGAATGTTTGATGGCTAGTTTGAGGATAGAGCCTAGTATTATTGATCAGATCAAACAAGCACAGAAAGAAGACCCTTGACTGGTGGAGATTGCTAGTAAGATGCAACCGGATCAGGACTCAGATTTTGAGGTCAAAAATGATGAGCTATTGAGATATAGGGGCAGGATTTGTATTCCGGATAGTGAGATCTTGAAGAAACAGATTATGGAAGAGGCACACAGCTCCAAATACACAATGCATCCAGGTAATACAAAGATGTATCAGAACTTACGCAAGGTGTATTGGTAGGCCGGTATGAAGAAGGATATAGCGATCTTTGTGTCCAAATGTCTAATGTGCCAAAAGGTTAAGATTGAACACTAGAGGCCAACGGGCTTAGTGAAGCCTTTACCCATACCTACGTGGAAATGGGAGCACGTGACTATGGACTTTATCATAGGGCTTTCGAGGACTCGTAGGAACCATGATGCCATTTGGGTGATAGTGGATCGATTGACAAAGTCCGCTCACTTCCTAGCCATGAAAGCTACCGATTCACTTAGTGCCTTAGCAAATATGTATGTCAAAGAAATAGTAAGGTTACATGGAGTCCCAGTAAGCATAGTTTCGGATAGAGATTCTCAGTTTACTTCCCGTTTCTGGGAACACTTCCAGGATGCTTTGGGAACTAAACTGAGCTTTAGCACAACCTTTCATCCTCAAACCGATGGGCAGTCAGAGAGAACAATTCAGACCCTTGAGGACATGTTGAGGGCTTGTGTCATGGATTTTCAAGGCTCATGGGATGATCATTTGGCACTAGTTGAATTTGCATATAATAATAGCTTTCACTCTAGCATTGGGATGGCACCTTACGAGGCGTTGTATGGACGTAGGTGTAGATCCCCTGTCGGCTGGGAAGAGGTAGGTGAAAGAAAAATATTTACTCCGGAATTGGTAGAGAGAGCTTCTGAAGACGTGAGATTGATATACGATAGATTGAGGACAGCTCAAAGTAGACAGAAGAGCTATGCGGATAGTCGGAGAAGACCCTTAGAATTTTAAATTGGGGGTAAAGTATTCTTGAAGATCTCTCCATCTAAAGGCATAATGAGATTTGGTAAGAAAGGGAAATTGAGCTCTCGATATATTGGTCCGTTTGAAATACTAGAGAGAATTGGTGACGTGGCATACCGACTAGCATTACCACCCGAGCTATCAGGTATGCATAATGTCTTCCATGTGTCGATGCTAAGAAAGTATCATCCGGACCCCTCCCACGTCATTAAGTATGAACCTTTGGAAATCAGGGAGGACTTGAACTATGTTGAGAGGCCTATTCGGATCTTAGATAGAAAAGATAAGATATTGAGGTCTAAGACAATTCCTCTAGTGAAAGTACTTTGGCAGCATCACTCTTCGGAAGAAGCTACGTGAGAGTTAGAGAGTTTGATGAAGGAGAAGTATCCTTACTTTTTACAAATGGACATGGAAAATTTGGAGGACCAAATTTCCTAAGGTGGGGAGAATGTGAAGACTGCGAATTTTCCATACTGAGTTTGTAAATAAATGAAGGAATTAAATCACAAAGTATTGAGATGTATCCTGAAATTTGTTATCTTAAGTACTATGTGAAGACTGTCTATTCTTGATTTCAGACTTGTAAATTAATGTACGATTGAAGTAAATTAATTATTGAAGAAGTAATTGGAATCTAATCATTATCAAGTGATGAATCATATACGAACAATAGAAAAGATTTCAGTTTTCAAGTTTATAAGAAATATGGAGAATAAGGAAACCAAGGATTTAAAATAGTGGACTAAAACATCTTAATAGATTGGATGAGATTAATTTATTTAATTGGCGGATTAAAACTCAAAAAAAATTTAATTGTATTAAATATACAAGGATTTTTAAAGAAATATATAAAAGAAATATTATATATAATATATATCATAGTGTGTCTATACATATATATATATATCTTATAATATAAAAAATATATATAATAAGCATATAAAAAAATTTATTTAAATGACGTGATTGGCTTCCACGTTGGCTAAAATGTGAGTGGGTGAAAACCCACCCACTCACACATATTATATATTATAATATATATAATATTATAAATTAAATTAAGTGACAAGCTTCCTTGGGAAGCTTGTCACTTATGGTTGTGTCGGTGAGTGGGTAATTTACCCACTCACCTGCAGCATCACGTCTGCTGCTAGTGACTATATAAAAAAGATAAAAAAAAAAGAAATTCTGCAGCCACAAGGAGACGAGAGAGAGAATAATTAAGGAGAGGGATTAGTGAAGTAGCAAACTGCAGTGGAAGGAAGAAAGGAAATCGAAAATTGAGGGAGAAGAAACCAGTGGCGACGAGGGACTACATTGCTGGAAACAAAACAAGGCTGGATCAAGGTCATTTCCGGTTGGTTTAGGCAATCTCCTTGGCAGTGTTTAAAGCTAAGAAGGGAAATAAAGTGTTTGTGGTTCGGTTTAGGGCTGGAAGTAGCGTGAGCTTAGGATTAATTCAGGTTATCAAGTGCTGGTTTGGGTGGTTATTAAGCTGACCTTGTAAGCTAAAAGTAAGAGTTGTTCGGCACTTAATAGAGGTTCAAGGTGGCTATAACCAAGGTGGAATAGGGCTGGAAAAAAATATAAAATAAAAGAAAAGAAGGGAAGCACAAGGAGCTTAAACCGAAAAGGTAAGACTCTTTGTTGGTTAATTTAATTTATATATAAGCATTAGTTGATTGATGAGGAATCATGAATATTGATGATGAAATACTTTAGATTTATATTGATTAACAGTTTAGAATTTTGTTTAAGGAAGAAAAATGAATTATACATTTGGTCAAAGTTGACATGTGTGTATACGTATACGCATAAATACACACACACAAAGAGATTGTAGGCAAAAATAATAATAATAATAATAATAATAATAATAATAATAATAATAATAATAAAATAATAATAATAAATAAATAAAATAAATTCTTAGCATAGAGATGACTTAAATAACTGTGGTTTAAGGTATATACTTAATACGTCATTTAGTTTAACAAGACAAGTTATTAAGACGGAAAACGAATTTTTGTTGTTGTGAAACAGAGCAATATTGGAGCTTGATTTTTGGTTTAGAGATGACTTTGGCTATGTCGAAATTAAAACAATGAGAGCTTGTTGAACCAAGAAGAGAGGAAGGAAGAGATTTAATGATTTTCATTATACAATTGCATATAAGATGATTGGATAATATCTACATGAATTTAGATACATAAGCATGGATAAGAAGGAACTATATATATATATATATATATATATATATATATATATATATATATAAAATCCATGGACATGATGGTAAAGAAATAAAGTACGATCATATATTTTACATGTATATATATATATATATATATATTTATATACATATTTGTATAAATATATATCTATATTATGAGCTTCAAGAGGAAGAACGACGTAGGTTTTAATTAAAATGGTTGCACTTTGATGCAATATGAATAAATTGTGTATTTACCGATATCCACGTGCTGTTAAATAGGAATTTGAGGAATGAAACTTTGGTGTAAGAATTTAAATGAAAACATATATATTGAGCGAAATGATCGGTATGAAATCGGTTAAGGAAATTTTTGCAAGGACTAAACATCGGTTCAAGAATTATGTATATACATATCTCTAGAGATAAAGATATATATATATATATATATACACCTTAGAATTATAATGCGAAGTTTATTTTGGGCATAATAGCGACCTTGAACAATTGTGTGTGGTTTCAATTACATGTTTGGAAATAGTATTAGGCATAAAATGAGTATATGGTTGAGATGGTATTAGCATGTTTGTAGTGACTTTGACTGGAGTGGAGGAGTAGATTTTTATCGGAGGCTCGAAGAAGATATTGGCTAAGGGCATTAGGTAAGTGGGTTAAGTAAAGTTTGTTAGCACCATCTCGTAGGAATGATTTAAACTTTATAAATTCATTTATACTTGGGCTGGATTGAAACTTATTTTCTGCTTTGCGTGTTGAGGCCAGCCAAGCATGCATGTTAAGTGAAATGAACCGATGCATATATGCATTTGCGTATAGCATGTTTTGAGTTTAATTACTTAATGTTTATGTTTTAATGACTTGCATCATATTTTATATTTGCAAAGTCTTGGTTTGAACCGGCATTTGAAATAAATTGAAAGTTCTTTATATTTCAAACTCAAAACTAATTTAATAGTGATTTGGAATCCGTGGAAGCCAAGTGCTACATGAGGAAACTGATTTCAAACTGTTTTTGAGTGCAGGCATATCCTACGACCTTTGGGTCATTTATAGCCTATTGAGCTCAGCTCTAAGCCTTATTGCCCGTCTATCGAGCTTTGTGCTCTAGACTATCGTATTTTACCTATCGAGCTTAGTGCTCTAGGTAGATTGTTACTTGTCTGAAAAACCAGTAGGCAAGTTCCAGCTCTCGACTGATTAGCGAGACTGGATATCGTTCTATGGCCATAGATTTAGTGTTGCTTGTGACACCATTCCATCGCTAGCTAGGATGGATATCGATTGATTGATTGATTGAGGATCATTGCCTAAACTCTACTTACTATTGTTCCATTTCTAATACTGCTTTTAGTGAACCGAGGCAATATGCCTAATCGTTATCGATTTTCTTGATTTATGACTCATAGATTTTTGAAAATCCATACTGATCGAAATGATTGCAATACTTACTGATCGTTTATCGAATGTTTATTGATTGTTTTATCAAAGTAATTACCGATTGACTTATCAAATTATATTGATAGTTTATTTGAAATGCATAGCATACTGAGTTCAACCGAATGCATAGCAAATTTATTTAAATGAACTGCATAGTAAGTTTTGTTTTAATTAAGTGTATATTGAAAGCGTTCTATAACCGAAATGCATAAAGAAGTGTTTGGTTTATGATCATGCTTAAATACCGAGTTCGCTTATTACTTCAGCATTGTTTTCTACACGTGTATGTAGAACGACATGAGTCTAACATGCATTTACTTAAGCTACTTACTGAGCCGTGGTTTTGCTCATCCCTTATTAATAACATCGCAGATCATACAAGTTAGGCTCCCACTTGGAGTTTGGGTGCAAAGCCTCACGGACTATCTTGAGTAGCTATATCGGTCTGAATCCTCCGAGTGCTGTTTTTGTTGCACTTGAGGTATAACAACGATTATTTTGTTATCCATGCATGACATTTTAAATTTGCACAGTACATGCTTATGGAATTTTTGGGATGTAACTTAGGATCGTTTTAGATTATTATAGACTTATATGATTATCGAGTACGATCCGAGAAGTGAATTGTGATAATTATGAGTTGTAAACTGCCTCTTATATATATTTGTTGATTTTGGAAATATGTGAAGTATATAGTGAAATGAACTGAGAATTTGGGATTGAAATATGTGGCTGGAAATAGTTGATTTTATTGCAAGTTATTAAGCTGGGGAAAGTCGATTTTATATAAGGGGGAGTTTTCGACGTTTTTCTTTTAATAGTTTAATATTGAACGAGAATATTAAGTCGAATGATTTTAAGAAATGACAAATTATATAATGAATACAAATCAAGTTAAGAACGTGAATTTAGTTTAGAGAGGACATTGACATCGAATGCAAAGTTTAAAGTGAAAAGAAAAATTTAATTCGTTACAATTTAGTAAATAGTAAATGGAGTGATAAGTGTACGTCACGGTCTTCGGGTCGTGACAATTAATGTTGTATTTAATTAAATAAATTCATTAAATATTATAATTATGATTTTTAACTTTAGTTTATTTTTATAAGTTAAATTAAATTTATTAATTTAATTTTTTTAAGTAAGTTATTCTAAAATTGATTTTAAATTTAAATTTGAAAGTCAAATTTTGACTTAATAAACGAGTATTTAACACTTATTAAAAAAGTATTAAAATAAATTGTGTTGTGTGGCATAATTGATATGTTGTGAATAAAATCACTGAATAAAGATTTTCCTAACACTTAACAACATGTTCGGAATTGCAATTCCATTCTCCCATATTCCACAAAAGCAGAGACCTTTTCAATTCCTTTCTATAAAAAATAAATATTCCATGGAATAATAATTCCTTTGAGAAAAAAAGAATTGTTATTTTTCTCGTTCCTCAAAAATTGCAATTCCTTGGAATAAGGAAAACAAATATATTTTTAAACCTCATTATACCGTTAATACTTTTATTATTTTCAATTAACTCATAATTAGTAATTAATTTGCAACCAAATAATAATTAGTAATTAATAATTGATTAACTAATAATTAACAACTATTTTTATTTAATAATTACATAATATTTCATAAATTAATATTAATATATATTTATATTAGTAATGACTATAAAAAATATTAATTAATTTATTAAATTATTAAACAATTAGTTACTTTACTGAACAATAAAATAATATTAATTAATTTATTGTTAAGTTATTAATAAATGTAAATAACAGATAAATTAAATAAAAAATTAACAATATTGTTAACAATGGATAGTTAAAATTATTATATTAATTAATTATTCATAAATTATTACTAAGTAATAAATGAATAAATTTTAATAATTAATTAATTTAAATATTCATTAATACTTACTGTATAATAATTAATTAATTATCATAAATTAATTACTAATTTATTTATGTATTTATTAATAAATAATAATTAATTTATAATTAAGTAACAATTAATTATTAATAATTGATAAATTAATAATTATTAATGCATTTATTTATTAATTAATTATTATTATTATTTAATCCATAAATTAATTAATATTAATTTTTAGCAATTAATAATAAATTAATATTTATTATTCATTAATGATCATATTAATCTATTAAATAACATCAAATTAATAATTATTAATATTTATTAATTAAATAATATTCATTAATTTATTAATTATAAATAATAATTAATAAATATGATATTTATATTTTTTATATATAAATTATCTATTATTAATGTTGTATTTAATTAAATAAATTCATTAAATATTATAATTACGATTTTTAATTTTAATTTATTTTCATAAGTTAAATTAAGTTTGCTAATTTAATTTTTTAAATAAATTAAAATAAATTATTCTAAAATTGATTTCAAATTTAAATTTGAAAGTCAAATTTTAACTTAATAAATGGATATTTAACATGTTTGGGTGGTTAAACGAGTATTTTTTATTTTATAATGTTAGGTTTCAGGTAAGACAAATCAAAATAATCAAATAGTTAATCATATTCGGATATTATAAAACTAATCAAATTTGGATATCCTAAAATTAACGAGAACTCAGTCAGTTTACATTGCTATTTCTAAGCCACACAAACGAAAAAAAAACATTATCTTCTTAAGAACTCTATTGTCTTGACTTGTATATTGACTTTAACTTCATCAATTTTGTCATTTACGATTCATGATTATGTTTCTCTTTAACATTACCAGCTTGGTCATTTACTTATTTTATTTCTCTTTAACTTTACCAACTTGGTCATTTACTTATGCCGTAACATATTAAGATTTTAGGTAACCTAACCGCTAGATACAAATTAATGGAGTCACCACCAATCATTCAAATTAAGGATAAAGATTGGTCTACGTCTCAAATTTATGGTTCGGGGGTACGGTTACGTGTGAGGAAAGTATTAGCACCCTTACAATGTTCATTCTAGAATGGTACCTAATTAATATTGTGTTATCCTCAAAAGGTTTGAATTAAATGGTCTTTAATTTAAATGTTCTTTATTTAATCCCAATAATTAAATATTAGAAAATTTTTAATAAACTCTCCATCATTCTGGTGGAATTTCCTAAAAATTATCCTTATCTCAAGAGTATCCAAGTAGTATCCTTTGACTTGCTTGGAGAGGCTCCGTCATCGGATTCATTAAATATCTTGTTGAAATTTCCTGATTTATTTTATCTAAGGTTAATTTAAATTATACTTCTTATTTAATTTTACTTTAATTGTCTTATTTTTATTTTATTAATAATTTATAACAATTTTATTTATTTTAAAATTAATTTATTTTAATTTGAGAAATAAATTCAGATTACCAATATTGAAAATCTCTCTTAGTCTTCCATCATTCTGGCGGGACTTTAAGAAAAATTCTCACATAAAGAATTTCAAATGTCAACCATTTGTGATTTTTTGGACTCTTATCATCATAATAATCTTTATTCATTCTCTATTAAGTTGTTATTATTTATTATTTTTAATCGTTTTTCTATTAATAATTTTATTTTCTTTCAATTTCGTAATTTTCACTATTAATTATTTATTACTGTTATTATTTAATTATTATTTTGAAAACAAATATTGACTATGAATATTAAAAATTTTTACTTAAATTTTCCATCATTCTAGTGAGATTTAAGAAAAAAAATCTTCTCATCTAATAATTTTCAAATGTCGACCATTTGCAACTCTTTAAAAATTGTATCATCAGAATAATTTTTATTTACTTTCAATTTATTATTAAATGTTACATTTTATTATTATTAAAAAATTCAAAATACAGATTATTAATATTAAAAATTAATACAGATTATTAATATTGAAAATTTTACTTAAATCTTCCATAATTCTGGCAAAATTTAAGAAAAATCTTCTTACTTAGAGATTTTCAAATGTCAAGTAGTTTG
This sequence comes from Heritiera fomes, assembly GCA_032173925.1. Classification (NCBI taxonomy): domain Eukaryota; kingdom Viridiplantae; phylum Streptophyta; class Magnoliopsida; order Malvales; family Malvaceae; genus Heritiera; species Heritiera fomes. The sequence goes on from JAPDPM010000015.1 coordinate 23,574,192, forward strand.
TGACTTTTTGAAATATCATCCTCAGAATAACTAATACTCATTCTTTTGTATTTTATTTACATTTATTTTCCTAAATTTTCATATCCTAAATTTATTTAATTCCTATATATTTAATAATTTACTTGATTTTTGTACACATTAAGTTGTAAAATTTCTAATTTAATTCAGCAAGTAAAACAAACAAATAACAAATTAACAAAAATGAAGATAAATAAAATAAGATAATTACTCCTAAAACAAGTGAACAAATGGTAATCATATAAATTAATCAATTCATTAGAAACAGAAAAGCCCATATCATGTGCTTACGTATCAATACATGGGCCACCATTAAATTTTAGTAATGAGCAAAGTGGGTTTCACATTCGCAAAGAAAGACAAGCTCATGAAAGCCATAGAACACGTGCAAGCATCGTTACATTACATTAGATAAAGAAATAACATTTTGAACAAGGCTTTCTTACCCTTTCTTTTTTTCGCGCACCACCCCAAGCTACAGCAGTCCTTTACTGTCCGGCGTCACCCAGAAACCTTCTTCAAGCACCTCCAAATTTTCTAAAATCACGTCTAAAACCCTCCCAAAGCCAAATCTAGTCTCGATTTCTTAGAAAAACCCATTAATCTTTGTAAATCGAAAATTTCTATATCAGACTTGAGTTTGAACCTTCTGCTGCTCGTGTGTGCTCTCGGTATATTTTCTGTTTGGGTTTCTGTTTGTGTTGGGTATTTGGGTTGGTGTGCGATTTGAGCACAGATTTCGGGTAGAAGTCAGAAGGCTTGGGGGCTCGCGGGTCTTTAAGGTTTCTCTCTCTCCTTTGTTTGTATATTGTCTGTGGGTTTTTATAGGTTAGATTATTGTTCCCTTTTTTTTTTGGTTACAGATTATTGTTCACTTTAGGAAAATGTTTAAGAGAAAATCCGAAATCAAATCTCCGATTCAATTTCGATCTATTTTGGTTTTATTGCTTGATTCCTAAATGCATTCCTGATTGTATGCAGACTTTGGGCTCTCAATCCTTCCTTTTTAATTCCATTGACTACTATTTGCCTAAATCCCTGATTTTCTGATTTCCTTGCTTTTATTTTTGATTACTTTCCTTTCATTATTCTATGCTAATCCTATTACAATCTAAACTAATAAATAAACAAATAAATAAATAAATAAAAATGAAAGTAACAAAATAAAATAAAATGAAAATAATAATAAATCTAAATCAAAATATAAAAAAAATGCATATATATATATATATATATATATATATATATATATATATATATATAAAGGATGAGGTTATACATGTGTAAAATTAGATAGTTTTACATATTTTTTAATTTTTAGATTGAAGTAGATTTGTGGTTGAGATTAAAACTTTATCTTTCTTCAAAATACTATTGAATATAAAAATCTGAAAAATTCTCTTTCTTCTTTAATTTTTTTCTTTTCCTCTTTTAATTATCTTAATTAAGAGAATCTAATCTTTTCAAATCTGAAAAATGGAGTCAAGTTTTTTTTTTTTAAGGAAACAAAGATGAAAACTGCTTCAAATTGTGAGGATCATGGATTATTGTCAATTGAACGGTTTGCAAATTCTCTAGCAGAGTTGATGCCGAAAGGATTTGACAAAGCTCTATTTGAGGCTGAAGATGCCAGACCAGTTCTAATCCCCAATGAGTCAGTTCAGGCAACCCTTGCTTTCGAGTTAGATAGAAGTTTGCAGTAGAAGCATGGTGAGACTTCTTCAACCACAGCAGCAGAATCGGTTTCTACTTCAGTCTCAGCCCCAGCATTGGAATACTTTCATGCAAGAGCGTCAATCTTAGCCTCGGACTTTGGTTCAAGAGCCTTAGCAATGGCGTTTGATTTAGGAGCAGTCTCATATGCCAGATTCTCTTAATTAAGATAATTAAAAGAGGAAAAGAAAAAAAATTAAAAAGGAAGGAGAAGTTTTCAGATTTTTATATTCAATTGTATTTTGAAACAAGATAGAGTTTTAATTTCAAACACAAATCTACTTCAATCTAAGAATTAAAAAATAGTGTAAAACTATGTAACTTTATACGGGTGTAACTTGATCCCTCCCCATATATATATATATATATATATATATATATATATATATATATATATATATATATGACAAAGTCTACCCGTGTTGGGCCAAGCCCAATAGCATCAGAGATTACCACGTGGCAAAGACTCACTGGTCCACGTGACCTTCTGCGATAGGAGGCAACGTGCATAATACCTGTCGCTGGGCGACAAACTCACTGGTCCACGTGGCCTTCGGCGACAGAGGCAACGTGCATAACACCTGTCGCTGGGCGACAGACTCACTAGTCCACGTGGCCTTCGGCAACAGAGGTAAAAGTGCATGATCATACCTGTCGCTTGGCGACAGACTCATCCTCTGTCGCCTGCAATCATAACGCAATACATGGCGCGCATTATACCTATCGCTAGGCGACAGATTCCCACTCCGTCGCCTACAGTCATGTGACGACACGTGGTGCATAGCTTCGGCTCCCGTTAGCGACAGATCCCTGACGACACAACGTGCCACGTGGTATGAGTCTCTCGCAGGCGACAGGCTCCGAATGCTCCCGATTTTCGAGGAACTTGTGTTATATTGGGACACAAACTCTCAGCAAGATGATGAACTTATCCTTAAGCAATTAACTTAGAATGTTGGCCTATAAATAGGCCCCCAGGTACAATTTTATTCCCTAATTTTTTGACTACTAGCTTTTTCTCTTCCCAATACTGAAGAACTTTCTGCTGACTTAAGCATCGGAGTGTCTACGCAGGGAACCACCCCTGCTTCTCTCTGACTTTTCTTGTTTTACAGAAGCTTCTTGGAGACACGTGGAGACCAAGTACGAACATCGACGTCAGCATACCTTTATTGTTGTTTTGTGCAACAACAATTGGCGCCGTCTGTGAGAAAGTATAAAAAGCCAATCGAAATTTTCTAAGATGGTGAGAACAAGATCGACAAACGTAAGGGCCGGAAGTGAGGAAAACTCTGTGAGCTCCCTTGAACAACAGATTCGCCAGACAAACCAAGTAAATAGGGAGGAAGAAAGAATTTCTGTGTCGGCGGCAGAATTCGAGGCTCTGAGGCGACAGAGTGAAGAAACTACCCAGGCGCTGCGAGCCATGATGGATCTGTTCCAAGGAGTTCTCCTGACATTGGATCTGCCGCCTACCATGCAGAACTTGGTAGGAGGAACAAATAGAGGTGTCTCGTCGCAGGTGTTTGGACGACAGGAGGACACGAATACGGCAAACCCCTATCGCCGGCGAGAGGTTCCCCTTGTGGAAGAGCATGACATTCATCAGGGTGCGGCAGGACAGGGGAGCAGAGGGCCTGTCGCAGGTAACCCGCAAGAGACTGAGGAAGCGATAGGCCTAGGCCTTGCTACAGGGGTCACGCGACAGGTGCCTGGTGTCGGACGATAGGTGCCTGAGCGGCAGGGCATTGACCAGGCGACAGGGTCTACCGCCCACCACCATAACTTGTCAAATTTGGCTGGTACTAACTTGGAACATGGTGTCGGAGGTGCTGGAAAGAACGGTATTGAAGATCAAAGCACTTGGGGGCCGGGTCAGAGTTTGACCCCACTTGGTGTACGCAAATGGTACGAACAAACACACCTCAAACAAAGGGCAAGGAGATAGTTAAAGACCTACCTGATTCGTCTCATGCTAGAAATCATCTCGCTCGCCCCGTGGACATGAAGAAGATGATAGAACAGATACTGGAAGAGAAGAAGTTAGTATCTGCAGAAGAGAGCCAGAGAAGAAGAGTACCTTTATGCACGACTATCATTCAAAAACCTCTACCCCAAAGTTCAAAATGCCTCAGATGGTCGCATACACTGGAAAGATGTACCCTACGACCATATGCAAAACTATGAGGCCCTAATGTTGCTACATGGATGGGAAGATGAGATAATGTGCAGGGTCTTTTCCTTAACTCTGTCCGGACATGCGATGAAATGGTTTAATAACTTACCAGAAGGGTCTATTGCCTCTTTTGACCAACTACGAAGTGAGTTTCTCAAGGCGTTTGCGGTGAATAGTCAGAAAAGAAAGGAACTGACCTATTTGCTCACTATTAAGCAGGGAGCTAAGGAGTCATTGAAGAGTTATGTGGATCGGTTCAGAGATGCTACTTTAGAGGTGCGAGATCTGCAAGTCGGTATAGCCGTGGCAGCCATGTTACATGGGACAAGGTCTGAGAAATTGCAAGAATCTTTGTCGCTAGACTAGCCAGCTACCATCTCAGACCTGCTCTCCCGCGCACATAAGTATGTAACCCAAGAGGAAGTAATGAAAATGGTGACGATAGGAGAATCCAAGGATGGAAGGAAACGAGGAAGAGAGGTCACTGAAGCATCTGCTAGCCAATCAAGTAAGTTTGAAAAAGCTCCCACACTGAAATACTCTACTTATACCCCACTCACTGAATCTCGAGTTTTGGTATTAGCAGCTATTGAGGGGTCAGGTCTTATACAGACTCCAAAGAAGGCGTCAGGGCATCTAGGCCGTGATTTAAGGTCGTATTGCGATTATCACTCAGCGCATGGGCACACAATCGAAAAATGTAGGGAGTTGATGAATCAGCTAGAAAAGCTAGCACGAGAGGGAAAAATAAACCGTTTCGTATGGAGAAGTGATAGAACTAACTATCCTGCATAGAACAGAGGAAACAATTTCAGAGATAGAAGAGGTGAAAACAGAGGACCTGTTAGACGAAATGAAAGTGAAAGAAAAGATAATGACAGAAGGGTAGAAAGAAGGAATCGAGAGGAATATAATGAACCCACAGGGCCAGCTATTAATGTGATATCCGGAGGTGAGTCATTAGCTGGCACTTCTTCCTCGTCTCGAAAGACCTAAGCCCGACAGGCTTATCAAATTAATTCGGTGATGGAGGAAAAGCATGATGAAGAGCCCATTACTTTCACGCCAGCTGACAGAGGTGATGTAATGATCCTTCATGATGACCCAATGGTGATTTCGACGGTAATAGCAAAACACCCAGTGAGTCGCATCCTAGTTGATAATGGGAGTTTGATAAATTTGATTTACTGGAGCTGCTTTAAGAAAATGAACATCTCAAATGATAGACTGAAGCCAGTAACCACACCACTGTATGGCTTCTCAGGAGAAAAAGTGAAGGTGGAAGGCGCAGTTCAGCTACCTGTGACATTGGGGGAAAGCCCAAAGTGTGTCACTCGACAAGCGTTGTTTATGGTGGTGAGATCAACTTTCATAGCTTACAATATGATCTTTGGACGGCCATTGTTAAATGACATGAGAGCGATGGTGCATCTCTGCTATTTGTTAATGAATTTCGACTCCCCGCGGTATTGGACAAGTGAGGGGAGATCAAAGGAAACCCAGGACATGTAATATCGCATCCACCACATGTAAAGGGATTCAGAGGAAGGAAACACTTACAATTGAATAAAAGCCTAAGCCAAAACCTGATGAAGAGATGGAGGCGATCCGGTTGGATGAGAAAAATGGAGAGAGAATGGTGTATGTGGGGAGCCAGTTGCCTGAAGAAGTAAAAAGGGAGATAGTCCAATGTTTAAAAGAGAATTGTGATGTGCTTGCATGGACTCCAGCCGATATGCCTGGAATAGACCCTGAAGTTATTTGCCATTGGTTGAACGTAATCTCAGGGGCAAAGCCGATAAAACAGAAGAAGAGGAATTTTGCTCCAGAGAGGCAACAGGCAATAAACGAATAAATCTCGAAGTTGTTGCAAGCAGGATTCATCAGAGAAGTTAATTATCCAGAGTGGTTGGCTAACGTTGTGATGGTGAAGAAAGCCAACGGGAAATGGAGATAGTGTGTGGACTTCACGGATCTCAACAAAGCTTGCCCTAAGGATTTCTATCCACTACCCCGAATCGACAAGTTGGTAGATGAAACGTGTGGGTATGAATTGCTTAGTTTCTTGGATGCCTTTTCGGGGTACCACCAAATCATGATGCATCCAGATGATGAGGAGAAGACCTCGTTTATTACCGATAGTGGGACATATTGCTATCGAGTAATGCCGTTCTGTTTGAAAAATGCGGGTGCAACCTACCAGCGCATGGTAAATAAGGTGTTCCAAGACTTGTTGGGCAACACCATGGAAGCCTATGTTGATGATATGATCATCAAAAGTCGACAGGGAGAATCACATGCCGAGAAAATGACTAAGGTATTCAATGTGCTGCGACAATACAAGATGAAGTTGAATCCCAATAAATGCTCATTCGGGGTGAGGTTTGGAAAGTTTCTAGGATTCATGATTACTAATCAAGGGAGAGAGGCTAATCCCGAGAAAGTTCAAGCTATTTTGGACATGAGGCCACCTAATATTGTAAGGGAAGTTCAAAGGCTGACAGGAAGGATAGCAGCCTTGACTCGTTTCTTGTCCAAATCAGCTGAAAGAAGTCTACCATTTTTCAAGGCGATAAAGGCAGGAAAGAACTTCAAGTGGATGGAAGAGTGCAACGACGCCTTTGAAAGGTTGAAAGACTACCTAAAAGAGTTGCTTCTATTATCTCGATCACAGCTTGGAGACCACCTCCTTATGTACCTCGGTGTAGGAGAGAAAGCTGTAAGTGCAGTCCTACTAAGGAAAGAAGGGGACAGAGATTGTCCGATCTATTATGTAAGCAAAATCTTGCTAGATGCCGAGGCAAGATACCTCTTAGTTGAAAGAATAGCTTTATCCCTGGTGATGACAACTCGAAAGTTGCGGCCTTACTTCCAAGCTCACTCGGTGACTATCTTAACAGATCAGCCCCTGAGGCAAATATTGCAGAAACCAGAGCATTCCAGTCGTCTGATCAAATGGGCCATCGAATTAAGTGAATATGACATACACTTCCAGCCTCACCAAGCAATAAAAGGGCAGGCGTTGGCAGATTTCATTGTAGAATGCACTGGCCGAGAAGTCCGTGTATAAACAGAGTTAGTTTGGTGGAAATTATTTGTGGATGGAGCTCGTAACATGGATGGCAGTGGAGTCGAAATTGTGCTAACTTCGCCTGAAGGGAAAACCTATGAGTATTCCCTACGTTTCGACTTTCTAAGTTCGAACAATACAGCCGAGTACGAAGCCTTGATAGCTGGGATTAAATTGCTGAGAAAATGGGAGTCAGCAACTTAATGGCCCATAGCGATTCGTAATTAGTGGTAAACAAGTTCTCGGGTGAGTATGACGCACGAGAATCCGCTCTAGTCCCTTATCTGCAGAAAGTGCAATTATTGGCACAGTCATTTAAGAACTTCTAATTGACTCAGATAAACCGGTCAAAGAATAACCATGCAGATGCCCTTTCAAAGTTGGCTTCTTCTAGAGGAGTCAAAGGGGGTATGGTCAAAGTGGAATCCTTCGCTAGGCCAAGTATTGAAGAAGAAGATGTCTGTAATGTCGAAATCAGAGGCGATTGGAGAAGCCCAATCAAAGACTACATACTGGGGGGCACACTCCCCATTAACAGAGACGAAGCTCGAAGGTTGAAGTTAAAAAGTACCAGGTTTACCGTGGTGAATGAGGAACTCTATAAACGGGGATTCACAATGCCCCTGTTGAAGTGTATAGGGCCCCAACAGGCTGAGTACACACCTTAGCTGAAGTTCATGAGGGAATATGCGGTGAACATTTGGGGGCTCGAGCCTTGGCCTCGAAAATATTGCGTACGGGGTTTTATTAGCCTACACTGAGGAAGGATGTCGCAGACAAAGTGAAAAGATGTGAAAAGTGTTAGAAATTCGCTCCTATAACTACCGCGCCTATTTCGGCTCTTCAGAACACTCTCCAACCAACTCCATTTGCACAATGGGGACTAGATATCATGGGGCCTTTCCCCCTAGGCTCAGGACAACGGAAGTATTTGCTTGTGGCCACAGACTACTTCACAAAATGGATAGAGGCTGAGCCTTTGGCTACAATTTCTAAGAAGAAGGTGGAAGCAATGGTGTGGAAAGACATAATTTGCCGATTTGGGATCCCTCGTGTGATAAATGCAGATCATGGGAAGCAGTTCGACTGTGAAGCTTTCCGAAATTTTTGTAGTGGCATGAAGATTCTTCTAAGAATATCTTCTGTGTCTCACCCACAGGCCAATGGGCAGGCAGAGGTGAGCAATCGAACTATATTGCACGGGTTGAAGACTAGACTGGACAAGGCAAAGGGAGCATGGGTAGATGAGCTCCCAAGTGTCCTATGGGCCTACAGAACGACAAGCAAAGTGTCAACAGGTAAAACACCATTCAATTTGGTATATGGCATTGAAGCCCTCATCCCAGTAGAGGTTGGAGCTGAATCACCCAGACTAGTCCTATACATTGAGGAACTTAATTCTCAAGGACTAAGGAGAATCTAGACCTGCTAGATGAGCTGAGAGACAAAGCAAAAATGAGACTGACTGCTTACCAACAGAGGGTAGCTACTTATTACAATGCACGGGTGAAGAACAGAGAAATGCAAGAAGGAGACCTGGTGTTGAGAAAGTCGGCAATCACAAACGCCCATAAGGAGGATGGAAAGCTTCAGGCTAATTGGGAAGGACCATACAGAATCAGAAAGATGGTCGGACCTAACACATGTACATTGAAAACCTTGCAAGGAAAGAAGATCTCAAAGACTTGGAATGCCAACCATCTGAAGTTGTACTGGCATTAAACATTGTACTTTTTTCTGATTGTTATTATTTTTGTCTTTACTTTTCCATCTATTGCTCCGTTACTATTGCTTTGCAATCACCTGATTTATGAATAAAGGCCAGCTCATCATTTTCTATATTCTCTAATGCAATGTGTGAGACAGATTATGTGTTACAGGAATGGAAATGAGGCAACAACTGGCAAACTAAAGTCCCTAAGCGAAAAATGCGCGAGACGGGCAAACAAAAAGTCCCTAAGTGAAAAATGCGCGAGACGGGCAACCAAAAAAGTCCTTAAGCGAAAAATGTGCGAGACGGGCAAACAAAAGAGTCCCTAAGCGAAAAATGTGCGAGACGAGCAAAGACCAGTCCTCAACATGAAAAGTGTGTGATAAAGGCAAAACCTAGATATCCAGGTATTACGAGGTACGTTGAAATTTTCAGACTAATATATTGAAATGAGTTAGCAAATTATGGTTAACACCTTGACATTTTAGTCGTTATTCAATAAAGTCCTTAAGCGAAAAAAGCGCAAGATAGGCACAATGCTCGAGAGAAGTTCATCTTTGCACAGGAATAAGAACACTGTCTCAAAGTAAAACTTGGGGAGCAACATGGTATAAAGGTAAAAATATACAAAGTATTATACTAAATTCACATAAACAGAAAGAAAGAGCTATAGAATGAAACGGTACTTTTCATTCAAAAATCTGTACAAGTACTAAATTTACATAAACAGAAAGAAGAAGTTGCAAAAAGAAATGTACTTTTCATTGAATGTTTACAAAAAGAGGAAAATACAAAAAATCCTAATCTACAATAAGTACTAAGTCATTTGGTTGAGAAGAAGCCACCTCGACACCGGAGCCTTCAATAACCGGGGGATCAGGAACTTGAGGAACCGAAGCACAAGGATCCTGGGGAGTCGAAGGAGCCATCCCGGATGAAGGATCATCACTTGAAGGCCTAACCACAGTTGCGGAGTCTGGCACAAGATCAACGATTGTGGAATCAGAAATCTGGAACTCATCGCTGTCCAACCCTATAAGTGCTTTGATAGACTCAGGATGATTGCCCGCCTCGATAGTCTCAGGAACATCACACATTGTTGAAGGTTCAACTCGATCACGTGCGCCAGAAGACTCAAGCTGACGTTGTGGCTGTCGAGGAGGCCACAGGCCCTCAAGATTGTCCAATTCGTCTCCAGCACCCTGCTCCAAATAGGCATCCGGACCTTGCGAGTCGGGCTCGTACTTGGTCCAAGGAGGAGTTGCGTAGTACTTGGCCTCCTCAGTAAAGAGCAACTCAGAAAAAGTCTCGCTAGGACGATGCTTCTCCAGCCACGAACAAGCCAAATAGAAACCGTACTTGATGAATCCCGCCGCGAACATTGCTTTCTTATCATAGCAATGTTGGGACAAGCGGTACTCACGAACGGCCTCGGCCCGAACCTCTCTCTGACGATCCAATACGTTGTGCAGCTCCTTAATGGCTTCATCCCGTTGTCTCTCCATGGCTCCCCGGTCATTGACAGCCTTATTATAAGCTTCTTGGTACTCCTGAAGGGAAGCCACCTTCGCTTGCTCTTCTTGGAGCTTTCGCTCAAGATCAGCATTCCTTCGCTCGAGATCAGCGTTCTTTTTATTTAGCTCATCCGTCCTTTTAGAATAGGGGCGAAGCTGGACAACCTCGTTCATAAGCTCCATTTTTTGCTCTCGAAGCTCACGAATGTCTTTGTCGGCTTGCTCCCTAAGAGCCCTGTGTCGAGCATTAACAGTCGCAATTTGCTGAGTCGTCTGACAAGAGAAAAAACAAACGAAGACTCAACAAACCTAACGAAGAAGCCTAAAAAGGAAAAAGCTAATTAACAAACAAGCACAAAGCTTACCTTCATCGCGAGGTAGTCAGAATTATCCTCCGCCTCAGTTAGATTGGTGAAAAGCCTCACCTCGTCGCGAGGGAGAATGGTGTTCTAAGCCAGACGAGATGCTATCCCGGCATCCTCAATGCTGTCATTGTCATTCACCTCGGGATAGGTCTGAAAGTCTTCTCCACCCACAACGACCCCGTTATCAACTGGATAGCGCCTCAAAGTCGGATCGGCCACCTTAGGCAAAATTGGTCTTGTAGGCATTATGGCTTCAATAATTAGCCTCTTCATGTATTTGCGCCTAGGCTAGCGAGGAACAGACCTATCCTCAGCAACACGAGATCCACCCTCTTGACGGGCTGAATCACTCCTCTGGGACTCTGAGCTCTCGCGGTCATCCGAACTGCGATCACGGACAAGAGGCCTCTTTCATTTATTTCTCCCGGCCTCTTGTGTAGGATGGCTGGATACACCAGCGGCAGGAGGAGGGGTAGTAGGAGCATGAGCTGGTACAGATGAGGGAGCACGAGCTGGTCCAGATGAGGGAGATTGAGCTGGTCCAGATGAGGAAGCCCCAGAGCCACTCGAGCAGCATCACTAGCATCCCTCCTACGCAAAAACTCCTGGAAGTTCATACCTACACAATATAAGAAGGAATTAGCTGACCAAGTAAAACGCCACACCCACGTATGCAAGAAGTAAAAAGGAAATTAGAAAACTAAAAAACCACCAATATCCTCTAAACTATTCAAGGATGAATCCAAGGGGAAATTGACGAAGGGACTCCTAAAGGCATCGGCCCGAGCCCACTCAGGATTCTCCTCTAACTGATCACTAGTACCCGCAGCCTTAGGGGTCTCATCCTCCGAGTCCGAAGAGGATTCATCTACAAGATGACCTATAGGGGCGGACGATTCGGCTACGACTACCGGAGATGGTTGACTAGGACTAGCATCAAAAACACGTGGAGTCGCAGTCAAGTTAGATGGGGCAGCAGAAGTCCCAACAACGGTCCTGCTTACCCCCCAGCCGGCAGCGGCGATATTCTCCGGGGTTAAAAGGGAGAATAAGTTACGCTCCTCGGTAGAACAGATCCGCCGAATATGCTCACCAAATTGGTCTCTCAAAGTTTCTGCTTTGAATCTTTCTGAGCGCTGTGAGTGGTCGGACGTATCACGATTCCATCTCTTACGGATCCGTAGGTCGCTTGGAATCTCGACAACGACCCACTCACTCTCAAAGCCATGTAGTTTATTGGGAAGATCTGAGAAAATTTTATTATTAGGAAACTCGTCGGTCCTCAACCGTTGAAGAGATAAGGTTATCAACCCTTTTAACCCACGAACTCTGAAAAAAGCGCTTAAAAGAGGAACAGTTGGGACACTACCCAAGTGATGACACACTATGGAAAACGTTACCAACTTGGCCCAAGCATTAGGATGGAGTTGACACGGGACGATGTCCTTATACTTAAGAAACGCTTCACCAAACTCCGAAAGAGGGAAGCGAAAACCGAAGGATAAAGAGGCCTTATGAACGGCTACACCATTTCTAACCAAGTCGGGTGTAGCCTCCCCTTGGACTGGAAGTCTATAACGATAACCTGACGGAAGAGGGAAACGAGTCCTAAAATCCTCTAAGTCAACATTTGTCAAAGAACACAAAACACCACCGGTTCTGAGTGTTTTACCCGGACATAGCAAAGACATGGCGAAGGAATGATCTAATAGGCGACAGACCTACTGTACGAGAGACCTGCGGGAGATCTAGGCTCTCTGCGGAAGACTAAAAACACCTGCGGGAGGCCAAAATTTGAATGTGAAAGGTGATAAATAAGGCGACAGATATGCACTTACTGTCACTGAGATGAGCGAGAGATCCTGACGAGAGAGCGACAGACTCTTTTAGGCGAAAGACTATTTTGGCGAGAGAGCTGAAAAATGGGCGACAGACGGCTGCTCGTAGGTTTCTCGTGCGTTCTCTCGTTGGGTCCCAGCAGTTTATATAGTCGCGATAGGGAATGCCAAACGTCGCGCCTGATCACGCCTGTTGTAGAGTAGAATTTTTTCACCTGCAAAAAATACCAGAAGAAATCGCAAAAAACAAAGAGAACTATTCACTGTGGGCTAAGGCCCAAAAACACATATTTATACTCTCTTGGTTGGAGAAATCCAACAAGAGAGTGGGGAGCAATTGATATGACAAAGTCTACCCATGTTGGGCTAGGCCCAATAGCATCAGAGATTACCACGTGGCAAAGACTCATTGGTCCAAGTGGCATTCGGCGACAGGAGGGAACGTGCATAATACCTGTCGCTGGGCGACAGACTCACTGGTCCACGTGGCCTTCGGCGACAGAGGCAACGTGCATAACACCTGTCGCTGGGCGACAGACTCACTGGTCCACGTGGCCTTCGGCAACAAAGGCAACATGTATAACACCTGTCGCTGGGCGACAGACTCACTGGTCCACGTGGCCTTCGGTGACAGAGGTAAAAGTGCATGATCATACCTGTCGCTTGGCGACAGACTCACCCTCTATCGCCTGCAATCATAATGCGACACATGGCGTGCATTATACCTATCGCCAGGTGACAGATTCCCAGTTCGTCGCCTACAGTCATATGACGACACATGGCGCATGGCTTCGGCTCCCGTTAGCGACAGATCCCTGACGACAGAACGTGCCACGTGGTATGAGTCTCTCGCAGGTGACTGGCTCCGAATGCTCCCGGTTTTCGAGGAACTTGTGTTATATTGGGACACAAACTCTCAGCAAGATTGTGGACTTATCCTTAAGCAATTAACCTAGAATGTTGGCTTATAAATAGGCACCCAGGTACAATTTTATTCCCTAATTTTTTGACTACTAGCTTTTACTCTTCCCAATACTGAAGAACTTTCTGCTGACTTAAGCATCGGAGTGTCTATGCAGGGAACCACCCCTGCGTCTCTCTGACTTTTCTTGTTTTACAGAAGCTTCTTGGAGACACGTGGAGACCAAGTACGAACATCGACGTCAGCATACCTTTATTGTTGTTTTGTGCAACAACCTATATATAAACTAATTAATATATGAAAAAGATTATAATAAAAATGGTGTCTTTAACTTATGATATTTCTCTTTAACTTTACCAACTTTGTCATTTACTTATGATTGTGTTTCTCTTTAACTTTATCAACCTGGCCATTTACTTATTATATCTCTTTAGCTTTTTGACAATTATACATCTCTTGAACTATACCAACTTTGTCATTTACTTATGATTATATTTCTCTTTTAACTTTACTTTGTCATTTTCTTATGATTATATTTCTTTATTGCTCAGGAGTAGGATTTCTTCAAGCAAGGGCTTCTCCAGCCAACGAGCATTGTAACCAGAGTCGGGGAGCACAGAAGGTAAATCTTCTATTCACTCCGTCAATCAAAAACCTTCCCCGCATGTTTATATTTTGACAAGCATCAATTCAAGACTGATATTGTAATTCCTGCTTTTGTATTTTGCCTCTTGTTTTTGTTTTTCTATTTGCTTCAAAATCCTTTATGCATATTCCCACCCTTCAGCAACACAATCATATCGTCGAATTTTCCCTCAGTCTTGACTTGGTTCTTTGTTTTATTAGCTCCGCGTTTACATGTTCGTTTTTAACTTTACCAACTTTGTCATTTACTTATGATTAGGTTTCTTCATTGATTAGATTTCTCTTTAACTCTACCAACTTTGTCATTTACTTATGATTATATTTCTTCATTGATCAGGAGTAGGATTTCTCCCAGCAAGGGCTTCTCCAGCCAACGAACATTGTCACTAGAGTTGGGGAGCACAGAAGGTAAGTCCTCTATTCACTCCGTCAATCAAAAACCTTCCCCACATGTTTATATTTTGAAAAGCATCAATTCAAGACTGATCTTGTAATTCCCGCTTTTGTATTTTGCCTCTTGTTTTTGTTTTTCTACTTGACTTCAAAATCCTTTACGCATGTTGCCTCCTTTACATCAACACAATCATAACGTTGAATTTTCCCTGAGTCTTGACTTGGTTCCTTGGTTTTTCAGCTCTGCGTGGTTTTTTTTATTTTTGGATAAGCCAAAGAATTTAATAATGATATTCATCCTGATAAAGTCAGGAGATGAAAAGTACAGGATCAAGTCAACCAGGAGAAGATAAAACACCAACGGAAGCTTATACTTACAAACAGGGAAAGCGAAACCAACAAAAAAACACCACTACAAAAGAATCTGAGCGCCTAACCTCCACTTGGAAAGACTGCAATGTTCCAGCAACACACAATCAACGCTTGCCTAGTGAATAGCCATCCAGAATTAGCTTTTTTGCAACCTTACTCTTCGCCATAGGCTTCTCATCATGAGTATCAACTTTGCTGCCAATCGGAAAAAGGTGTTCTAGCAAACCAAGCCAATCTTCCAAAGAGGTAACAGTAAAAGATCACTGTATTCATTACCCAAAACAGAGGAACCCATAAAAAGAAAAAGAGTCACCAGCAGAACACAATTAATCACGTTGCTAACATTTACCAAGACATTGCTTCATCCCAAACTCTTAAAGCACCAAAACTTTCTAAAACATCCCCGCCACAGAACACCCTCAAAGCTGCATGAACGAAATTTTGTGCTTATGCATTTGCTCTGAGTCCCAAGCCCTGGCCATCCATCATGACTCGCTTGATAGTTTTTGCACATCAGTTATATGTTTAATTTACTTATATTCATTCGACTAATTTTTATGATCAGCCTCATAACAAAGAATCTTGGAGAATAAGAATCAAACATCTATCAGTCATCATCAGATAAATTTCATCGCCTAAAAATTTAACCACCTCTTGTTTGTTCTTTTTAACTCCTTAGACTCTCTTATTTTTTTTTTAATAAGCAAAGTATTTTATTAATGATTAAAAGAAAGTCTCAGGAAAATAAAGATGAGTAATTCTATTAAACACATATGAATTATGCCGCACAACCTATTTACTAAAAAAACCTAAGATCCTAATTCTAAAACCACTTCTCACACCCTATTAAATTAAATCGAATACCTATTCTAGCCTAAACTGTTAAAACTCTTCACATCTCACAACCTTTCTTCAATTTTAACTCTTTAATCTCTTGAATTTCTTAAAAATTTAAAGTTTTAAATTTCTTCAATAAAAAAATTAAACGTATATATATTTTTAAAAATTTCAAAAGTCAAGGTAAGCGTGAACATAACCTGGAGAACTCTTCATCAGGAATCTGTAATTTCTTTTGTATCCGCAGCTTAACTTCAGCAAACATTTCATCTTCATGAATGACGAAGAAAAAGGGCTCACCAAAATTATGTACTTGCTATTGGAAAAAATATCTCAAAGTCAAAACGGATCATGAATATTTATCATTCATTATTGAGTAACATCAGATGCTAGGCAGGGTCTTTGGCAAAGTGGTAGACAAGAATCAATCGATCATGGGGACCAAGATTCTTCTCTTCTTCTGGAATCTGAGATTTGACCCAAAAAAATTGATTTAGTGTTGCTTTCGTGGGGATTTTTCGTCAATTAAAAAAATTAATTTTTTTTAAAAAGATTTTAAAAGTTGATTTAGTATTGATTTGTTAAGATTGATTTACGGTTTTAAAGTTTCAAAAATGGCTGTCAAAGATGAAGGATGAAGATAAGAGGGAAGAAGATGAAATTAGGTTTTAAGAATAAAATTGTATTTTTCATTTAAGGGTATTTTCTTATTAAAAAAGTGTTAAAATACACTGTGTTGTGTGGCATAATTGATCTGTTGTGAATAAAATCACTCAATAAAGATTTTCCTAACACTTAACAACATGTTCGGAATTGCAATTCCATTCTCCCATATTCCACAAAAGCAGAGACCTTTTCCATTCCTTTCGATAAAAAAATACATATTCCATGGAATAATAATTCTTTTGAGAAAAAAGAATTGTTATTTTTCTCGTTCCTAAAAAATTGCAATTCCTTGGAATAAGGAAGACAAATATATTTTTAAACCTCATTATACCGTTAATACTTTTATTATTTTCAATTAAATAATAATTAGTAATTAATAATTAACAATTATTCTTATTTAATAATTACATAATATTTCATCAATTAAGATTAATATTAATATATATTTATATTTATATTAATAATGACTATAAAAAAATTATTTAATTTATTAAATTATCAAATAATTACTTACTTTACTGAACAATAAAGTAATATTAATTAATTTTCTATTAAGTTATTAATAAATGTAAATAAGTGATAAATTAAATAAAAAATTAACAATATTGTTAACAATGGATAGTTAAAATTATTATATTAATTAATTATTCATAAGTTATTAGTAATTAATAAATGAATAAATTTTAATAATTGTTAATTAATAAATATGATTAATAATTAATTAATCAATTAATTATTCATTAATACTGACTATATAATAATTAATTATTTATCATAAATTAATTACTAATTTATTTATGTATTTATTAATTAATAATAATTAATTTATAATTAATTATTAATAATTGATAAATTAATAATTATTAATGCATTTATTTATTAATTAATAATTATTATCAATATTTAATTCATAAATTAATTAATATTAATTTTTAGCAATTAATAATAAATTAATATTTATTATTCATTAATAATCGTATTAATCTATTAAATAACATCAAACTAATAATTATTAATATTTATTAATAAATAATATTCATTAATTTATTAATTTATTGATTAGTGATAGTTAAAATTATTTTATTATTTAATTTTTAATAATATCAATAATTATTATTTAATATTAATTATTAAATAATTAATATTAACGAATTATTAATATTTATTGATTAATTTTTAATAATTATTAGTATTTTATTTATTTGTTAATAGTTAATTAATTAATTAATTATTAATCAATACTATTTATTCATTAATTACTAATAATAAAATAATATTAATTAATAATTATTTATAATAATTGATTATAATTATTAATAAAAAAAATAATTTTTTGTAATAGCTATTTTCTATTAATTAATTATGATTAGTAATATTTTTATAACAAATTATAATTATTTTAATAAAAGACTAAAATAGTATTTTACACTTATTCCATCATATTTTTTTGAAGTATCCAAACATATTAATACCATTTAGCTAAAGGGTAAAAAAGACCCTAAAAAAATGGTTTCTGCAATTGAGTCCTTAATTTTTTTCTCAATCAATCGAGCCCTTATATTTCAATTTTCATTCAATTGTGCGCTTTCGTGGATGGAAAGCGTTGAATCGATACGAAAACTATTTAAATCCGTACAGTACATTTGATTAAAAAAATAATAGACTTAATAGTTTTCATTCAAGTAAGGGTTCAATAGAGTGAAATTGGAAATATAAGGGTTCAATTGATTGTGAAAAAATAATAGGAGCTCAATTGCGGAACCTTTTATTATTCAAGGACTTTTTTGACCCTCTAACTATACTATTTCCTGCAATTTTCCATTCAAATGAGCCAAACTTCATAATTCTTATTTTATTCTATTCCCATTCTTTTGTTCCCATAGAATATCTATTTCATTCTTTTTCTATTCCATTTCACGAGCCAAGAAGCATGTTGGCAGTAGAAATAGCGAATCATAACAACAAATGGGAATAGCAGGAAATAAAACAGGACATATAGAAATTGATAGTCTTAAGAAGTAAGTAAAGTTGGCCACTTGATTTAAGAACAACTACCTTGCAAAAAAGAAACCATCTTTAGATACGCCCTCATTTGTGTCATGTTCCCGTTAGTAAAAATTCGAACTAAATTTTTCCTTTTCATTATAATTTATTGGGTTGTTTGTTGTGTCCTTACGTAGATTTCCATATTAGTCGACAATCTATATCCCATATTCATTCAATCAACTGGTATTTTAAACCACTAACGATATTATTCAATTCAGATATATACATGATCACCTCGAATTTGTTTATTTGATATGAAATGTATCAACTTATATCTTTTGCAATTTACATTTAGCTACTACCAATGTAAACTACAAATTTTCATTTAGTGTGCTACAATTTAGTTTACATCCCCTGTACAGTAACACATACAAAGTAGTGCTGTACATATGTGGTTTGAACATATAAAAGTAAAACAATATACCTCTACAATATTTGGAGAACTACCTGAGAAATATTATGTCAAAAGCCCTTCCTTGCAGAAACGAAACTACTATAGATAATATGAAATGAAAATAGGGGGTGAGCTTACGCCTAGTAAAAAATATATCAAAAAACTTATACGCATATTTTATATGCGTGTATCTTAAACATGGTCTTACACTTAGATTTACTATCAATATCTAATCGTAATAGAGGACCCTAGTTCGAAAGGATACTATAATCGGTTAGGGTACCAAGAGGATGCTTTAAAGCACTTCACTTGTCTTCGTCCCTAGGTCCGACTATAGGGAGTTTATTAGGAGTTGCTTGATAAAATGTTCAATAATAAGGCTTCTAATGAACAATTACATAAACAATTCAGTGAACAGTTGATAAATAGTTCGGTAAATAGTACGGTAATCATGCTAGAGAAAACAGTTTAGTAAACCATTCAATAAGCAGTACAATAAATAGTTTCAGTAAACAATATGGCAGATAGCTCCATAAAACATGTCCAGTAGACAATTCAGTAAACAATGCAGTAATACGGTTCAGTAAATAGTATTATGAAGACAATGAAACACCCAATAAAAACATGCAATTTTAGTGTCCTAGAAAGGGAGTAACAATAATATTAAAACATATGGCCATAGTCACAGTGATGTCCTCAGTATGCATTGATCAAGTGACATCTGGGACGGTTGATTATGTAATCAAGATCAATTAGCAATTAATACAATACACTCACTTACTTAGTACTGCATGATTTACCCGAAGATAATTATGGGGCCAACAGTCTCAAAACAGTTCATAAAATAGTGGGAAATGTTTTAAAGAAATCAATTCAATAAAGTATATCTTCAGTCTGTCCATAAATCTTTAAAATCTGTTGCATTTGCGTTTGAAATACAAAATTTAGTAAATATTCTCAGTACAATAAATAGTGTTCAAAATATTTTATTACGTATAAAAATAATTCTAAAACTCGTGCTATCTTGAAAAATGTGAAAATCATTAAAATTCCTTTGAAAACAGAGTTACAAATACGTGCACACCTATGAGCCTGTATAGAAACTTAACTTAATCACTCCTACATTTCATTCCCTCTCACATTAGCAGTATCTTATTGTTGTTTTATGATTTTAAGTTCAATTTATGAAATTTCGGCTGCATAACGGTACTATCTATCCTAACCTTCCCGCACTAAAACATAATTCAATAGTCACATATATAGTTTCTCAATTTTGATCCAATCACAATATTCAATCTCATAAGATCTCAATTTAGATATTTCAATGCAAACACAGTATCCCACACCTTTTATACATATCCCTTATCACTTAAATTGCATAGTGCTGCTCGATAGCACCAGTTTATACTCCTCACTTTCGAGACTACTGAAACACAGTCAATTCTCCACACTTCAGTTATAAAAAGTGTATAATTCCTTGAGATCAACTACATTTCCTAATATAGTTGTAAGTCTGATCTACTTCATACCGGTGCCTTCAACTGCAACTATAATCAAAACACTTCTTTTTTTTAGTTTTAACTTCACCAATAGTCTTATATTAAGTTATTCAATATTCTAAGACCCATTTTGTATTAAATTGAGTATGGTTTCACTCTTCCCTTCACATGGTCGAATATACCTTACAAGTCTACACACTTCGTTTCAACAATTTAAGGTTACATATATGTTCTACAAACTCTCTACATTAATTCTATACCATTTTTGCATTGAACAATATCACATTCATACATGTCTCATCTTGGCTGAAACCCTAAGAGTGTGATTCAAATGGTTTTGCTTCGATTTAAGCTTATAGATGCACTTAATATACATCATGAACACATCACATATAACCATTAAAACACCAAAATTCAAGCTTTCTCTCACTTCTTTCCCTTGGTCGAAACTTCAAAGAGCCCAAACACTATGAAAATGACTTTTACACAAGTTGATTTGGTGGCATGTTGTAGAGCTAAGAGAGGTGAGCAGGTTTGCTTAGGGTAGTTTTCGGTTTTAAAGTGTTTTTACTAGGGTTTTAATGGTTTTCTCTCTCTTCACTATGCTTTGTTAATGGAGGAAGAGTGAATGGAAGGTGATGGACGTCAAAGAGAAGAGAAGACTAGAAAATTCTTATAAAATTAATATCTTTGGTGTAAAATTACGTAAATGCCCTTATAACATTTCAATAATACCAATCTTGTCTTACTCTTTTTAATTTCTTTTTAAATATTTAATTCAACTTTCAAAATATTTTATTTTCTCATAAAATATGTTTATTTAACATATTCTAACCACTGATTAAACTTTTGATAGGGTTTGACTGGTCAAAACAATGAAATTACCAAAATAACCCTAAATGCTCAATTACGTAATTTTTGGCACTTTTGTTAATTCAGCCTACAGGTTAGAATGGCATGAGACTTCTTCTCACAAGGATTCTCTATGACTCTTAGTTGGTCATATATCAAATTAGATTGACCGTTTTTTACAAAAGTTTTCCCAACTTATGGACTTAACCATCATTTTTGAAATTGTTGCATGCTTTCCAAAATATGCACAAACAGATGAGTTTTGAGATGTAGATTCTTAAGACATTAGTTTTTTGCTCCGAATATTGATATTGTAAAGTTTCATCTCCATTGGAACACTAGAAGTCTTAGTGGGGCCTACAGTCTAATTCTCCTTTATACCTACAAAGCATAAGGCATTTGAACAGTTATGAGATATATTATTTTCCTAGCTTCATTAATAGTAAATAAAGATGGCAAAAAGTGTGAATCTCACAATTTGCTAGAGCATCAAAGCTAGTTGCCATTCTCCTCTCTCTAAGCTAACCCCCATATAACCAATACAACTCCAAGTTTGCATCATATCATAATTCCCATTGATCATGACTGTGTAGAAACCAATTTTATCTTCATCAAGATCCCAATCAAGCTAGTACGATTCATCACCAAACCATGAATTCACTACTGGTGATGAAAATGAGCAACATAACTATAACTCTCCAGAAAAACTCCCACATTTTGAGTTCCAAATACTACAATTTTCTCTAATCTCCTTATGATTATTCTTGATCTTTTTTCATAGAGTAGGATTCCACTGTTCCCCTTCTCACGATGCTAAACTTAACAAAGAACAACAAAATAACACCTGCTAACATTGAAAAACAGAAACTGTTAAGGAAAAAAAATAAAAGATCTCGATAGCCAGCCGTAGTAACATCCTTCTCTCAAAAACATAGTCTAGATTCAACTAAGAAAATGCATGACTAATATTAGTAGTAACTTACAACTACCATTTTTATTAATAATCCCGATCTCTCATTTCCAAGATTTTTAGTTTGCTTCTTATTAAGATTTGTTTTGAATCCCATCATTTTACAACAAGGTATCATGGGCCAATTTATTGAGTACATCTCTTCTATGTATAAAATCCTCGTCAAATAAAGACTCATTGATAGTCTTCTCCTGGCTAGAACCAGCTGTCTTTGATTGCTTCTCCTTTAGATTTTTTTGTTTTCTTTCTTGCCCTTATGAGATAATTTAAATTGTCTTCAAAGGAAGTTTGTTGATAATAGATCCAACATCAAGTATGATTCGATTGATCCTTTATTCATTAACATACCTAACCACAAAGAGTGGGCAGTCGTGAGAAGTAGATCTTATTAGCAAATCTTCATCATAAAAATTAATTTAGTAAAACCGGATAGCTAGCTTCAAATGTTACCTTGTCAACATTGCTATCGTCATTATCGGTGTCATTATTTTCACAAACATGGTAGAAAGTCATGATAACCAAATCATCTTCTCTGAACTGAACCAACATGAGTTCATTCAAAGTGATTGATCGTCTTGTCTTTTGTTCCATCAAATTTGCTTGCCTAGATCAATTAGCTTTCATTGGTTTCTTGGTAGGTCTTTTGGTTGGTTTTTTATCATCCTAACCTTTCTTGACGCTTGCACAAGCCTTGGTAGATTCTTCTTTCGACTCTTTCTTCATGTCAAAAAGGTCCATCCCTTATCATCTTGATTTTCAATTTAAAGAAGAGTGTTGCTCTCATTCTTTTGAAAACTCATTGCTTTGCGTGAGCTTTCAAGTAGCATGATAGTGTCAAAGAAATGGTCTTACCTAAAAAGTTGGTTTAAGAAACCATACTCACAAATGCCATATTAGATTTTGCAGTTTCCTCTTCAAACTTGATTTTTGCATCCTTATGGAGTTGCATGAATTTGTCTTTAACATAAAGCATTTCTCCAAAAGGTGACTAACCAAGTGGCGGTACTTGTAGTAGTCAGGATCATCCAACATGATAGTTTGCTCAGGTCACTTCACTTCTAGTGACTAAATTAGCTTAGCCTTCATGAGTTCTTTTAGGATGTTTGAAACATCAGAGTCTTAGAATGGATACTTCTTTTCTTACCTTTCTTTCAATATTATCTTTCGTTTACCTTTATCAGGGATAGGGACAAAATTAGCCTCTTTAGTTTTCTTTGAATTGGAGGCCATATTGAGAGACGTAGAGTTAATAGTCATAAACTACTTACCTTTTTCTTTTGTTAGCAAAAATTTTGCACTCCCTTGAGTATCAACCTTCTCTTTGCCTTTCTTTGGCTATAGGAGGTCCTTAATTCCCAGTAGCTGTAATACTTAACTCCATATCATGTGCATGAGTAGCCAATTCTTCAAAGGTTTTGTGATTAATACCTTGAAGAATATTATAGCGCAATCCCCAGTTCGTGCCTTAGATGCATAGGTCAAAGGCAGAGGATTCAGACGATTATTCCTTGCAATTAAGGCTCAAATTCTTTCACTTATGGATGTAGTCAATCATTGGTTCATCCTTTCATCGATGTGAACTTGTGAGCTTAATCTTACTAACTGCACGTAGAGTGCTATAAAATCGATTGAGGAACTCACACTCAAGTTGTTGCCAATTGTTGATTGTCCCAAACTCAATATCAGTGTACCAATCAAAAACATTCACTTCAAGGAGCAAAAAAATTGTTTCACCATGAGATTTCCATTAGTACCAGCATTGTTGCAGGTTTCCATGAAGTGTGCAACATGTTGATGTCGATTTCCTTTGCCATCAAATTATTAAAACTTTGGAGGTTGATAATTCTCAAGCATTTTGGAAATAAGGCTTGGCATGTGTATGAAGGTTGGGTGAGACTATCAAATTGATCTTTGATAGCTTCTTTGATAAGATTTTTGATTTGATTGGCAGTGACAGCCTTATCAACATTCCTTTGAGAGCTTTTGGCAACTTCCATGAGTTTGGGCTATTTTCAATTTCTATTGAGGAACCATCACGATCTTTTTAAAGCATTGATTGGCAATTTTTGTTAGAAGTCATTGGTTGTTTTCTAGTGAGGTTGTTAATCTAGTCCTTTCCATTATGAAACTATAGGTTTTCGATTAACCAAGATTTCAGGTTCATGCTCAATCAATAACAATAAACATCATATGTACAGCGCAGCGGAATGAATAATTAAACATACAATATGCCTAAGACCATCCATAATATCATAAGACCATCCATAATATCATACTTAATAGCCAAATAGAAATCGTTATGTCATAATCATAGCAATTATCACAGTTTAGGGTTTTAATTGGTGTTTATTGAATAATACGTTTGTTAATATACGCAAGGGCTCTAGCAGTAAATCAGGAAACTACTCCTAATGCTAATTGAAATCCCTAAACTTATGGGATCTCAATAAATATACAATTGCAACCAAATATATACACCTAAATCTAGGAAATATTTATTTTCCTAAAATAACACATGGTTTCCCACACTCCCCCTTAAGCTGGTGAATGGGAATTTTACATTCCTCGCTTGGATACAATTCTCTTAAATGTCGTGCTACTCAACCCCTTTGGTCAGGATATCAGCAAGTTGCCCATGTGTTGACACATATGGAGTACATATCAAGCCACTGTCTAACTTCTCCTTAATGAAATGCCTATCCACCTCGATATACTTCATTTGATCATGTTGTATTGGATTATGAGCTATGTTGATTGCTGATTTATTATCACAATAGAGCCTTATAGGCTCTTCCCATTTAATCTTTAAGTCCTCTAGGATGATTTTCAGCCAAAGTAGCTCACA
The DNA here is from genome assembly GCA_032173925.1 of Heritiera fomes. Classification (NCBI taxonomy): domain Eukaryota; kingdom Viridiplantae; phylum Streptophyta; class Magnoliopsida; order Malvales; family Malvaceae; genus Heritiera; species Heritiera fomes. Next base: position 23,599,038 of record JAPDPM010000015.1, read on the forward strand.
CATGCCTTGTGCCATTGCATAAAATTCTGCCTCAGCACTAGAACGTGCTATTACACTCTATTTCTTGCTTTCTCCCTGTCATAAGAATCCCTTCAATAAAGGTACAGTACCTGGAGGTTGATCTCCAGTCGATGATCGATCTTGCATAGTCAGCATCAGTATAGGCTTCAAGTGTCATGCTCCCATTCCTCTTGAATAGAATTCCTCTTCCTGGTGTTCCTTTAAGATACTGCAAAACTTGGTGGACAGCCTACAAATGCACCTCTCTTGGATTATGCATAAACTGACTGATTAAGCTCACTGCATAAGCTATATTCGATCTGGTACGTGATAAGTAAATTAGTTTTCCTACGAAATGTTGATACATTTCCTTGTCTATTGTGGCATCTTCCTATGCTTGTCCTAGCTTAAAGTTTGGGTCCATACGAGTACTTGAGGGTTTGCATGTAGTTTTGCCCGTTTCCTTGAGCAAATCCGTAACATACATTTGTTCGGATATACAAATCCCTTTTTTGGAGTGTGTAACTTCAATTCCCAGAAAATATTTCAATGTTCCCAAAGTATTAATTTCAAACTCCTTAGCCAAGCATTGACTTAATATTTGCTACTCCTTTTTATCATCTCTAGTTAATATAATGTCCTCCATATATACTAACAGTGCTGTTACTCCCCCTGAAGCAGAATGTTTGATAAACAATGTGTGATCCCCCTGACTTTGTTTGTATCCCATGGCCAACATGACTTTAGCAAATCTTCTAAACCAAGCTCAAGGAGATTGCTTTAGGCCATACAAAGCTTTGTTCAACTTACATACAGTATTGGCAATCACATTCTTTCCATAACCTGGTGGAATCTCCATATAAATCTCCTCTTTAAGCTCCCTGTGTAGGAATGCATTTTTTACATCAAATTGCTGTAGTTCCCAACCAAAATTGGCAGCTAGAGATAAGATTACTCTGACTGTATTCATCTTAGCAACTAAAGCAAACGTCTCTAAGTAGTCAATCCCAAAAGTCTATGTATATCCTTTGGCTCTCAACCTCGCTTTGTGTCTCTCAATTGACCCATCTGCCCTATATTTCACAGTATAAACCCACTTGCACCCCATCGGCTTTTTCCCTACTGGTAACTTCACCAACTACCAAGTTTTATTCTTCTCTAGAGCCTCTATCTCTGCATCCATGGCTTGTTTCCATTTTTCATTAGACAATGCCTCAGATAAGGTAGTAGGAATGGTGGTGCTCTTCAAGCTTACAAGGAAGGCTTTATAGGTTAGTGAGAAAATTTTTAAATGATAGGTAGTGTGAAAGAGGATATAATGGTTGTTTTGTACAATTTCTGATCCCTTTTCTAAGCAATTGGAAGGTCCTGGTCATCTTTAATAATTTGGGCTTCGATTTCACTTTGTAATGCTAGAAAGTTAGTAATTGTTACCTCATTTTAAGGACTTGAGTTGGACTTTTGAACTTGCACAGATCTTGAATTGGCCTTTTTTCTGCCTTGAGTACACCAAGTTTTTGCCAAATCTCACATCTTCAAGAGCAAATTTGGGGTTAGGTATGGGTTCGGGTTCAAACACATTTGGTGCTGTAAGAGTGGTCTCATTTGACTCAGGTTCAGGTTCACCAAAAACTGGGGCAGTTGACTTGGGTTCAAACTCAACAGATGGCTCAATAGACAGTTGGGGCATATGATTGGGTTGAGACAAAAGTGAAAGATCAGACAACCTAAGAAAACCTTCCTTATCTTCCCTAAGACTCTCCTCCTGAAGATAAGGTTGAGTGAAATAGGTCTCTTATTCATTGAATGTTACATCTCGTGACACAAAATTTCTTGGATGGAGGATGGTAACGCTTACATCCTCTCTGAGTTGAAGAACACCTAACAAAAACACACTTTAAAGCTCTAGGGTCTAGCTTCCCCATGTCTTGACTGTGGATATGAACGAAGGACACACCTAAAAATATGAGGTGTTAGATTGTTTGTGCTAAAGAGTTTCGAATAGAATGTAGAAAGCACATCCATTGGACTTTTGAATCCTAGAACTCTAGAGGGTAATCTATTGACGAGATAAGTGGCTGTGAGAACTGTTTCCCCCCAGAAACTCTTTGGCACATTTTTTGATACAACAATGCTCAGGTTTGGTCTAGAAGGTGCTTGTTTTTTCTTTCGGCGACTCCATTTTGTTGTGGTGTTCTTATGCAGGAAGACTTGTGAAATATTTCCTCTTTTTGACAATAAGGTGTAAGAATTTGATTGAAATAATCCTTGGCATTGTCTAACCTAAGTTTTTTAATACTTACACTAAACTGGTTTTTTACCATAGAGAAGAAATTAGGGAACATAGTGCTAACATCTAACTTATGTTTAAGCCAGGAAACCTAGGAAACTTGGGTACAATCATTAATAAAAGTCATAAACCATCGTGCCCCTGACACATTAGCAACAGTAGGGGGACCCCAAATATCATTGCAAGAATGCGTCTTTTTATTGCTATTGGAAAAGGTATACGCTTGTGTTTGGCAAGTTCACACACCTCACAATGAAGACTCCCAATATCCAACTTTGTAAACAATGAAGGAAATAGAACTTTAATAACCCTAAATGATGGATGCCCTAACCGACAATGTAAAGAAAAACTAGACAACATAGACTCGGACATGAATGAATGGGGTGATCTACTCTTGAATATGTGCGACTTGTTTGATTCCGCAAGGTAGTAAAGACCATCATGTTCTCTAGCACGTCCAATCGTCCTCCCGAACCCTTGTCCTGAAATGAAAAATAACTACTGTGAAAAGTCATATTACAGAGTAAGTCTTGTGTGAGTTTCTGTATAGAGACAAGATTGGTGGATAGCTTAGGAACATGAAGGACATTTTTCAAGGTTATGGATGGGTTTATTCGAACATCTCCTACCCTAGTTATGGTTGCTAAGGATCCATCAGCTGTGGCTATTTTCTTATTGCTTGAACATGGTGAGTATGTGGAAAAATGTTTGGATCAGTGGGTCATGTGATTGGTGGCTCCTAAATCTAAGTAAAGGGTGTTTCTGAGGCATTTAATCCAAATGAAAATAGACGCTTACTTGAATATGCCAAAGTGCAAGTACCTGTAGGTTTCTTAAGTTTACTTAAGAATGATCTCACCCTTTCTACCTCCTCTTGGTTAAGACCTGTTGGTTCCTGCTTGGCTTCTCCATGTGGTGCGTTGGCAGTAACACGGGCTTGCCCATTACCCCTCGACGGATCATCTCTTTGACCCCATTCACGACTGGGAGGTTTCCCATGCAGTTTCCAGCATTTCTCACAAGTGTGGCGGCCCTTTTCAAAGTAGGTGCACAATTATCCATCACGGCCTTGAGCCTTAGGCTGACTACTCTTGCCAACTTCAAAGGCAGCCTTCCTTTCCATGCTTGTCGAACCATTTTTTACACTTTCAGCTACCATGGCTGAACCATCTATGGTTTGAAGATCAAGCATCGAGCTCCTTCTACTTTTTTCACTTAGAATAATAGCCACCACTTCATTAAAGCATGGAATTTCCTGCTTTCTGAGAATTTGGATCCTAACTTGATCAAACTCGAGGTTTAAACCAACGAGAAAGTCAGACTCTATCTCATTTAATAAAACCCTTTAGTATGGTTGCATCATTCAGGCATTTAGTTTGAATCACTCCATAGTGGTCAAGTTCTTACCATAGATATTTCAATTGGTTGGCATATTCGGTCACAATCTTACTCCCTTGCTTCGCGGCCATAGTCTTGACCTTCACCTTGTACACTTGAGTTGCATCTACGACCTTCGAGTAGGTTTGTTGGATCGCATCCTAAATGTCCTTGGCCGTAGTCATGAATATAACTGTATCACTTATCTCAAGCACCATAGAATTCCATAGCCACGCCATGATGAAGGAATCGTCTTCATTCCATACTCCAAAACCTGAATCTCCTGGCTTTGGTCCTGTACCTAACAGATGGTTAATCTTCCCTTTGCTTTCAAGATTGTACAAACAAGTTGGGACCACTTGAGGTAATTCTTTCCATCCAATATGTAGGTAGCTTGAATGGCTTGCAATTCTCCCGATGATTGGGTTCTGCCTCCTTCATCCAATGGAACTACAGCAACTGCACCAATCTCTTTGGTCTCTGACATCGTCCTTGGTTTCCAATGGGCAGAATTGGTAGATTACTCGAAGAAGAAAAAAAATAGTAATAAAGGCTGATAAAAAAAATTCCAGCAATGAAGGTTGGTAAAGTACTGTAAATGCTCTATTTTGGCAGCATAAAAATAGAGCAAAACAGAGGAGAAAAGAAAAAACTATGACAGCTAGATATTGATTCCCAAAAAACGAGAAGAGTTTAACAATGAAGACCCAACAACACCTAATTTCTCAAAAGAATCTTATTGCTTTGATGCCATATCACAGTTTAGGGTTTGAATTGTTGTTTATTGAATAATATGTTTGTTAATATACACAAGGGATCTAGTACTAAATCAGGAAACTACTCCTAATGCTAACTGAAATCCCTAAACTTATGAGATCTCAATAAATACACAATTACAACCAAATATATACACCTAATTCTAGGAAATATTTATTTTCCTAAAATAACATAGTTTCCCGCAGCAATCATGGAGTTTAAAATTTTACATCTTGATTTTTGAATCTCGTAATCTAAGAATTTAGCTCCAAGATGATTTTGCACTCGTTCTTGGTTTTGTCAAACCAAAGCCGTTCAAGGGCCCGGCCTTTAACGATGATCCACACAAGCAATGCACAACCTTCAATAAGATAGAATCAGGTTATGATCACATCTATGTTAGTAGCCTGAGTTTCTTGAAACTCACCATTAGGGAATATCAAGAATAATTCTTGTTTTGCACAAAGAGAGCAAGGGGCAACAACTATAAGGTTTCCTGCAGGATTTCTATCAAAACAATTTTGACAACTACTCTGAAAATTACTCTAGCATCAATTATATTAGATGAATACGATAATCGAAACCTGCAGGGTATCATAAAATACCAGAAGAGTTTCCTTTTGCTTTGATTGATGAAAATCAAAGGGTATCTTCAAGAGTTCTTTGCCGGGTTTCTCTCTTCTTGTGTGCCACCAATTACGAGGTTGCCAAGAGATCTAAGTAACTGGCCATAAGAAGGACTATATAGCCTAGGGATTTCTAATTTTAATCTTACTAGGCTTTGGACTTAAATTATAGTTATTTTGCTTAAGACCCAAGTTATCATTGAACCATTTAATTGACTTATGATCCATGACCTAATTAAACTCCTTTTAATTGGATTAGTCCAATGTCAACTCTATTAATTAAAAGATGGGCTTTAGTCATTTAATTAAACCTTCGCCAAACTTATTTCAGCCAAGTCTATTAATTCTTTTAATTAATAATTGGACCAATGGATTTAATTAAACCCCTGAATTAAATCCATTATAATTAATAGTAGAGCTTTATGATTTAATTAAACTATTTAATTAAATCTACTTAATTAAACACATTTAATTAAGTCCATATAATTACAATTCCTCCTCATTAAATCCAAATGAAAATTTTCAAAATTTTCAATCCACGATTCTTTTTTAATTCATATATTGCTCTTTGTGTGTGACCCATTAAGTTTTTAACATGTTGGCAATGAATTTAAATTTTCATTTAAATTCATAAATCATGAGTGGGATTTAGCAATACATCATGACCATCTAAATGTTAGAAAGGTCAATATGGTTTGACTAACATTTCAGTGTGCAAAATCTGAGTGTAATTCAATCCTTTCATCAACAATTTTTCAAAAATAACTAAAACTTGGTTTAGTGTCTGCTTTAAGTGTATTTCCATATTTATACTCAAGCTTTAAATATAACTTTTCTTTAGAAATGCTTTGGCCAAAGACTTTATGAGTTAATACAAGCTAGGAGACACAAGATATTATCTCCTTAAAGTTACTCGGAGTGATGAATCCTCATCTTAACTACTCATCCATCTTTATATGTGCTTCAAGCCATACCCAAAAACATTCGTTTTAGGCATTTATCCTTGCAAAGGATGAAATTAAAATATGACGGAATACATATAAGATGACTCGGCATCTCAAGTCAGAAGATCACTTACATTATTGACACGTAGGAATGTATTTCATAGACACTCAAGTGACACTACTAAGTGAAACTCTCACTTTGGGTCATGTTCAATGAACTCATTCTCTAAGAAGAACCCACATACTATCCTAATATATTTCCACATTTCAATCTATGACAATGATTGCTTATTTTATAAGTAAAGAGGTTTAACATGTAACAATCTTGGGGTATTGTCAATGCCCTGTCTCGATAGTATAATGACCAAGAGCAGTTTTTAGGAACTGAGCTTTGATGCATAAGGATTCTCGTACTTGTAACCACATTACAAATCTCTTGCAAGGCTTTTGTTGTTCCATAGGCTTCACGTCATCTTGAAGTCATTATATGTTCATATAATCGACTAAGATGGTGAAGGGAAACCTTTCATTTCATTTCCCTAAGTGAACATGCTTTGTTATGGTACCATGCCTCTCACCAGGTGAGTTGGCTCTAAGGTATACACTAACAGAAAGCCATTTAGTTGTCCCTCTCCTTCATGCTTATTGCAAAAGACTCCACAGTTTTGGCTAGGAGAGCAACTTGGTCCTCTAGTGATGTAATGTTAGTTGTCATAATAGCCATTACTCTAGAATTTGACTTTTAAAGAGATGATGGAACAGAACCACAGCTTGAATAGGCTTCTTGTTCATTGATTGATAACTGGCATTACTCTTGATATTAAACGAATAGAATTAACCTTGTTTCATGTAATGAAACAAGTTCAAAGAGCAACTTCTTGAAGTTTCTCTGAATTCTTAAATATTTCTTCAATTCTTGAAAGGTTGATGCTTAAGACTTTAGAAAGACTATGAGTTCTTCAAAATCTTCTTCTTTTTAAGATTTTGCAAAATTTTTCAAATAGCTTGGAGGAGCATTGAATTTATAGTGTTAGGTGAAAGAGTTCTAAAAGAACTTAATTTCTTTGATTTTTCTCTAAAATAAGTTAATTTAATTAGAACTAAATATCAATGGCTCATACATTGGTGAATTTTAATCAGATAACCCATAAATTCTTGAATTTTGATTGGCTAGAATTTGGATTTATTATTTAATTATTTTTATTTAATTAGAAATAAATTGATTGAATTTGATTGGGCAGGCCAAGTGAATTCATCTTTAAATTAATTATAAAATTAACAATTAAGTAATTAGTTTTATAATTAACTTAAAAGACGTCATGAATGAACATAATAATATATGAATTGCTACTTGAAAATTCTTTAATTAATTTATTAAAACAATTTCTTGAATATATGGCAATTTGTGGTTTGAGTAGAATTTATCTCTTTCTACACTGTCATTAAGAATTTTGCTAAAAACGCAGCTGCAAAGAAAAGAACAAGAAGACTAGAAAATCATGCTAGAAAGTGGAAGATCAGATGACGCAATTGTAATTAGTGATGGATCACTTTCACCGTTATCTTCTCTCGAAGGGAAATTGAGGAGAGATAGTGGGTCAATGCCATCAAGCCGTTGCATCTTCAAAACGCCCTGCATACTCTTCAGGCACAATGACAATGCATTTCTCCCCAATTACTTTTCCATTGGTCCAATGCACCATGGTAAGGAAAATCTGAAAGCCGGCGAGAAAATCAAAATCATGTACTTGAATGGTCTCCTGTACGGATTAACTACAGGTCGTTGGCCGGAGACAGAGTTTGATGAAGAAGCCAAGGAGATCAAGCAACGGGAAATTTTAACTGAATTGATTGATGCTGTTAAGTTGATTAAGAAAGAAGCTAGTGCTTGCTACGCGGAACGTGATTTTGCAGCAGTGTTAGGTGATGAATTCATAGAGGTTATGGTGCTTGACGGTTGCTTCATTATTGAGCTATTCCGAAACTTTCATACAGAGTGCTTGAATATGTTGAGTGCATCAAGCCATCAAGATCAAGGAAACGTCACCAGAGAGCCCGATGACCCAATTTTCTCGATGTCTTGTATGATACAGTTTCTGAGTCATGACTTGATGTTGCTGGAAAATCAAATTCCCTGGTTAGTACTACAAACCTTGTTTGACAAAACCCAACACCCTTCCGAAACCATGTCCCCGACCCTCATTGAACTTACCCTTCTTTTCTTTGCTACAAAGTTCTCATCTAGTCTACCTCATATAAACCTAGACCTTTTCTCAAACCAAGATATCAAGCATATTCTTGGTTTGTTAAGGTTATCCATTGTTATCCCATCACAAGAAACAAAAAACAAACCAAGATACGAATGGAAACAAATCCGTTCTATCACTGGACTCCAAGAAGCAGGTGTAAAATTCAAGAAAGTTGCACGTGCAAATAGTATCTTGGATATCAGATTTAAAAATGGTATCCTCGAAATTCCATCCTTGCTAATTGACGAGACGACGGAAACATTCTTGAGGAACCTGATCGCATACGAGCAATGTTTGCCATACTGTCCGCCTATTTTGACTTGCTACGCCAAGCTCTTGGATAACCTTATCGACATACCCAATGACCTTGATATACTATGCAAGAAGGAAATCTTTGATAACTGGATGAGTCCTGAGGATGCAACCCAATATTTCAATAAGCTTTACAATGACACTTATGTCAAGGAATTCTATTATTGGAAGCTTTGTGATGACCTGAACCAATATTGCAAACATTGGTTGCCTACATGGCGTGCTGCCTATGTGCATAACTATTTCACCAAGCCTTGGGCTGTGGCTGCTCAAATTTATGCTGTAATCATGTTTGTTCTCACCTTGTGGCAAACCCTCAAAAAGGGTTGATTTATAAGATGTGGTAAGCTAGGTTTGGTCGATTTGGTGTCAATAAATGATGTAATGGGATTTAAGAATTAATCCCATGAATTTGGAAACTTGTTCTGTTTATGTTTACTTTGTGTACTTGAATTTGGAAACTTTTGAATAAACTTCATATTTGAAGACCTCAAGTCCGAGAATTTCGAGTAAAAGCTTGTCTTTTCTTATATAAATGATGAATTTCCCAGCAGGACAAAGCCAGTTATGCTCTAATTCTGTTTTTTCATCAGCGTTTTGCTGGTTTGTTTGTGTTCTTGCCACCATCCAGCTCAAGTCCTATGGATTTACGCATCAAAATGCATCCCCCTTTCAAGAGGCTTACAAATGTAGTAATCCATTTTGATCAAACAATTAAAGCGATGAATTTGAATCATCCAAAAGAAATCAATAATCCCAATCCAAATCTGTCTAGTTCGCTGTCATTATCCATACAGAGACTTCCTTCCAAGATTCGATGGTCTATAAAAAATTATTAATAGATAAAGTACAAGTGTGAACAGATGAAATAGGATATCAAATCAGAGAATTACTAACTTAGTAATGGGATTTATCTCTCATAATTTTTTTTTTAACGTTAAGCATTCAATCTAGAGTCATCTTATTATAAGCGGAGGAACTTGAATTGAATATAAGATTACAAAAAAAATTCAATATTTAACAAATCTAAAATAACATTACTTTAACAAGCACTCGTAACATGTAAGCGGAGACAAACGAACTTATGTGACAAACTTAAAAGAGATAACAAATAAAAGTTAAAAAATAAAACTTGAATTTTATTAAGATGTTAAACATCCAATCTAAAATCAATTGACAATAAATGGAAGGGACCAACTATCTAAGTTGAATAATATTATAAAAAATTCAATATTTAACCAACTTTAACATCCTATCTTAAAATTGTGATAATAAAAATATTAACAGATTAAGCAAAGATCACTTAACCCTAAGGGTTAAGATCTACTTATAAGCAAGTGTCGTTTTATAGGTCAGATTCAAGGTTTAAATCTTGGTGTTAGCAAAGAAATTTTCTTTAAGAGATTAGTCTGAGGTGCACGCAAACTGGCTCAGAGACACTTTTACATAAAACTAAAAAAAAATAAGGATCACTTGATCACTCGCCAACAATAGTAAGTGATTGCTCTTCGAGGAAGGAAGGAACCATGAGATTACAAGCAGAGGACAAATTAATTAAGAGGCTGGAAGTTCATCTCTTTTACTTTCTTTTGCTTTGTTTACTCTTGGATTAAAGAATTTCTCTCTAACCGAAGGTGCAGATTGCAAAAGACAATCAAATGATACTGTAATCATCAGATTAAAATTTAAAACGTTTTGCTTTCATTTTATTTTTTTCTACCAAACGAAGATAATTGGAATCCAATGATTACCGGTGAGCCAGCTTGAGAGACGGTGTGAAAACTTGTTATTTTCACTTTCCAGATCCTGAAGCAAGGGATAACTATCCTTTATTCTTAGTGTTATTTGATTTAAAATGGTTTAAGTTAAACAACTAAGGAATGTTGGTTCAAGTAGCAAAAAAAGTTATCTTTTCTTGACTATCTCGAATCTAATGAAAGAATGCAAGAAAATTTTTGCAAATTCGATAAAATCGGTTGTAAACTTATTTAGACCGATTCAATAATTCCATATCTATCAATAAAAAAAGGGTTAGACATGCTTTATCTATAGATTAATCCTTTTCAACAGGGTTACGTTAAACTTTTAATTGTGTGCATGAAAGCAAATAACTCATGCATTCTGCTTTATCCTTTATATATGCCATTGCTGATTGCCATCGAATTCAAGTACTGTAAACCTTGTAATTTTGTATATAAATTACAAGTACCCAGAAATTCTGATGGTGACAGGAGTAATTACTTCTTCAGATCAAAGCTTAATTTGTTCCAGAGGTAATTGCCAAACTTTGCAGATATCTATCTTTTCCAGTTTTTTGATGCTAACTCTGATTATTAGATCTGTAATTCTTCTTTAACTTGTTTTGCAGGTTGATTAGAGCATACAAGTAATTCAAGATTGAAACTTGAGACTTATTGGCCTAGTAGTTGATTACATTTGAATTTGGTTCGTTAATTTTTGGATATGCATTTTCATACTTATTATGTTTTTCATATTCTTTATTTTATTAAATTATTTTTTTTAAAAAGAAGTAAATTAGAATAACTATTTAAAGGTTCTCTGACTTGGAGAAGAAGAATTGCAGATGTTGAGATCAAATCTCATATTTGTAGAACTTCTACACTTTATTATTTCTTTATGTGCAAGCTTATAATTCCAAATTCTCAATTTCTTTTCATGCTTTTTGATATGACAAAGTACACCTACGTTGGGCCAGGCCCAATAGCGTCAGAGATCACCACGTGGCAAAGGATCACTGGGCCACGTGGCTTTCGGTGACAGAATGCAAAGTCGCGAATGACACCTGTCGCTAGGCGACAGACTCCCAGTCTATCGCCTATAGTCATAATGTGACACGTGACGCCAAATTCGTCTCCCGCTAGCAACAAACCCATGACGCCACAACGTGCCCACAGTATGGGCCTCTCGCTGGCTACAGGCTTCAATTTCTCCTAGTTTTCGAGGAACTTGTGTTATATCGGGACACAAACTCTTATCAAGATGACGTATTTATCCTCAAGTAATTAACCTAGAATATTGGCCTATAAATAGACCCCAAGTACAATCTTACTCTCTAATTTTTTTGATTACTGGCTTTTATGCTTCCCAATACTGAAGAACTTTCTGCTGACTTAAGCATCGGATTGTCTACACAGGGAACCACCCCTGCGTCTCTCTGACTTTTCTTGTTTTACAAAAGCTTCTTGGAGACACGTGGAGATTAAGTATGAACATTGACGTCAGCATACCTTTATTGTTGTTTTGTGCAACAACAATTGGCACCGTCTGTGGGAAACGTATAAAAAGCCAATCAAGATTTTCTAAGATGATGAGAACAAGATCGACGAACGTGAGTACTGGCAGTGAGGAAAACTCTGTGAGCTCCCCTGAACAACAGATTCACCAGAGGAACCAGGTGAACAGGGAGGAAGAAAGAATTACTGTGTCAGTGGCAGAATTCGAAGTTCTGAGGCGACAGAGTGAAGAAACTTCCCAGGCGCTGAGAGCCATGGTGGATCTGTTCCAAGGAGTTCTCCTGACATTGGATCTACTGCTTGTCTTGCAGAACTTGGTAGGAGGAATAAATCGAGGGGTCCTACCGCAGGTGTTTGGGCGACATGAGGACGCGACAGCGACAGACCCCTCTCGGCGGCAAGAGGCTCCCCCTGTTGAAGAGAATGGCATTCAACAAGATGCGACAGGACAGGGGAACAGGAGGCCTGTCGCAGGTACCCAGTGAGAGACTAAGGAAGTAGCAGGCTTAGACCCTGTGACAGGGGTCAGGCGACAGGCTCCACATGTAGGACAGCAGATGTCTGGGTGACAGACGTTGACCGGGCGACAGGGTCTACCACCCACCACCATGACTTGTCAAATTTTGCTGATACTAACTTAGACCATGGTGTTGGAGGTGCTGGAAAGAACGGTGTTGAAGATCAAAGCACTTGGGGGAGTCGGGTCGGAGTTTGACCCCACTTGGTGCCCGCAAATGGTACGAACAAACACACCTCAAGCAAAGGGTAAGGAAATAGTTGAAGACCTACCTGACCCGTCTCATGCTAGAAATCATCTCGCTCCCCCCGTGGACATGAAGAAGATGATAGAACAGGTACTGGAAGAGAAGAAGTTAGTGTCTACAGAAAAGAGCTAGAGAAGAAGAGTACCGTTCTGCATGACCATCATGCAAAAGCCTCTTCCCCCAAAGTTCAAAATGTCGCAGATGGCCGCATACACAGGAAAGATGGACCCCTACGACCATATGCAAAACTATGAGGCCTTATGTTGCTACATGGATAGGAAGACGAGATAATGTGCAAGGCCTTTTCCTTAACTCTGTCTGGACTTGCGATGAAATGGTTTAATAACCTACCTGAAGGGTCCATTGTCTCTTTTGACCAACTGCGAAGCGAGTTTCTCAAAGCGTTTGTGTTGAATAGTTAGAGAAGAAAGGAATCGACCTATTTGCTCACAATTAAGCAAGGAGCTAAAGAGTCATTGAAGAGTTATGTGGATCGGTTCAAAGATGATACTTTAGAGGTGCGAGATCTGCAAGTCGGTATAGCCGTGGTAGCCATGTTACAAGGGACAAGGTCTGAGAAATTGCAAGAATCCCTGTCGCTAGACCAGCCAACTACCATCTCAGACCTGCTTTCCCGCGCACATAAGTATGTAACCCAAGAGGAAGTAATGAAAATGGTGACGATAGGAGAATCCAAGGATGGAAGGAAGCGAGGAAGGGAGGTCACTGAAGCATCTTCTAGCCAACCGAGAAAGTTTGAGAAAGCTCCCACACTAAAATACTTTTCATATACCCCACTCACTGAATCTCGGGCTTCAGTGTTGGCAGCTATTGAAGGATCAGGGCTTATACAGACTCCAAAGAAGGCATCAGGGAATTTGGGCTGTGATTTAAGGTCGTATTACGATTACCACTCAGCGCATGGGCACACGACCGAAAAGTGTAGGGATTTGATGAATCATCTAGAAAAGCTAGCACGAGAGGGAAAAATAAACCGTTTCGTGTGGAGGAGTGATAGAAACAACTATCTTACACGGAGCAGAGGAAACCATTTTAGAGACAGAAGAGGTGAAAACAGGGGACTTGTAAGACGAAATGAAGGTGACAGGAGATATAATGACAGAAGAACAAAAGGAAGGAATCGAGAGGAAGATAATGAACCCACAAGGCCAGCTATTAACGTAATATCCGGAGGTAAGTCATTAGCTGATACGTCTTCCTCCTACCGAAAATCTTACGCCCGCCAGGCCCACCAAATCAACTCCGTGATGGGGGAAAAGCAGGATGAGGAACCCATTACTTTTACACCAACCGATAGAGGGGATGTAGTGATTCCTCATGATGACCCGATGGTAATTACGGCGGTGGTCGCAAAGCACCCAGTAAGTCAGATCTTGGTCGACAGTAGGAGTTCGGTGAACTTAATCTATTGGAACTGCTTCGAGAGGATGAATATCACAGAGGATAGGTTGAAACCAGTACCTACACCCTTATGCGGTTTCTCTGGAGAGAAGGTAAAGGTAGTAGGCGCCATTTAGCTACCTGTTACATTAGGGGAGAGCCCAAAAGATGTCATCCGACAAGCGTTGTTTATGGTGGTGAGATCAACTTCCGTGGCTTACAATATGATCTTTAGGCGGCCATTGTTAAATGATATTAGAGCGGTGGTGCATTCCTGCTATTTGTTAATGAAGTTTCTGACTCCCCACGGTGTTGGACAAGTGAGGGGAGATCAAAGGAAAGCCAGGATGTGTAATGTCGCATCCACCACATGTAAGGGGATTCAGAGGAAGGAAACCCTTACAATTGAAGAACCACCTAAGCCAAAACCTGATGAGGAGATGGAGGCAATCCAGTTGGATGAAGAAGATGAAGAAAGAATAGTGTATGTGGGGAGCCAGTTGCCTGAAAAAGTGAAAGGGGAAATAATCCGATGCTTAAAAGAGAATCGTGATGTGTTCGCATGGACCCCAGCAGATATGCCCGGAATTGACCCTGGAGTTATTTGTCATCAGTTGAACATAGTCTCGGGGGCAAGGCCGATAAAACAAAAGAAGAGGAATTTTGCTCTAGAAAGGCTACAGGCAACAAATGAAGAAATTTCGAAGTTGTTGCAAGCAAAATTCATAAGAGAAGTTAACTATCCAGAGTGGTTGGCTAACATTGTGATGGTGAAGAAAGCCAACGGGAAATGGAGAATGTGTGTGGACTTCACGGATCTGAACAAAGCTTGCCCTAAGGATTCGTATCCACTACCTCGAATTGACAAGTTGGTGGATGAAACTTGTGGGTACGAATTGCTTAGTTTCTTGGATGCCTTTTCGGGGTACCACCAAATCATGATGCATCCGGATGATGAGGAGAAAACTTCGTTCATTACTGATAGCGAGACATATTGCTATCGAGTAATGCCATTTGGTTTGAAAAACGCAGGGGCAACCTACCAGCGCATGGTAAATAGGGTGTTCCAAGACTTGTTAGGCAACACCATGAAAGCTTATGTCGATGATATGATCATCAAAAGTCGACAGGGAGAATCACATGCAGAGAAAATGACAAAGTTATTCAATGTGTTGCGACAGTATAAGATGAAGTTGAATCACAATAAATGCTCATTCGGGGTGAGGTCTGGAAAGTTTCTGGGATTCATGATTACTAATCGAAGGATAGAGGCTAATCTCGAGAAAGTTTAAGCTATTTTGGACATGAGGCCACCCAATACTGTAAGAGAAGTTCAAAGGCTGACAGGGAGGATAGCAGCCTTGAGTCGTTTCTTGTCCAAATTAGCTGAAAGAAGTCTACCATTTTTTAAGGCAATAAAGGCAGGAAAGAACTTCAAGTGGACGGAAGAGTGCAACGACGCTTTTGAAAGATTGAAAGACTACCTAAAAGAGTTGCCTCTATTATCTCGGCCACAGCTCGGAGACCACCTCCTCATGTATATCGGTGTAGGAGAGAAAGCTGTAAGTGCAGTCCTACTAAGGAAAGAAGGGGATAGGGATTGCCCGCTTTAGTCCTTTATCTGCAGAAGGTACAATTATTGGCACAATCGTTTAAGTACTTACAATTGACTCAGATAAATCAATCAGAGAACAACCATGTAGATGCTCTTTCAAAGCTGGCTTCTTCGAAAGGAGTCAAAGGGGATATGGTCAAAGTGGAATCTCTCGCTAAGCCAAGTATCGAAGAAGAAGATGTATGCCATATCGAGATCGGAGATGATTAGAGAGTCCCGATCAAAAACTATATATTGGAGAACACACTCCCAACT
Organism: Heritiera fomes; assembly: GCA_032173925.1. Lineage (NCBI taxonomy): Eukaryota > Viridiplantae > Streptophyta > Magnoliopsida > Malvales > Malvaceae > Heritiera > Heritiera fomes. The sequence continues at coordinate 23,614,881 of JAPDPM010000015.1, forward strand.
AACAGAGACGAAGCTCGAAGGTTGAGATTGAAAAGTACCAGGTTTACCGTGGTAAATGGAGAACTCTATAAGCAGGGATTCATAACGCCCTTGCTGAAGTGTCTAGGGCCCCAACAGGCTGAGTACGCCTTAGCTGAAGTTCATGAGAAAATATGCGGTGAACACTTAGGGGCTCGTGTCTTGGCCTTAAAAATATTACGTGCGGGGTTTTATTGGCCTACACTGAAGAAAGATGCCGCGGACAAAGTGAGAAGATGCGAAAAGTGTCAGAAATTCGCTCCTATAACTACCACGCCTGTTTTGGCCCTTCAGAACACTCTCCAACCAACTCTATTCGCACAGTGGGACTAGATATCCTGGAACCTTTTCCCCTAGGCTCAGGACAAAGGAAGTACTTACTTGTGGCCACGGATTACTTCACGAAGTGGATAGAGGTCGAGCCTTTGGCTACAATTTCTGAGAAGAAGGTGGAAGCGATGGTGTGGAAGGACATAATTTGCCGATTTGGGATCCCCCATGTGATAAATGCATACCATAGGAAGCACTTCGACTGTGATGCTTTCCGGGATTTCTGTAAAGGTCTGAATATTCTCCTAAGAATATCTTCTGTGTCTTACCCACAGGCCAATGGGCAGGCAGAGGTGAGTAATCAAACCATACTACACGGGTTGAAGACCAGGCTGGATAAGGCAAAGGAAGCGTGGGTAGATGAGCTCCCAAGTGTCCTATGGGCCTACAGAACGACAAGCAAAGTGTCGACAGGTGAAACACCGTTCAATTTGGTGTATGGGATTAAAGTCCTCATCCCAGTAGAAGTTGGAGCTAAGTCACCCAGATTGGTCCCTTACGTTGAGGAACTTAATTCTCAGGGACTAAGGGAGAATCTAGACCTTATAGATGAGCTAAGAGACAAGGCAAAAATGAGACTGGCTGCTTACCAACAGAGGGTAGCCACTTATTACAATGCACGGGTGAAGAACAAAGAATTGCAAGAAGGAGACCTAGTATTGAGAAAGTCGGCAATTACAAACGCCCATAAGGAGGATGGAAAGCTCCGCGCTAATTGGGAAGGACCATACAGAATCAGAAAGATGGTCGGACCTAGCACATGAACCTTGGAAACCTTGCAAGGAAAGAAGATCTCAAGGACTTGGAATGCCAACCATCTTAAGTTGTACTGGTAATAAACATTGTACTTTTTTTATTGTTATTATTCTTGTCTTTACTTTTCCATCTATTGCTCTGTTACTTTACATATATTATTATTTTGCAATTATATGATTCATGAATAAAGGCCAGCCTATCATTTTCTATATTCTCTAATGCAATATGTGAGACAGATTATGCGCTACAAGAATTGAAATGAGGCGACAGCTGGCAAACAAAAGTCCCTAAACAAAAATCCCTAAGCGAAAAATGCACGAGACGGGCAAACAAAAAAGTCTGTAAGCGAAAAATGTGCGAGACGAGCAAACAAAAAAGTCCATAAGCAAAAAATGTGCGAGACGGGCAAACAAAAAAGTCCCTAAGCGAAAAATGCACAAGACGGGCAAACAAAAAAGTCTCTAAGCGAAAAATACGCGAGACGGGCACATATAAAAGTCCCTAAGCACAAAAAGGTGCGAGACGGGCACATATAAAAGTCCCTAAGCACACAAAGGTGCGAGACGGGCAAAAACCAGTCCTTAGCTGCGAAAAGTGCGCAAAAAAGACAAAACCAGGAAATCATCAAGCAATGAGCAAACGGACAAGTGCGATATCCAAGTAACACAAAAGGTACAAACTATATAGCATGTTACAAGGTACGTTGAAATTTTCAGATTAATATGTTGCAATAAGTTAACAAATTATGGTTAACACCTTGACATTTTAGTCGTTATTCAAAAAAAAAGTCCTTAAGCGAAAAAAGCGCGAGATAGACACAATGCTCGATAAAAGTTCATCTTTGCACAGGAATAAAAACGCTGTTTCAAAGTAGAACTTAGGGAGCAACATGGTGTAAAGGTGAAGGTACACTTTCGCTGCAAAAAATAGAATTACTTGATCTTTCTAATATCGCTTTAGAACTTTGTGATGTAACAGTTATACAAGGTATTCTACTGAATTCACATAAGCAAAAGAAAGAGCTACAGAATGAAACGGTACTTTTCATTAAAAATGAATCGCTACATTGGAGTTAACAAAAAAAACAAAAAAATACTAAATTCTAATCTACGGCAATGACCGAGTTAGCCGGCTGAGAAGGCGCTACATCAGCACTAGCGTCTTGCGAAGCTTGAGGCTCAGAAACTGGAGGAGTCAAAGAATCAGGATCCTGGGGAGCCGAAGAAGCCATCCCGGAAGAAGGAACATCACCTGAAGGCCCAACCACAGCCGCAGAGTCTGGCACGGGATCAACGGCTGCAGAATCAGAAATTTGGAACTCGTCGCCGTCTAACCCCAGTAATGCCTCGATAGACTCAAGCTGATTGCCTGCCTCGATAGACTCAGAAACGTTACGCACTGCTGGAGGCTCAGACCGATCAAGTACCTCAGAAGACTCAATCTGACGTTGTGGCTGTCGAGGAGGCCACGGACCCTCAAGACTGTCCAGTTCATCCGCGGCTCCCTCCGCTAAATAGGCCTCTAGACTTTATGAGTCGGGCTCATACTTAGTCCAAGGAGGAGCTTCGTAGTACTTGGCCTCCTCAGTAAAGAGCAATTCAGGGAAAGCCTCACTAGGTCGATGCTTCTCCAGCCAAGCACGAGCCAAATAGAAATCGTACTTAATGAATCCCGTCGCGAACTTTGTTTTCTTGTCAAAACAATGCTGGGACAAGCGATATTCACGAACGGCCTCAATTCGAGCTTTTTTTTGACGATCCAGTACATTGTGCAGCTCCTCAATGGCCTCATCTCGTTGCCTCTCCATAGCTCCCCGATCATTGACGACCTTATTGTAAGCTTCTTGATAGCCTTGAAGGGAAGCCACCTTCGCTTGCTATTCTTAGAGCCTTTGCTCGAGATCGGCATTCCTTTTTGTCAACTCCTCCACCCTTTTGGCGTAAGGGCGAAGCTGGACAACCTCGTTTAAAAGCTCCATTCTTTGCTCTCGAAGCTCGCAAATGTCTTGGTCAGCTTGCTCCCTGAGAGCCCTGTGTCGAGCATTGACAGCCGCAATTTGTTAAGCCGACTGACAAGACAAAAAACAAAAGTAACTCAAAAAACTTGACGGAAGAGGTTAAAAAGGAGGAATTTAATTACCAAACAAAATTCTCACCTTCATAGCGAGATAATCAGAAGTATCCTCCGCTTCTGGGACGTTTGTGAAAAGTCCCACCTAGTCACGGGGAAGAATGGTGCTCCAAGCCAATCGAGACGTTATCCCGGCATCCTCGATGCTATCATTGTCGTTCACTCCGGGGTAGGTCTGGAAATCTTCTCCACCAACGACGACCCCGCCATCGACTGTATAGTGCCTCAAAGTAGGATAGGCCACCTTAGGCAAGATTGGTCTTGTAGGCATTGAAGCTTCAATAATCAACCTCTTCCTATATTTGCGCCTAGGCTGGCGAGGAGCTGACCTACCCTCAACAACACGAGAGCCACCTTCTTGAAGGGTTGAATCACTCCTTTGAGACTCGGAGCTCTCGCGATCACCCAAACCATAATCATGGACAAGAGGCCTCTTCCGTTTATTTCTCCCAGCCTCTTGTGTAGGATGGCTGGATTCACCAGTGGCCGGAGGAGGAGTAGGAGCACGAGCCGATCCAGATGAGGGGGCTCTAGCTTGCGATTGAGAAGGAGGAGCTACGCGAGTAGCAGCACTAGCATCCCTCCTACGTAGTAAATCTCGAAAATTCATGTCTGTACAATATAAAAAGAAAGGATTAGCCGACCAAGAAAAACACCATGCACATGCATACAAGAAGTAAAAAATTATTGGAAACCTAGAAAACCACCAAAGTCCTCTAAACTATGCAAGTTTGAATCCAATGGAAAATCGACGAAAGGACTCCCAAAGCCGTCAGCTTGAGCCCATTCAGGGTTGTTCTCTATTTGACCACTAGTACCCGCAACCTCAAGGGTCTCGTCCTCCGAATCTAAAGAAGATTCATCTATAAAGCGGCCTACGGGGGTGGATGCTTTGGCTACTAGTACCGGGCATAGCTGACTAGGACCAGCATTAGATACATGTGGAGTTGTAAGGAGGTCAGATGGAGTAGCAGAAGCCCTAAGAACGGCCCTACTTAGCCCCCAACCGGCTGCGGTAATATTCTATGGGGTTAAAAGGGAAAATAAATTACGCTCCCCAGTAGAACAGATTCGCCGAATAGGCTCACCAAATTGGTCTCTTAAAATTTCTGTTTTGAACCTTTCCAAGCGCCGTGAATGGTCAGAAATATCACGATTCCATCTAGAGCGAATTCGCAGGTCACTTGGAATCTCAACAACGACCCACTTGCTCTCAAAGCCACGCAGCTTATTGGGAAGATCCGAGAAGATTTTATTGTTAGGAAACTCATCGACCTTTAACCGTTAAAGGAAGAATGTTATTAACCCATTCAACCCACGAACTCTGAAAAAGGCGCTTAAGAGAGGAACTGTTGGAACAATACCTAAGTTACGACACACTATGGAAAACACTACCAGCTGAGCCCATGCATGGGGATGGAGTTGACACGGGACGATGTCCTTATATCTAAGAAATGCTTCGCCAAACTCTGGAAGAGGGAAGCAAAAACCAAAAGATAAAGAAGCCTTATGAACTGCTACACCACTTCTAACCAAGTTGGGTGTAACCTCCCTTTGAACTGGAAGTCTATAGCGATAACCCGAGGGAAGAGGGAAACGAGTCTTGATATCCTTTAAGTCAGCATTTGTCAAAGAACACACGAGACCACCCGTTTTAAGTGTTTTACCCAGGCGTTGAGAAGACATGGCAAAGAAGTAAAGAGAAACCTACCGGGCGACAGACCCGATAGGCAACAGACCTGTTGGAGAGACAGACCTTGTTGGGCAACAGACCAATTAGGCGATGGATCTACTGGGGTAAGACACTAGCGGGAGACCTAAAAACTCTATGCGGAAGACTAAGCACCTGCAAGAGACCTAAAACAAGTTGCGAGAGGTGATGAATAAGGCGACAGGTGGATACTTACTGTCACTGAGGAAAGCGAGAGACTCCTGGTGTGAGAGCGAAAGATTCTTCTGGCGACAAACTCTTTTGGTGAGAGAGCTGAAAATTGGGCGACAGACGGCTGTTCAGAGGTTTTTCGTGCACTTTCTTGTCGGTCCCAGCAGTTTATATAGCCGCGACAGAGAATCCCAAACATCGCGCCTGATCATCTCTCGCAGAATAGAGCTTTTTCACCTGCAAAAATACCAGAAGAAATCACAAAAAAGAGGACTATTCACGGTGGGCTAAGGCCCAAAAACACATATTTATACTCTCTTGGTTGGAGAAATCCAATAGGAGAGTGGGGAGCAATTGATATGACAAAGTATACCTACGTTGGGCAAGACCCAATAGCGTCAGAGATCACCATGTGGCAAAGGATCACTGGGCCACGTGGCCTTCGGCGACAGAATGCAAAGTCGCAAATGACACCTATCGCTGGGCGACAGACTCCCAATCTATCGCCTATAGTCATAATGCGACACGTGGTGCCAAATTCGTCTCCCGTTAGCGACAGACCCATGACGCCACAACGTGCCCACGGTATGGGCCTTTCGCTGGCGACAGGCTTCGATTTCTCCTGGTTTTCGAGGAACTTGTGTTATATCGGGACACAAACTCTTAGCAAGATGACGTATTTATCCTCAAGTAATTAACCTAGAATATTGGCCTATAAATAGGCCCCAGGTACAATCTTACTCTCTAATTTTTTTGATTACTGGCTTTTACGCTTCCCAATACTGAAGAACTTTCTGTTGACTTAAGCATCGGAGTGTCTATGCATGGAACCACCCCTACGTCTCTCTAACTTTTTTTGTTTTACAGAAGCTTCTTGAAGACACATGGAGATTAAGTACGAACATTGACGTCAGCATACCTTTATTTTTGTTTTGTGCAACAACACTTTCAATCGCCCAAAATGAGAGTTCTGAGAAAGATTTTGCCCAATTGGAAAAAACAGTTGAAAAGAAGACTAGAAAATCATGCCAGAAATTGGAAGATCAGATGACAATTTTGTAGTTAGTGTTCGATCACTAGTATTTTCTCTCAATGGTACATTGAAGAATGCTCATTTATCCATGCCCCCAAGCCCTTGCGTCTTCAAAACGCCAAGCATACTCTTCAGACAAAAGGAAAATGCATTTCTGCCAATCGCTTGTCCATTGGTCCACTACACCATGGCAAAGAAAATCTGGTTGCCAGCGAGAAAATCAAAATCATGTACTTGAATGGTCTCCTGTCCAGACTCCAGAGTGACTACAAGTCGGTGGCCGGAGACAAAGTCCCACCCAGAAGCCAAGGAGATGAAGCAATAGAACATTTTAACTGAATTGGTTAATGCTGTTCAGTTGAATGAGGAAGCAGCTAATGCTTGCTATGCGGAACATGATTTTGCAGCAGAATTAAGCGATGAATTCGTAGAGGTTTTGGTGCTTGACCGTTGCTTCGTTATTGAGCTACTCCGAAAGGATGCTGGAGAGGTCACTAAAGAGCCCAATGACCCAATTTTCTCAATGTCTTGTATGATTCAGTCTCTGCATCATGACTTGATTTTGCTGGAGAATCAAATTCCATGTTAGTACTACAAGCCTTGTTTAATGAAACTAAACTCCCTTCTAAAACCAAGTCCCTGGTTGAACTTACCCTTCATTTCTTTGCTAGAATTTTCTCATCTTATCCACCTTTCGTAAAACTAGGCCATTTCTCAGGCATGAAAATTACATCCAGGAAAAAGTTAAATAGCAAGCAGCTTAAAATCATCCATGTGAAATGACTAATGAATCGAGGATATGGCATTGTTCTTACAAATTTGTCAATTATCCTCCAGAGTTAGGGCTCACGTATAGGTAAATGTCTAATCATCCCTCAACTTTAATAAAATTTAATGCCAGCATATTAAGATTACTTCATTTTCAAAATAAAAAAAAGTAATTTTTTCTTATGCATTATTAATAAACAAGAACTAAAAAATTATCATATAGCATAAAATGACCAAATTGAGAAAACAATAATATTACAAGAATAACTTTTAGAATCCTTTGAGTATGAACTTAACTTCCATTTGAAAAGAAAACAATAGAGGATATGAAAATAAGTTATTAAAAAAATATGCACATAAAAGAAGAGAATATTCATGGGCTAAGTCTAACTTTTTTTTTATGCATTAAATATAAAAAATAAGCAAAACTCACCACTTAGGTTTTAGTAGGTGAGATAAGAATCGTTTTTTTTTCTTTAACTCTAAGGATACAGTTGGTTTGCGGAATGAAATAGAAGGAGATTGGAAAATGTATTCTATGAGAATAGAAAAGAGAGGAAATAAAATAAAATAGTTATTATGATCATTGGTTCATTGGAATAAAATATATTAGGAATTAATAATAATATGTTTGGTAAGAGTAAAGAATATAGTTGAGATAAACTTAGAAGATTATTTAACCTTTTTATTAGATTAATTTTAATAATTTATTATAAAATTAATCTTAATAATTATTAACTAAGAATAATTATTAATTATTACTTAATTATTAATAAATTGTTAATTTTAAATAAAAATAATTATTAATTAGTAACTATTAATTAAATATTAAATATTAAATATTAAGTAGAAAATAAGAATATTTATTAATTGTTAATTAATTATAATTTAAAAAATTATTATTATTTAAAAATTAATTAATTAACTATTAACTAAAAAATTATTAATTAAAAAGCATTAAAATGGAAACAAATTTTATAAAGGCGTTCGAATTCTTTGTGGGAATCAATATCGCCACCCAAGTCTGAATTTATAAAAATGAATCCATTCGATTGCCTTCTCTTTCTAAAGTCTCACTTTTTTCAGTCTCAACACTTTAATTAACCAAAATGAAAATCATAACCCAACAAGAATTCACAGGCCGAAGAGATTTTAAGAAGTTGAAGCTCAACTTATGATACGAAAATTTTGAGATAGGGCTAATATATATGAGAACTTTTTGATTTGGAATTCCAGGACATTAAAATTACAGATTTTGAAGCTCATGTCATCTTTGGAAGATAATATTTTTACAGATTTTGAAGCAAGTGTAATTTTTTTTAGGTTTTGTTATTATTTAGACTTGTTAAAAGTTAGAAATTAGTTTGTTTTATATTTCTGTTTTTCTGTTGCATTTTCAAATTTACCGTCTAATTGCTTTTGGCGCCAAGTTGGTGTTTTCAACAAACTTGGCTATATAAACACTACTATAACAACTTTGCAAATAATCGAATACCAGAAATTTCTCCTGCTCCTCCACACTCTGTTCATTTTCTTTTCTTTTTGATTCTTCGATTTTGACATGGTATCAAAACAATTCAATTTGTGATTGCTTCTTCGTTTGATGCTGCCATGGCTCATGGAAATTCTTCTAATAATGTTGCAAATGCTGGCAATCGAATTGTTCTTAGATCTCCTGCTGTTGAGGATTCTAGTAGTCCATATTTTCTCCACAATGGGGATTATCCTGGATTTATTTTGATTTCTCATCCCATTACTGGATCCAACTACAACACGTGGCGTCGAGCTATGCTTATGGTTCTCACAGCTAAGAATAAAGTTTGTTTCATTGATGGATCTGTTGCAAAATCAGAGGCTGATGATCTTCTTCATAGTGCTTGGTTGAGATGCAATAGTTTGGTGATTTCTTGGTTACTTAATTCTACTGTTCAAGAAATTGCAAATAGTTTGTTATACTATTCTACAGCCTACGACATTTGGCGAGACCTCAAAGATAGGTTTCATCAGAGTAATGCTCCTCGTATCTTTCAAATCAAGACTAGTCTTATTACTCTGCATCGAGGTTCTATGGATGTTAGTGCTTATTACACTTGTCTCAAAATTCTTTGAGATGAATTGAAGGAGTTTCAACCTCTATCGGTTTGTCATTGTGGAGGAATGCAACCTTAGGCGGAATTCAAGCAACGAGAATGTGTCATGCAATTTTTGATGGGGTTGAATGATTCGTTTGCTCAAAATTCGTGATCAAATCTTTATAATGGATCCATTTCCTTCCATCACTAAAGTGTTTTCTCTGGTTGTCTAAGAAGAACGACAGAGGGTAATCAGTCAACCACATTTACCTTTCTTAGATTCTTCTTCACCTATTGTGCCTATTGTAGCAGTTTCTTATGGAAACCAGAAATTTAAGAGCAAATGTGATCGTCCTTTATGCACTCATTGCAATGCTCTTGGTCACACTGTTGAGAAATGTTACAAGCTCGTTGGTTATCCACCAAGCTATAAAGTCAAAGGTAGAAATACAACATCTAAAGCACAAATTCATTAAACTAGCTTTGTGGTGACTGATGATACAGAGCAATTTTTTGAAAGTTTAAGTTCTAGTTAGTGGAAGCAACTTATTGCTCTTCTTAGCTCTCAATTTAACATTGATTCTCAGTTCATTCAAGAATAGAAGCAGCCTGAACCCATAGTTTCTTATTTCAGTGGTATATTTTCTCTTTCTCTACTTGATTCAGCTTCTTATCCTTCACATATTTCTTAGATCATAGATACTAGAGCTACTCATCATATTTCTTGCTCACTAGATCTCTTTTAGTCATATCATTCTATTCATAACTCTCATTTTACATTGCCTAATGGTCATACTATCCCTATAACTCATATTGGATCAGTTTGGCTTTCTAATAGCCTTGTTTAAAGATGCTTGTATGCTCCTAAGTTTAAATTCAATTTGATATCCATAAGTTCTTTAACTCACAAACATCACTATCCAATCACCTTCTCTTCTTGCTCATGTATAATTCAGGATCTTACAACGGGCCAGATGATTGGGATGGAAAACAGATTTGGAAACCTCTATTTCTCGAGCTACAGAACCACTCCTCTTTCCAATTTGCTTATTTCTTCAGTTTGTAATAATGCTTTACTTACAGACAAAGAACTTTGGCACTTTGATTAGGCCATCCATCATTTGTAAAACTTCAAACATTAAAAGGTGATTTGGATGTTTCTTGCCATTCAAATAACTCTTTTCATTGTGATATTTGCCCATTGGCCAAACAAAAATGTTACCTTTTATGTTTGCACATTCTTTCTCCAAACAACATTTTCAATTGGTCTATATTGATATTTGGGGTCTTTTTACCCCTATATCAGTTGAAGGATATAGATATTTTCTTACCATAGTAGATGACTGTACACGATAAACTTAGGTTTATTTGCTCAAAAGCAAATCTGATGTACTTACCTTCTTCCTAGATTATTGTGCGTATGTTAAAAGTCAGTTTGAAACCACAATTAAATCTGTGAGATCAGATAATGCTCATGAACTAGCCTTTCATGACTTTTTTAAATCTCAAGGAATCATACCTTGCCACTCTTGTGTTGACACACCACAACAAAACTCTATCGTAGAGTGCAAACATCAACATATTTTAAATGTTGCTTGAGCTCTTCTCTTTCAATCCCATCTTCCATTACCCTATTGGAGTGATTGCATTTTAACCTCAGTCTATCTTTTAAACAGACTTCCTTAACTCATCTTAAATCAGCGAAGTCCTTTTGAGTTGTTGTGGAATAAAAAACCATTGTATATGCATCTTAAAGTGTTTGAATGCTTGTATTATGCCTCTACTCTCGCCAGAAACCGATCCAAGTTCTCACCTAGAGTAGCTCTAGCTATTTTTCTTTGTTATCCACCTGGTTTCGAGGGTTATATATTGTTAGATCTTGAATCTAATACAACCTATATTTCAAGAGATGTCTTTCATGAAAACATTTTTCCTTTCAAAACATCTTCCACACTTAAATCAACTTTTGATTTTGACATTTTTTCTAAAAAAGTCTTACCTTTTCCCATTGTCAATACCTCTTACCCTCTTGAGTCATTCTCCTCTCCTAAACCTTCCTCACAATCTATTCCATCTCAATCTACTAGAGCCCGTAGAACTCCTGCATATCTCACTAATTATCATTGTTATTCCGCATCCTCTCATAAAGGCTCCAGTAAGTATCCCTTATCTGCATTCCTTGGATATGACAAATTGTCATCTTCTCACAAAGCTTTTGTTCATGCTGTTTCATCATACACTGAACCAAGTTCATATGAACAAGTTGCTACATTCCTAGAATGGAAGGAAGTAATACATGTTGAGTTAAAGGCTTTAGAGGACAATGGTACTTGGACTGTTATGACTTTACTTGCAGGAAAACACCTTGTTGGTTGTCGACGGGTATATAAAGTAAGCTTAAGGCTGATGGAAGTTTAGAAGGGTATAAGGCTCGGTTAGTAGCCAAAGGATATACACAGCAAAAAGGTGTGGATTTTCTTGATATTTTTTCCCCAGTAGGTAACTTGGTTACAGTTAAAGTGCTTCTTGCTTTGGCATCCATTTATGGTTGGAGTTTTACACAATTAGATGTGAATAATGCTTTCTTACATGCTGATTTAGTAGAAGATGTGTACATGTCCTTGCCACCTAGGTACCATCAACAAGGACAGAAATTACCAGTCAATGCAGTTTGTAAACTTCATAAGTCAATCTATGATGTGAGGCAAGAATCTCGACAATGGTTTTCTAAGTTTTCTTCTGCTTTGCTTGCTATTGGTTTTAAACAGTCTCTTGCTAACAACTCACTCTTTACTAAGATACATGGTAATTCTTTCCTTGCCTTGTTAGTTTACATTGATGATATAATAATAGCAAGCAAAAACTTAGAGGAAGTTAGCAGTTTAATAGGTTACTTGAACAACTGTTTTAAACTCAAGGATCTTGGAAGTTTAAAATACTTGGTTTAGAAGTAGCGAGATCTGCCAATGGAATATTTCTTTCTCAAAGGCATTATGCTTTGCAACTTCTATTAAACATTAGATATCTTGGTTGTAAGCCTAAAAAAATTCCAATAGATCCTAGTGTTAAACTATCACTTGATCAGGGAGAATTGCTTGAAGATCCTACTCAGTTCAGAAGGCTGATTGGAAGACTCTTGTACCTTACAATTACCAGACTTGACATTTCATACTCTGTTAATTATTTGAGCCAATTTCTTGCCAAACCAAGGAAGCCTCATTTACAAGCAGTGTATAAAGGTCTTACAATATATCAAAGGCACGGTAAGGCAGGGTCTACTATTCAAGTCATCTTCTAAACTAGAATTGAGAGGATTTGCAGATTCAGATTGGGCAGCTTGTCCAGATAGCAGATGATCCATTAGTGGTTTTTGTATCTTTATTGGGGATTCACTAGTATCTTGGAAGTCCAAGAAACAATAGATAGTGTCAAGGTCATCTGCTGAAGTAGAATACAGGTCAATGGCAAATGCAACTGGTGAGTTTGTTTGGCTACTGAATCTTTTCAAATATCTACACATTGAGCATCCTAAGCCAGTTGTTTTGTATTGTGACAATCAAGCTACTTTACATATTACTACTAATCCAATATTCCATGAGAGAACAAAGCAAATAGAACTTGATTGTCATCTAGTTCGAGAGAAGGTACAGGCTGGTATGCTAAAGACTTTCATGTATCTTCACAGCATCAGATTGTAGACTTGCTTACAAAGCCTTTATATCCTAGACAGTTTCAAATGTTACTTAACAAGATGGGAGTATTTAACATATATACTCCATCTTGAGGGGGAGTGTTAAAAGTTAGAAATTAGATTGTTTTGTATTTTTATTTTTTTGTTGCATTTTCAAATTTACTACCTAATTGCTTTTGGCGCCAAGTTGGTGTTTTCAACAAACTTGGCTATATAAACACTACTGTAACAACTTTGCAAATAATCGAATACCAAAAATTTATTCTGCTACTCCACACTCTGTTCATTTTCTTTTCTTTTTGATTCTTTTATTTTAACAAGACTTAAAATCAATATTTCTAATGTTATTTCGTTTTTACTACTTCCAATTTGAAAAAACCCATTCCTTCTCTCATCAAACTTTTGAAACTTGTAGCCTGAGTGTCAAGGCCCAGCCCGTTCACCAGGCCATCGGCTGGCATCCCCTTAGCACTCTGGCCCCAGGTTTACCTCGACACAATCGTACTGTCCACTTTGGAAGCCCAACAGGCCCTTCAGGGCTTTGTCGGGGAATAACACCCCAATTCAAATCCGCATGTCTAGAACCCTTGACCTCTTGCAAGTGTTGAGACATGCTAACCTCTAGGCCTAATGGTTAGCATGTCTCAACACTTGCAAGAGGTTAAGGGTTCGAGACATGCGAACGCGAATTGGGGTGTTATTCCCCAACAAAGCCATGAAGGGCCAGTGGGGCTTCCAAAGTGGACAGTACAGTTGAGACGAGGTAAACCTGGGACCAGAGAACCTAGGGGATGCCAGCCGACAGACTGGTGATACAGGTTAGGCCTAATGGTTAGCATGTCTCAACACTTGCAAGAGGTCAAGGGTTCGAGACATGCGGACGCGAATTAGGGTGTTATTCCCCAACAAAGCCGTAAGGGGCTTGTGGGGCTTCCAAAGCGGATAGTACGGTTAAGTCGAGGTAAACCTGGGCCGAAGTGCCTAGGGTATGCCAGCCGACGGCTTGGTGAATGGGTTGGGCCTTGACAATAAACGCCCGTTTTATTGTCAAGGCCTAGCCTGTATCACTAGACCGTCGGCTGGCATCCCCTTGGCCCTTTGGCCCCTCACAGTTTTATCGGGGAATAACACCCTAATTCGCGCCCGCATGTCTCGAACCTTTGACCTCTTTCAAGTGTTGAGACATGCTAACCATTAGGCTTAGGCCTAATGGTTAGCGTGTCCCAACACTTGCAAGAGGTCAAGAGTTTGAGACATGCAGATGCGAACTGGGGTGTTATTCCTCGATAAAACCTTGAGGGGGCTAGTGGGCTTGCCAAAGAGGACAGTACGGTTAAGTCAAGGTAAACCTAGGGCCAGAGGGCCTAGGGGATGCCAGCCGACAGACTGGTGATACAGGCTAGGCCTAATGGTTAGCATGTCTCAACACTTGCAAGCGGTTAAGGGTTCGAGACATGCGGACGCGAATTAGGGTGTTTTCCCTCGACAAAGCCGTGAGGGGCTTGTAGGGCCTCCAAAGCGGACAGTATGGTTAAGTCGAGGTAAATCTGGGCCGGAGTGCCTAAGGGATGCCAGTCGATGGCCTGGTGAACGGGCTGGGCCTTGACAATAAACATACGTTTTATTGTCAAGGCTCAGCCCGTATCATGAGGCCGTCGGCTGGCATCCCCTTGGCCCTCTAGCCCTTCACGGCTTTATCGGGGAATAACACCCAATTCGCATCCGCATGTCTCGAACCCTTGACCTCTTGCAAGTGTTGAGACATGTGGATGTGAATTTGGGTGTTATTCCCTGATAAAACCTGAAGGGGGCCAGTGGGCTTGCCAAAGAGGACAGTACGGTTGAGTCAAGGTAAACTTGGGGTTAGAGGGCCTAGGAGATGCCAGCCGACAGGCTGGTGATACAGGCTAGGCCTAATGGTTAGCATGTCTCAACACTTGCAAGAGGTTAAGGGTTCGAGACATGCGGACACAAATTGGGGTGTTATTCCCTGATAAAGCCGTGAGGAGCTTGTGGGGCTTCTAAAGCGGACAGTACAGTTGAGTTGAGGTAAACCTGGGGTCGGAGTGCCTAAGGGATGCCAGTGGACGACCTACTAAAATGGGCTAGCCCTTCACAATATATTATTTTATTTATTTGCATATAGTACACACTTTTATATGTATTTCTTACTAGGCTTTCCCCAAAACTCACCCTCCTTACTCACCATCCCAGATAGGTCACCAGTGCACGTACCATCCGCTGCAATATGATAATTGAAGAAGCTTCCTAGAAGTTTAAAGTGCTCAGTGACCAAGTATAAGTAGAATTTTATATTTATATTTAGACTAGTGTATGCACAGTAGGTGTGTTTAATTGAGATGCAAGTGATTAGATATTAAGTTTTAAGAATATAAATCTTATAATGGGATGTAAGATTTTACAGATAAATATTTTATTGTTGATACATTAAATTTTTTATTTATTTATTGTTGATGGTATAGTGAGTTGACGAAAAAGAAAAGAAGAAAATGTGGAGTATACTTATATTGACATCTAATGCAAACTAGAAGATAGTAAGTGAATACGTGTTTTAAAAAGAAAAAGTTGATTCGAAATTCTATAAATTTGAACGTTATAAAAGTGTTATCAGAGTAAGGTTTGCCTAGTAGGTATCAGTGTAAGTAGGTTAAGAATTGAATTACATCTCACACTGCTTGCATTGTCTGAATATAAATGGTAAAGGATAGTTAGAAATGGGATTAAATGTCGATCGATAAAGAAATATTGATGGTTAACAAGAAGAACGAGGATGATAGTCATGAATATTTTAGAAAACTGTTGTAGAATGAAGTTCTGAATGATTGAGAAAGATTAACGAAATTGGGTTTATGTCTAATTGGAGAAGATTGAGAACCATAGTGAAAATGAATGGTGTGAATGGAAATGCAAATTGTTAGTGAATAATATAGATGTTATATGGAAAAGCAAGTACAATTGAATGAGATATATATGTAATGATAAAAAAAATGCTTGATTGAGGTATGTACTATTCTAAGGATAATAAAATGATTTTATAAGATGTGATTGATGTGAAAATTGATAGGGATTAGTAGAGCTAATAAGATTCCTAATAAATGGCATAGATATGATATGGAAATATTGATGTAAGTAAGTACAAAGATTGAGTGTTATGGATAAGTACCAAATCAATAAATCTCAAGATATTAAATTATCAGAGTATTTGGGTTGAATTTGGATGACCAAATTCTTTAAAGGTGGGGAGGATGTGAGGACTTCAATTTTTTTATATATTCGATATAAGCTACAGAGTGTAGGAATTTAAAAGAGAAAACTTATTTTTAAAATAATTAATGAAGGGTTTGTTCGATAAGGTTCAAGGAGATACTTGGTGAGGGCTCCACCAGGACTTTTTCTGTTTAGATCGAAGTGAGATCCTAAAATGATGATATTTAAGGTGAATACTTTTGTTTTTCTATGGAGATTAAAGGTATTAAGGTTATTTAATATGAAGGTTGGTCAAACTAGTCAATGTTTGACCAAAATTGATTTAAATTAATTTAATTTAAGCACATGGAAATTAGAAATATGGAAATTTGGGAATAATAAAATATTTCATGGTATAAGTGTAAATAAAGGAAAGTTTAGGGAGAATTTTAAGAGTGAACCATGTGGCTATTTTTCATTGGCTGGAACAATAATAAAATTAGACAAATGATATGAATATTCAGCCATTTTTTAGATGCATAGCCGACTTTCCTTCTCTGTTTGTTTCTGCTGCAGCAACGTTTTTTTTTCTTCTTTCTCCTTGTCGTTCATCACGTTCCAGCCCTTAAATCCCCACCTTCTCATCACCAAATCACCTAAGTTACTTCATAGAAATTAATCTTCACTCCCATAGCTCCCTAACCATCTAAAAATCTCAGCCAAAAAATCATCAAAACCAAGCTCCCCTGCTGCCGGACAGTCACGGTTTTACACAGGTAAATTCCAGCCTTTGTTTCCTTTATTCTTGCTTCTTGTTTATGGTTGAATTGGATGTGTAAATGATGTATAAGATCATGGTTTGAAGTGGAAACATGTAGGAACCATATTAGGAGGTCTGGTCATGGTGTTTTATGGGCTGTAAGTGGCGTAAATATCAGTGGTGAATGGCGTGAAAGACAGAAAAAAATAAGGCTGAACAGAAAAAAAAATATAGACATGGATTTTAATTGATCAGAACATAGGTTTGGTGTATTTGACCATGATGATTAAAGGGGGATAAGCATGGTGTTTGAAAGGTTGATGAATGGCGTGAACGGCGTGATTAAAGGGCTGGAATTTCTGTTGTAAAGGGCGTGAGTGACAGGGTTGAAATTTAGGTGTTGTTGGCGTGAAACGTGAAGAAAAGGGGGGCTGATGAGAGCGTCAATGCTAGGAAACTAATGGCTGACCATAATTAAATCATTAGTCATAAGACTTAGTGAAACAAAAACAGAAAAATTAGGATAGCTTGTACAGCCGGCCAAGGAAGAATTGTTGACTGATTTTAGTGATGAGTGGTGTGAAAATGTAAAGAAGGAAGGTCAACAATGGAGGCTAAAACAAAAAAAATAAAAATGGAATCATGAGAATAGCCGGCTGTAAAAGAAAAAAAATAAAGAAAGATGAAAAAAAAATAAAGAAAGATGATGAAGATGGCGTGAAGAGTCAAAAATGGAGGCTAGTCATGAAGAAAATATAGCTATAAAGCATAAGTAATCAAAATATGAATTTAGTCAACATGGGCTGCCGGTTGTAGAGGAAAATGGGAGAAAGAGTATTGACTTTTGATGCTAAATGGTAGAAAAATTTTGAGTAGGAAGGCATCACATGCACTTAGGTTCATTGATTAAAATGAAATAATGAATTTATTTTCATAGAGGCCATTCGGCCATAGTGGAAGAGGGAAGAAGATTCATCATCACACCATCTTTTCATCATCACACCATCTTCTTCCTTCTTCTACTATGGCCGAATGGCCTCTATGAAAATAAATTCATTATTTCATTTTAATCAATGAATCTAAGTGCATGTGATGCCTTCCTACTCAAAATTTTTTCACAATTTAGCATCAAAAGTCAATACTCTTTCTCCCATTTTCCTCTACAACCGGCAGCCCATGTTGACTAAATCTATGTTTTGATTACTTATGCTTTATAGCTATATTTTTTTCATGACTAGCCTCTATTTTTGACTCTTCACGCCATCTTCATCATCTTTCTTTATTTTTTTTATTTCTACAGCCGACTATTCTCATGGTTCTATTTTTATTTTTTTTTGTTTTAGTCTCCATTGTTGACCTTCCTTCTTTACATTTTCACACCACTCATCACTAAAATCAGTCAACAATTTTTCCTTAGCCGGCTGTACAAGCTATCCTAATTTTTCTGTTTTTGTTTCACTAAGTCTTATCACTAATAATTTAATTATGGTCAGCCATTAATTTCCTAGCATTGACGCTCGCATCAGCCCCCCTTTTCTCCACTTTTCACGCCAACAACAACTAAATTTCAACCCTGCCACTCACCCCTTTACAACAGAAATTCCAGCCCTTTAATCACGCCATTCACGCCATTCATCAACCTTTCAAACACCATGCTTATCCCCCTTTAATCATCATGGTCAAATACACCAAACCTATGTTCTGATCAATTAAAATCCATGTCTATATATATTTTTCTGGTCAGCCTTATTTTTTTCTGTCTTTCACGCCATTCACCACTGATATTTACGCCACTTACAGCCCATAAAACACCATGACCAGACCTCCTAATATGGTTCCTACATGTTTCCACTTCAAACCATGATCTTAATCATTTACACATCCAATTCAACTATAATCAAGAAGCAAGAATAAAGGAAACAAAGGCTGGAATTTACCTGTGTAAAACCGTGACTGTCCAGCAGCAGGGGAGCTTGGTTTTGATTTTTATTGGCTGAGATTTTTAGATGGTTAGGGAGCTATGGGAGTGAAGATTAATTTCTATGAAGTAACTTAGGTGATTTGGTGATGAGAAGGTGGTGATTTAAGGGCTGGAACATGATGAACGACAAGGAGAAAGAAGAAAAAAAACGTTGGTGCAGCAGAAACAAACTGAGAAGGAAAGTCAGCTATGCAGCTCAAAAATGGCAGAATTTTCATCTCATTTGTCTACTTTTATTATTGTTCCAGCCAATGAAAAATAGTCAGATGGTTCACTATTAAAATTCTCCCTAAATTTCCCTTTATTTACACTTATACCATGAAATAATTTATTATTCACAAATTTTCAGATTTTTAATTTTCATTTGCTTAAATTAATTAATTTAAGTCAATTTTGGTCAAATATTGACTAGTTTGACCAACTTCTATATTAAATGACCTTAATACCCTTAATCGTAAAATTGCGTAAGTTTCTACTTTGACGCTTGATCTTCTATCAATTCACATGACCTAAAGCTTTATTACATATAAAATTATTCACCGTAAATATCATCATTCTAAGGTTTCACTTCGATCTGAACAGAGAAAATCCTGGTGGGGCTCTCACCGAATACCTCCTTGAACCTTATCAAACAGACCTTTCATTAATTATTTTAAAAATAAATTTTCTTCTTTAAATTCCTACACTCTGTAACTTATATCGAATATATAAAAAAATTGGGGTCCTCACAAATCATCTTATTTATTTTTATTTTTTGAAAAAAAAATAAAAAATTTTAACACAAAGTTAGAAAATTAAATAGATCAAAATAATAATAAAAAAACTTATAAAATATTTAAAATTTTTATTTAGTTTGACCCTAATTCGTTTTTCTCAATATAAATTCATATTAGACTAATCCCCATTATCACTTTTTCTTTTTATTTGTCGTAGTCTCCATTTGTTTAATATTAAAATTATTTATTTATTACTTTATTTTCTCCTTTATAGCCTTCTATTTTCATATTTAAAGAAGTTTTTTTGAAAATTTTTTATTCATAGATTATTTTTTATAATTTTTTGTGCTTATTTGTGTTTAAGTTTTAAATATTTATTTTTGGAATTTTTGCTTTATGCTATACTTTTATCATTTTTTTGAATTTTTATATTATTTTTGATATTTTTAGTATTTAATTCGAATGTTTACAAACTAAATTTTTTTAGTATTTGATTTGAATTTTTTAAAAATTTTAATACAAAATTTGAATTTTTTACATGAATATTTAGTTTAGTTCCTTTAAAAAATTCTTTGATTTTTAAATTTTCTTCCTTCACCATTTTTCATACCTTTCACTTCTTTTTTTTATTTTAACTCTAAAAAATAATAAGTATTTATAAAAAGAAAAAATTGTAAATATTTGATTTAATGGTAAATTACATAAACATACATTGTGGTTAGAGACAGATTAAATGTGGTACCTGTTATTTAAAATTTAACATTTAACCACCATGAGATTTATTTTCGTACCACTTTAACCCAAACCGTTACTTTTTTTAATTCTTTTTTTTCATTTGTTTAAGCTCGAAACCATATGAATAGCCGAAAAAGAGAAAAAAGAAGATAGGAAAAACAATTTTAAAGAGAGAAAAAATAGTTGAAGTAGACAAAAAAAAAAGAAAAAATATAACAATATGGGGTAAAGCGAAACGTAAATAAATCTTAGAGTAATTAAGTGTCAAAGTTTAAACATCAGGTACCATATTTAGTTTGTCCCTAACCACAATGTATGTAATTTACCCTTGATTTAATTCTTTTCAGTTTTTTTATTTGAACTTTTTATTATCCCTCTCTTTTCTTCATATAGTAAGTTCATATTTATTCGCATATTTAGTATTTTAACATTAAAAAGATTTAAAAATCAATATTTTTATTTCAATTAAAAAATATCACATAAGAAACTAAAAACTATCACTTGGCTAAATTTATTTTTAATATTTTAATTTTAAGAAAAAATTAAAACTAATTATAAATTAAAAAATAACTTTTAAGCTAATAATTAATGAAGTGCCATGAGACAATCACTCACTCATTTAGGAATAAATTTTATACCCATCAATATTTTAACTCATACTGTGCAATGGTTTTTTGTGATATCCCATATATTTAATTACCGTTTAATCTTATTTATATAATTAATTAAGAATATCGAATATTTTATAATTTATAAATTGTTAATTATTTTAGGTGTAAAGGGAAAATAGCGAGTGGGCCCCACTGATATTCTAAGGTTTTGATGGAGGTGGAACTTGATGGATTCGATATTCAAGGCCTAAAATTATGATGGTAAGCATCCCAACCTCAAACTCAATTATTTATGCATGTTTTGAAAAATGCACAACAATTTGAGAAATGACAGTTTAGTCCATAAACAGTAAATTTTTGTGAATAACGATCAAACTAAATGGACTTTTGACCTACTATCTGTAATAGATAATTTCTCATGAAATATAGTTTTAGAACATGTAGGCAGATGGAGTAAATTAGATATAAAAACAGAAATTTACGTGATTTTATGGTTAGGATTATTTTGGTAATTTCACCCAAATAAGTACCTGAATCTCAACAAAAGCTCCACCAACAATTAGAGCATGTTAGATAGAGCTGTTTTATGATTAAATGAAATATTTTGGAGATTAGATAAACTATTTTTAACTAAATCAAACTTCAATGGCAAAATTGGAAAGTTTCATTAAGTGTATAGGCGTTTTGGTAATTTTGCAAGAGAGATATTTTAAAATAAAATTTTCTACCTATTTCTACACCATGGCCGGTCATCATCTTCAACCTCTCTTCATGTCACCATAGCCAACCTTTGAAGAAAGAAAAAGCTTCCAAAAACATAGTGAAAAATAAACCGAAACAAAAAAATTTCTTAACAATCTGTATCTATTTTTCAGTGCTGTTTCTCTTAGTACCCAAATCATAGCCCAAAGTGGCCATTTGCATAGTGAAGGCTTCTCCAAGTGGTTCGGCCAAGGTGAGAATTCTAAGAACCTTAGACTTTTTCATGGATCTGTAGTTATTTACCAAGTGTTTAAGATGTCTTCATGCTTCTTTTAGCTTAAATAAATTTAAAATCATGAAATGGGATCTCAAGGGTTTTGGCCATGACTAGGGAAGCTTGAATTTCATGCCATTCAATGTGAAATTCATGTAGAAATGGTGTAGAAGTTTAGTGGAATTAGTTTGGAATTAGAAAGGAAGCTTAAATTGAAGAAATACCAAGTGTAGAGAGAAAAAACCCATTCGGCCAACATAAGATGAAGATGAATTCTTGTCACATCAATTTGTTTTAGGCTCTAAAATAATGTACAAATTATTCTAAGACTGTAGGCGTGATCCAAATCGAAAACGGAGCTGTTTAGTGCAAGTTGTAGTTTTAGCACCGATAGAAATTAGACTGCATTTAGAGCTACAACAAACAATGTATTAGAAATTAATTAGTCAAATATTTTTTTAATTAAAATATAGTGAATTATCGAGTTTGGATGATGAATTTGCAGTCTTGAGATCAGAAGGTGCTACCGGTGCTGATGAGTCAGATATCAAGAAATTAAGAGGTAAGGGATAAATGTATGAAGCGTAGGGATACTTCGTTGCATGCTTTGATAAATTTCACCTTTTATGTAATTGGAATTGATATTTTGGATGGAATTTAAAAAATGGAAATTGTTGTTTAAAGTTGTATTTTCATGTAGGGGATTAGGTTAAAACAAACCGTTATGCGGCCAAAATTTTTCTAAGCTAACCTAAACCCTTAATTTCATCTTTTGGCATGTTATTTTGAAAATAAAAGAAAATGAATTTAGGTGTTTGAACTTAAGATCCCTAGATATGATTTATTGATTATTAAATCACAAATTCAGCTACTGAAATAATATTTTGTGTTACTTTATCTATTTTCTAATGCTTGAATATTTTTACGTATTTTATGGTGTTCAAATAAATTATTTTGAATGCTAAATATTGGTTTGAGGTTATATGGTACATTTTAATATATTTAAATATATTGAATTTTATGAATTTAATGCTTATGAAATTATTTAAGACATGATTTAATGAATTTATCTCAATAGCTTTGAAAATATTTATGAAATGTTTTTAGACTCTTGGCCCCATAGCTACCTGGGGGTACAAGCATTTCCATTCCGTTCCGATGCTATTAACTCTAGCCTAGTCTTCAGCTCTCATAAGTGTCACTTGGCTAGTGTACACACTATGGCCCCTTGACTATGGCCATACGTCTACTATAGTGTATGAGACTATTGAGTGAAGCCTAGTCTCTACTAAACTTATATTGAGGTAGTAAATCCTTGGTTAACATAGATCCAGGCATTTCCAGATTTGATTTGTTTTCAATTTCGATTTACATACTTTCTATATTTTGTGATTTGAATAATATGTTTTGTGAATTATATTTATTTGAAATATTTTTTAGAAAAGTGATATAAATATGATTTATAATATTTACGGAGTAACTTCTGTTTTCTGATTTATTTAAGTGATGTTTGACATATGCTAATGGATATTTACTGAATTTGTGATTTAATTAAATACTACTAAATTCTCTATAATGGACTTGGATGCCAGGATACGTGAGTTGCTCCAAAGCATCCTTCCATACTCACCTGATTATCTAATCCACTATAGTATCTTTTTCGATAGATCGTACCCAAATGATTTTAAATTATTGATTCATGGTTTTCGTATAAAATTCTGTTTATTTCAAACTGCATATAGGATACGTTGTATCAACAATTGTATATATATTTCTTAATGAGCAATTAACTCACTCTTTTATTTTTCCACTCCCAGATTATCTACAGTAGTTAGGTCTGCTTTTTGGAGGACCTGATTTTGGTATTCCTCAGGCGACTATCTTGTTTCGTCGAGATATAAGGCATTTTTTTTTATTATTCAGACTTTTTGTATAGTGCACTTTTATGTTCATAATGCTTAGGATGTAAAATATAAGTTAGTTGTTTTACGAGAATTTGGAAATTAATTATATTGTATTAAGAGTTTGAAATTTGAATACTGGGATTTGTATAAAATAATAAATTTTATTTTTGGATTTAAGATCGACACCGCAGATAGCCTAACCATAAATGATATGATTATGTAAAATTGATTAAACATTTGATATTTTGGTACGTGACAGATAAGTTGGTATCAGAGTGAGGTTGGCTGATGTCTGCTCATGTCTTATGATTAGAAACGATATACTTCCTAAATAGTACTGTACTTTTTTGAATATATAAATAAATTGTGTGACAAAAATTCGTTTTGTGCATTCGTTGTAGTACAGTATGTCTGAAGTGCGAAGGGTATCAGATGGGGCAAGGGATGCCCCAAGCGTGTACAGCTCTCCCCAGAGCTAACTTCGAAGCCAATACTGGAGCCAACTCTCCCTCCATAGCCTGAGAGTCCAAATACGAGAATTTCTAGGCTGGAAAGAGTAGTAGCAGACTTTATAGCCAGTTTTAACAGAGCATAGGCACCAGAGTCTATGCAGCGCCCACCTCCACTAGTAAATATTCACCCTGTGCCCACTCTAGAGCCACGACCGTAGCCACAACTACAGCCAGTACAACCCCTACTGCATCTTCAGCCACAGATTTCAGAGCAATCGAAGTGGGTACCTGTTAGGGGTTTTGATGCTACGTTGATCCAATAGTTTAAGAAGTTGAATCTACCGATGTTTAGATGAGAGAAGGATTTAAGGGTTGCTGAGGAATGGGTTAATGAGGTAGAAAAGTTGTTCGATTATAAGACTTGTTCTGAGACTAAAAAAAGTAGGCATCGCTACTTTCTTATTGGTGGGTGATGCTGAGTATTGGTGGAAGTCCACCAAGACAGTTTTGTTAGCTAGATACCCAGTAGTGATATGGGAGGTTTTCCTAGAGGATTTCTATAAGCATTATATTCCCAGTATAGCACAGATGAAATTAAAGTCAAAGTTTATGAATTTGAAACAACGGAGTATGACTGTGGACCAGTATGAGTCCAAATTCACTGCTCTCAGCCGTTTCGATCCAAAGGTAACAGGAGTGAAAGGCATAAGATCAAGCAGTTTGTATTTGGGTTGAAGGTATCTATCAGAAATGGTTTGGCCCTGTTTGACATTTCTACTTATGATGAAGTAGTCCACCAAACCCAATTGTGTGAGTAGAATTATGAGGCGAAGCAGGCGGAGTTTGGTTTTCAAGCTAAGAGTAAAGGAAAAGAGAGGGTACGACGGGGTTCAAATGACA
Organism: Heritiera fomes; assembly: GCA_032173925.1. Classification (NCBI taxonomy): domain Eukaryota; kingdom Viridiplantae; phylum Streptophyta; class Magnoliopsida; order Malvales; family Malvaceae; genus Heritiera; species Heritiera fomes. The sequence continues at coordinate 23,639,803 of JAPDPM010000015.1, forward strand.
AAGGAGATATGAGGCCAGCTAAGAAGCCTATAAGTGTTGTAATCAGGGAGAAGGTTGCTGGAGATAGATCTACGAGATACACTGGCACTGGTAGATCTATTACTCCTTAAAGGGGCTCTGTAACCAGGTATAAGCAGTGTGGGAGGTCGCACGGTGACAGACCTTGCTATTGGGCTATAGGAGCCTATTTTAAGCGTGGACAAAGAGGTCATTTAATTAGAGATTGCCCTAAGGACAAGGAGATATTGCCAGTAGCCACAGCAACAGCACTTGCAGCTAAGGAGTCAGAGAAGGTGACATCGCCTGCGCCGTAGAGAGCTACAATAACTGAGAAAGGGAAGCAAACGGTGACACAAGGTAAGGTGTACACACTCGATAAGGAGTCTGCAGATGCTTCTTTTGACATTATTCGGGGTAAGATTTCTATTTTTGATAAAACTACAATTGCATTAATAGATCCGGGTTCTAGACATTCATTTATTTCTCTTGCATGTACTGCTACAATACTGGTAAAACCCGAACCTTTAGGATATTCACTGCATATTATTACTCTTTTTAAGGAATCACAAATGACTGATGTTGTGTATCGAAATTGTAAACTAAGGATAGGAGAAAAAGAAACCATAGCTAACCTAGTTTTGTTAAATATTTATGATTTTGATGTAATTTTAGGGATGAATTAGTTAGCTACAAATTATTTTAGTGTAGATTGCTACACTAAGTATATAATTTTCACCCAACCTGAAAAATATATTGTAAAGTTGTCTACCTAGAAATGAAATTAAAGATTTTATTGAAATCCATTCGATTTGAATTTAAGAAACTTAAAAATATGCTTGATTTTGAAGGGTTTATTGCATATGTGGAGGATGTTGAAGAGAAACGTCTAGAGTTACACGAGATTCCTTGGTTAAGGATATTCCAAATGTGTTTCCAGATGAATTACCGAGACTTTCACCCGATCGAAAGATTGAATTCACTATCAATTTGGTAGCTGATACTGAACTCATTTCAAAACCCCTTTACCGGATGGCACTAGTCGAGCTAGATGCGCTCAAGAAGCAGCTCCAGGAGTTATTAGACAAGGGTTTTATCAGTCCGAGCATCTCTCCTTGGGATACACTAGTCCTTTTCGTTCGGAAGAAAGATGGTAGGTTACTACTTTGCATTGATTACCAGTTGCTCAACAAGGCTACTATCAATAATAAGTATCCTCTTCCCCGGATAGATGATTTATTTGATCAGCTCAAGGATGCTTAGGTGTTCTCTAAGATTGATCTTAGATCGGGATATCATCAATTGAAAATTTGAGAGAGTGATGTCCCTAAAACTGCCTTTAGAATTGGGTACGACCACTACAAGTTTCTGGTTATGCCACTTAGGCTTACAAATGCCCTTACAGCATTTATATATCTGATGAATGAGGTTTTCAAGCCTTATCTAGATAAGTTTGTCATCGTATTTATTGATGACATTCTGGTGTATTCTAAGTCTCGGGAAGAATATGAGTAGCACTTATATATTTTTCTACAGACCTTCAGAGATAAAAAGTTGTATGCTAAATTCAGTAAGTGCGAATTCTGGCTAGATCAAATCACTTTTCGGGGGCATGTGGTATCAAAAGATGGGGTGTCAATTGATCCGTCTAAAGTTGAGGTTATTATGAAGTGGGAAAGATCGAAGACGGTGACTGAGATTCAAAGTTTTCTGGGTTTGGCCGGATATATGTTGAGGGTTTCTCCAGACTAGCTGCTCCTCTGACACGTCTCATATGCAATGGTGTAAAATTTGAATAGAATAATGCTTGTGAGCACAGCTTTCAGGATTTGAAGCAGAGGTTGACTACCCCATCGAGTGGTTCCGCAGGGTTTTCAATGTACAGTGATGTCTCCTAATAGGTTTGGGTTGCGTGCTGATGCAGCATGGGAAAGTGATCACCTATGGGTCTCGTCAGTTAAAGGACAACAAGAGGAATTATCCCGCACATGACCTAGCGCTTGCTGCCGTGGTGTTTGTTTTGAAGATATGTCGGCACTATTTGTATGGTGAGAAATTATAGGTATACATCTACCACAAAAGCTTGAAATATCTACTCTCGTAGCATGAATTAAGTATAAGGCAGTGTAGATGGATGGGCTACTAAAAAACTATGACTGCTAGATATTATATCACTCGGGGAAGGCGAATATAGTAGCAGATTCCTTGAACAGGAAACATTTGGGCATGGTTTCTTACATGATAGTGTGGGAATATGAGATATTAGAGCAGTTTGTGAGAGCTTGGATGTTACTCCTTCTAAGAGATATGAATTAGTAGCCAGTTTTCGAATTAAACCAGATTTGATGAATCAAATCAGAAACACTCAGAGGAAGGATCCAGGTTGTATTGAAATTGCCAGCCAGTTGCAGTTGGGAATTTAGTTAAAGTTCATGATTGGCATAAATGGCATTCTGAGGTTCCAGAACTAGATTTGTATTCCCAAGAATAAACAGCTGCGGGAGTTGATTTTAGCAGAGGCTCATACTTCTAAATACACTTTACATCCTAGCAGTAACAAGATGTATCAAAATCTGCGTAAGGTGTACCAGTGGTCTAACATGAAGAGAGACATCGTCGAGTTTGTTGCAAGATGTCTCACCTATTAGCAAGTAAAAGTGGAACATCAGAAAACTGTTAGATTACTTCAACCTCTGCAGATTTCGATGTGGAAATGGGAGCACATCACCATGGATTTCATCATGGGTTTACCAAGGACCAAACGAAATCATGATGCGATCTGGGTGATTATTGATAGGTTAACAAAGTATGCCTACTTTCTGGCTATTAAGTCCACAGATTCTCTGAGTGCCCTAGCTGATTTTTATGTCAGGGAGATTATGAGATTACATGGTGTTCCAATGAGCATTACTTTCGATAGAGATTCTCAATTTACTTCTCATTTTTAGGAGAGATTTCAAGAGGCTATGGCATCTCGTTTGAACTTCAGTACATCTTTTCATCTACAGACTGATGGTCAGTTTGAGCTCACTATCCAAACACTCGAGGATATGTTAAGAGCTTGTGCATTAGACTTTAAAGGCTCCTGAGACGATCATCTTCCACTAGTGAAATTCGCCTATAATAACAGTTATCATTCCAGTATCGGCATCACACCTTATGAAGTTTTGTATGGTTGGAGATGTTGATGTCCTATTGCTTAGGAAGAAGTTGGCAATAAGAAAATTCTTGCTCCTGATATGGTTGAGCAGGCTTCTAGAGATGTTCGGTTAATATATGATAGATTGAAGGCTGCTCAAAGTCAGCAGAAAAGTTTTGCAGATGTCAGACGCTAACCTTTGGAGTTTGCTGTGGGTGACTTGGTGTTCCTAAAAGTTTCACCTTCTAATGGGATTATGAGAATTAGGAAGAAAGGCAAGTTGAGTCCTCGATATATCAGACCTTTTGAGATCTTAGATCGAGTGGGAGATGTAGCATATCAATTGGCATTATCACTAGAGTTTTCTAGTGTACATAATGTCTTTCTTATGTCCATGCTCCGGAAGAATCATCCGGATCCATCTCACATAATTCAGTATAAAAAGCTGGAGATCAGAAAGGATATAAGTTACGTGGAGAAACCGATTCGGATCTTGGATTGAAAAGAGAAAGTACAAGGGTCTAAGACGATTCCTCTTGTTAAGGTTCTCTGGTAGTACCACACTGAAGAGGAAGCTACCTGGGAGCTAGAGAGCCTAATGAAAGAAGTACCCAGAGTTATTCGTCAAACAGGTCTAATCAAATTTGGAGGACCAAAATTCAAAAGGTGGGGAGGATATGATATCCCATATATTTAATTACTGTTTAATCTTATTTATATAATTAATTAAGAATATCGAATATTTTATAATTTATAAATCATTAATTATATTTTAGGTGTATAAGCAAAATAGTGAGTGGGCCCCACTGATATTCTAGGGTTCCAATAGAGGCGAAACTTGGTGGATTCGATATTCAAGGCCGAAAATTATGATGGTAAGCATCCCAACCTCAAACTCAATTATTTATGCATGTTTCGAAAAACATGTAATAATTTGAGAAATCACGATTTAGTCCATAGGCCATCGAAATTTTTGTGAATAACGGTCAAACTAAATGGACTTTTGACCCACTGTCTGTAATAGATGATTTCTCATGAAATATAGTTTTAGAACATGTAGACAGATGGAGTAAATTAGATGTAAAAACAGAAATTTACATGATTTTACGGTTAGGGTTATTTTGGTAATTTCACCCAAATAGGTACTCGAACCTCAACAAAAGCTCCACCAACGATTAGAGCAAGTTAAATAGAGGTGTTTTATGATTAAATGAATATTTTAAAGATTAGATAGACTGTTTTCAACTAAGTCAAACTTTAGGGGCAAAATTGAAAAGTTTCATTAAGTGTAAGGGCATTTTGGTAATTTTAAACGAGAGATATTTTAAAATTGAATTTTCTGCCTATCTCTATACCATGGCTGGTCATCATCTTCAACCTCTCTTCATGTCACCATAGCCAACTGATAAGTCTGTAAAATATAAATTTTTTAGAGTATTATATTGCATCAAGTTTGATTAAAATTTTGGAATTTTAATGTATTTTCTTCTTAATTTAATTAAATTTTCTTCATGTGTAAGAATTTCAAGAATAATGAGAAAATTGAGAAAATGGCAAGAAAATCAAAGAAAATGCTTGGATTTGATGTTTAAATTCTAACCTCAAACTTATCCATTCTTTAAATCCTAAACCCTATTTCTACAACCTTACCCTTAAACCTTACACTTGTTACTCAAAACTCTCTTAAACTCCAAAACCCAATAAATTACCCTTTAAACTCAACCCAAACTAGCATTTCATTGAGTTTCAGCCCAAAAAGGAAAGGCAGCCCGTATAAGCTAGCTGCCCAAACTTTTGAAGAGCCCAAAGTGAAGGAAAGGAGGGAGCCCAAGACTTGAAGGAACCATACCTGTAACAACAAAAGGAGAGGAGCCGTATGAAGGAAGAGGTGTGAAGGAGGGCTAGTGACAGGAGCTCATCTTCAACCTTTATTGTATTTGTTTCTTTATGACTTTCCCTAGTTTTAGGAGAAGGGGCTGGTGATAGCAGCCATCGTCTTCAGCCATTTCTTGCATTTGAGTCTTTATATTTTTCCTTAGTTTAAGCATGGTGAAGAATGGTTAACGAGTGGAGTTTCAGTTCTTCATCATCATTTACTGTTTTGCTTAGACTTTAGTTTTCAAGGTTTTTTTTAAATCGGTTCTTGCTTTAGATTTGCGTTTTAACTTTTATTTGTTTTTTTTTTTTAAGTTTTAAAGTAGCATTCAGTACTTTGCAATGTATTCAGAAACTTTTAACTTAGATTCGTTTAAGCAATTTTAAATTACTAAAGTTTAGTTTTAAATTTTTATTTTATGCTTCAAGCTTTACAATTTTGTTCTTAATGTTTTGGCTACTGTTTCCTTACTGTTTTATGTTGGATAGCTTGTAATAAATACAAGGGAACAAGTTCCCACATTGCCACATTGCTTGTAAAAGTGTAAAGTGATATATTTATAAAGGGAAATCAACTCTTGAGAGTAATTTGGAGCCAAAGAAGGAATGGCTTTGACCATTTGGCTTGGGCCTGAGCTTGCTTGGCTTGGGCCTGAACTTGCTTGGCTTGGCTTGGCTTGGGCTTGGGCTTGGGCTTGGGCTTGGGCTATTTTAAAAGTCAAAGATGGGCACTTGGGCACTTAGGGCACTTGGGCTCTTGGCTCTTTAACTTAAGTCAAAGTTTTATTTTTTAATAGAATATTTTAAATTCAATTTTGAATTTAAAATTATTTTAAATATTTCAACAGACATATTTTCGGTTATATGTCTGGAATAGTTATGTCTGAAATGAATGGTTGTTATTTAACATAAAATCACAACCATTCATTTATGTATTTTCATACTCTATATAAGAGTGATGATTTCCAGAAAAGACTCACTCTGCATTCTTACTTTTCACGAAAATTCTGAAGGCTTTGCTGTATCTTGGGGTAACTTGCTTTTGTGTGAAGCAATATTACACTCAAGATAGTGTAACTCTACATACCTCAAAGTCATATATTCTGATTATTTACTAACAATTTGAGTGTAATATTTCATTTGATATGGCAATGGTTACCAATCCTGTGCTTATCAATCAACAAGATCCTGTCAAGTTGAACCAGTTTGATGGGACAAACTTCACCAGATGGAAGGACAAGATGAAGTTTCTGTTGACAACTTTGAAGGTGTCCTATGTTTTGGATCCGAATCTGCAGCCACTGGCAGACCTTACACCAGAAGACACAGGTACAGTGAAGGAAGAAAGAAAGAAACATGCAGAAGATGAACTGGTGTGTCGTGGTCACATCCTCAACTCTCTTACAGACAGACTTTATGATTTATACTCCAACTATACATCACCAAGAGAAATCTGGACTGCCTTGGAAACAAAATACCAGAACGAGAAAAAAGGTACAGATAAATTCCTAGCACTAAATTATTTTTATTTCAAGATGACTGATAACATGCCAGTCATGGATCAAGTCCATGAACTACAAATATTGGTTTCCAGACTTAGAGAATTGGAAGTGATTGTTCCTGACACTATACAAATTGGAGCAATTATGTCCAAGCTGCCTTCTTCATGGAACAATTACAGGAAAAAGGTCCTGCAGACACCAGACAGTTTCACACTGGAACAATTCCAGACTCATTTGCAAATTGAGTGTGAAACTCGTCTCAGGGATGAGAAACTACAGAAAGAGAAGGCAGTGAATTCAAATGGGAATTCACAAGTAAATGCCATAGGAAACAATTCTGGAAAGTTTACAAACAAGTTTGGAAAGAATCAGAACAACTTCAAAGTCCAGAAAACTGGTGGATTTAAGAAGTCCAACAATTATAAGAAGAACAAGGCCTGCTTTCATTGTGGAAAGAAGGGGCACTACATTAAAGAATGTAGAGTCAAAATTGCAGAAGATAAGAAGAATAAAGACAATGGTTCTAAACAATCTGCTTAAGCCAATATGGTTGTTGAAGATGACATGAACTTTGTTGCCATGGTTACTGAATTGAACATGGCAACAAGTGCAGGAACCATGTAGTGGTTTCTTGATTCTGGAGCCACAATTCATGTCTGCAACAACAGGGAATTCTTCAGCACTTACACTGAAGAAAACAGTAAAGTCTTTATGGGAAACCATGCTCCTGTCAAAGTGCTGGGAAAAGGGAGTGTGATGATTAACTTCACTTCTGGACAGAAACTGACTCTTCTCAATGTGCACCATGTTCCTGATGTCAAGAGGAACTTAGTTTCTGCAAATCTGTTATGCAAGAAAGGCTTTAAGATTGTTTTAGAATCTGATAAGTTTGTAATATCTAAGAATTGTGTGTTTGTAGGAAAGGGATATTCCCTTGATGGCATGTTCAAACTCAGTATTAATAAAATAAATGTTGCTCCTGCCTATATCATTGAATCTTCTACTTTGTGGCATGCTAGATTAGGACATTTAAATTATGCTATGATTAAATACATGACAAACCATGATTATATTTCTTGTAAGCATGATCACAATGATAAGTGTCAAATCTGTGTAGAAGCTAAGATTACAAGAAAGTCTTTTCCTAAAGTAGAACATGAAACAAAATTGCTTGAACTAATTCATTCGGATATTTGTGAATTAAATGGAAAACTAACTAGAGGAGGAAATAGATATTTTATAACTTTTATAGATAATTGTTCACGTTTTACTAGTATTTATTTACTAAGAAACAAGGATGAAGCTTTTGATAAATTTAAAGAATTTAAATCTAAAACAGAGAATCAAAAGGAAAGAAAAATCAAAATTATAAGGAGTGATAGAGGAGGTGAATATTTCTCAACCGATTTTGATAAATTCTGTGAAGATCATGGAATAATTCACCAAAGATCAGCTCTTTTTACACCCCAACATAATGGTTTGGCAGAAAGGAAAAACAGGACCCTAGTTGATATGGTTAATGCAATGATTTTAAATGCTGGATTACCTTTCAACTTGTGGGGTGAAGCTTTACTTACTGCCTGTTACATACATAATAGGGTTCCTTCAAAGAAGACACATATCTCACCATATGAAGTCTGGAATGGAAGGAAACCAAATTTAAGTTCTTTTAAAGTGTGGGGGTGTATTGCTTATTATAGACTTCCTGATTCTCAAAGAACTAAATTAGGTTCAAGAGGAATTAAATCTGTTTTTGTAGGTTATGCACAAAATTCAAAAGCATATAGATTATTAGATTTAGAATCTAATGTTATTGTAGAGTCTATACATGTTGAATTTTTTGAAAATAGTTTTGTGAAAAATCAAGTTATGCATGAACTAGAAAATGATCAAAATACATCTACTGCCTATGATTCCTTAGTCAAACGTAAGGAAATAAGTGAACCATCTGAACCAAAAAGAAGTCAGAGGCCAAGAAAAGAAAAACATTTTGATTCTGATTTTATTTCTCCTGATCATATTACCTTTTTAGTTGAAGGTAGTAGAGACAGAATTATGAGAAAAGTGAAGATATTATTAAACATTGAAGATGAGCCCAAAACTTTGAGTGAAGCTTTGACTTCAAGAGATTCAACTTTCTGGCAAAAAGCTGTAAATGATGAAACGGACTCTATCATGTCTAATAACACTTGGATCTTGGTAGATTTACCTCCAGGATCAAAGCCTATTAAAAACAAAGTGGGTTTTTAGGAGAAAGTACAATTATGATGGTACTATACAAAATTTTAAAGCAAGATTAGTTGCTAAAGGGTTTACTCAAAAGAAAGGCTTAGTAATGCGCACGGACAAGACAAAACGTAGCTTGGAATTTGAAGGAGCTGACACGCAAGAAGACAGAAGCAAAGTTGATGAATGACAACTTCTGAAACCTAGACCCGAAGCTTAAAGAGACTCGAACCCAAAGGTATTGGACCTTGACCCTACGAATAAGAATTCGAGAACCTAAGGTATAGCAATGGTGGATGGTGAAGGAGGCGCCACAAGGAAGAAGACCTTGATAAGCCTAGTAGAGAGGGAACCCAAGAGAAAGGCACACTCAAATTCTGAAAATTCAATTAACTGATCTCTTCATCAATAGCGTTTACAAGGTGTTTATAATAATACCTAGCACTTAAGCCCATAAACAAGTGGGCTGGAATTAACACCAACAGAAAATAAAACTAAACCCAAATTCATGCCTAAACCTAGTTACATAAAATAAATAGTCCAAGACACAACAAGACTCAAACGTGGGCTATCCAAACACTTAGCCTATCTTATTGTTAAGCTAAAATAAGACAGTAAACCATGCTCATGTCGTTTGGGCTTCCAAGCAAGTATAGATGTCTTGGGACTCTTCATGGAAGCTTCCTTGACACTTCAATGATGCCAGAGCTTGTTGCATTAATGAGGCCAGGGCTTGTTGCGTCTTCTTAGCTCGAGCTCGGGTAATTGGACCTCCTTGGATGACCAATGGATCCTTAGCATCACGAACATCACGAGCAAGTGGATCTCCATCATTCCCCCTCTCCTCAAAAGGATTTGTCCTCAAATCGCATATACCTTCATCAAAAGAAAAAGGAGAAAGATCAGAAACATTAAAAGTAGCAGATACACCATACTCACCAGGAAGATCCAATTTGTAGGCATTATCATTGATCTTCTCTATGACTTGGAACGGTCCATCTTCTCGGGGATGCAGCTTGGTTCGTCGCTGAACAGGAAACCTCTCTTTTCTCATATGCACCCAAACCCAATCACCAGGCCCAAAGACTACTTTCTTTCGATGCTTATTTGCTTGGGTGGTATACTGCTCAGTCTTCTTTTCAATAGCTTGACGTACTCTCTCATGGAGTTGCTTCACAAACTTAGCTTTCTGTTCTCCATCCAAGTTACTCTGCTCAACACTAGGTAATGGCAACAAATCCAAGGGAGTAAGAGGATTGAAGCCATAAACAACTTCGAAGGGAGAGCAACTCGTAGTGGAGTGAACACTACGGTTATATGCAAACTCCACATGTGGCAAGCAATCTTCCCAATTCTTCAAATTCTTATGAATAATGGACCTCAATAATGTAGATAGGGTTCGGTTGACGACCTTAGTCTGTCCATCAGTCTGGGGGTGACAAGTGGTGGAGAATAACAATTTAGTTCCCAACTTTCCCCATAACGTCTTCCAAAAGTAACTAAGGAACTTGGCATCTCGATCAAAAACAATGGTCATTGGTACACCATGTAGACGTACGATCTCTTTGAAGAAAAGGTCAGCAGCGTTGCTCGCATCATCCGTCTTGTGGCAAGCGATGAAATGAGCCATCTTAGAGAACCTGTCAACCACAACAAAAATAGAATCTCTACCGCGTTTTGTTTTAGGCAAGCCCAAAACAAAATCCATAGATATATCAGTCCACGGAGTAGTAGGAATGGGTAAAGGAGTATATAAACCATGATTATGAACTCTAGATTTAGCTTGCCTACATGAAATGCATCTATCACATAATCTCTCTACGTCTCTCCTCATGTTAGGCCAAAAGAAATGTTCTTGCAAAACAGCTAGAGTTTTCCTAACCCCGAAGTGACCCATTAATCCTCCACTATGGGCTTCTCTAACTAACAGCTCGCGCAATGAACTCCGAGGCATACATAATTTATTTTCTCTAAATAAGAACCCATCGTGCCTAAAGAACTTGCCAAAGCCAGATGTAGCACATGCATCATAAACATTACCAAAATCAACATCATCAGCATACTATTCCTTGATATACTCAAATCCTAAAAGTTTAGCATCAAGAGTAGTGATAAGAGTATACCTACGAGATAACGCATCAGCTAGGACGTTCTCTTTACCTTGTTTGTACTTGATCACGTACGGGAACATCTCAATGAACTCTATCCACTTGGCATGACGCTTATGCAGCTTACTCTGTCCTTTCAAATGCTTCAAGGACTCATGATCAGTGTGGATGACAAATTCTTTGGGCCACAAGTAATGTTGCCATGTCTCCAAGGCCCTCACTAACGCGTACATCTCCTTGTCATATGTGGGATAGTTAAGTGCTGCTCCACTTAACTTCTCACTAAAGAAAGCAATTGGGCGTTTTTCCTGCATAAGTACAGCTCCAATACCTACACCTGAGGCATCGCACTCAATCTCAAAAGTTTTAGTAAAGTCAGGCAGAGATAACAAAGGAGCAGAACAAAGTTTATCCTTAAGCAAATTAAAAGCATGCTCTTGTGCAGGACCCCAATGAAATGCAACATTCTTTTTGACCACTTCGATCAAAGGTGCAGCTATAATGCTAAAATCTCTAACGAATCGACGATAGAAACTAGCTAAACCATGGAAACTACGCACCTCAGAAACAGACTTAGGTACAGGCCAATCTTTAATTGCCTTTACCTTCTCAATATCAACAGAATTGCCATGTGAAGAAACGACATACCCAAGAAAAACAATCTTATCAGTGCAGAATGTACATTTCTTAAAATTGGCATACAAACTTGCATTCCTCAAAACAGTAAGAACATTCCTAAGATGCTCAACATGCTCATGCAGACTCTTACTGTAGATCAAAATGTCATCAAAATAGACAACCACATACTTACCAATGAAATCACGTAAAACATGGTTCATTAATCTCATGAATGTACTGGGTGCATTAGTCAAGCCAAAAGGCATAACTAACCACTCGTAGAGACCATGTTTAGTCTTAAATGCGGTTTTCCATTCATCACCTTCTTTCATACGAATTTGGTGATATCCGCTCTTTAAATCGATTTTAGAAAACATGCATGCACCATGCAATTCATCAAGCATATCATCTAGCCTAGGAATAGGATAGCAGTACTTTACAGTGATTTTGTTGACGGCTCGGTAGTCAACGCACATCCTCCACGTCCCATCTTTTTTTGGCACAAGCAGTACGGGCACGGCGCATGGACTCATGCTCTCTCTCACATAACCTTTCCTCATGAGCTCCTCAACTTGCCTTTGAAGCTCCTTCGTCTCCTCGGGATTACTTCTGTAGGCTGGACGGTTAGGAATGGTAGCTCCGGGGACAAGGTCAATCATGTGCTCGATCCCACGAATCAGTAGTAATCCACTTGGGATCTCCTCAGGGAATACATCCTCGAACTCCTGCAACAATGAGACAACATCAACAAGCAAAGTATCATGGAGTTCAGCATCAATAAAATAAGAATCTTTAAATAAGAGTAAAAGGATAGGAGACTTAGCAAGAAATGCAATCTTCACATCTCGGGGTTTGGCATAGCAGCTCACTGTTTTGCTTTCCTTGTTTTCCTTCTTTTCTTTCTGTTCTTTAGCTTGCTTCCTTTGCTCATCATGTTGCTCTTTTAGCCTTAATTGGTCCTCATAAATCTCCTTGGGGCTAAGGGGAGCAAGAGCGATCTTCTTGCCATCCATAGTAAAGGAGTAACGGTTAGGGTAACCGTCGTGGATGACTCTCCGATCATACTACCACGGTCTTCCCAGCAACATGTGGCTAGCTTGCATGGGCACCACGTCACACAACACCTCATCGTGATACCTTCCAATACGAAAAGGAACCAAGACTTGCTTCACCACGTTGACTTCACCACAGTCATTAATCCACTGCAACTTATATGGGTGGTGATGCTTGGTAGTGGGCAACTTTAACTTATCAACAAGGTATGTGCTAGCAAAATTAGTACAACTCCCACCATCAATGATTACAATACATACCTTGTCACGAATATGGCATCTCGTATGGAAGATGTTCTCTCGCTGTGCCTCATCTTCAAACTTCACATGAGTAGTAAGAGCACGCCTAGCAACAAGTGCTTCACCATGAACAGCATACTCAACAACTTCTTCTTCGTCAACATTTTCTAACGCAGGCATCTCATCTTCTACACCGATTTCAGAACCTTCACTCTCAACATCTCCATTCCCATGCATGATCATCACTCTACGGTTGGGACACTGTGAGGCAATATGTCCGCGACCTAAACACTTGAAACACTTAATGTCACGTGTCCTGCTCTGGGGTGCTTGGGCAGGTTCAGTCTTGGGCTTTGGAGGGGCCTCAGGCTTGGGCTTAGCATGGCTCTCTGACTTAGGCGTAGACACAGGCTTATCATCCCTACGAAAGGTGTTAGATTTCCAAACAGGAACTGAACTAGGAGTGAAACGGGATGTACCTTTCCGTTAGAGTTGCCTTTCGACTTTGATGGCCACATGCAGCATCTCCTCTAAGTCCATGTAATGCTGCAACTCGACTACATTGGCAATCTCACGATTTAAGCCTTGGAGAAAACGAGCCATAGTAGCTTCTGCATCCTCCTGGATATTGGCTCGGATCATGGTTATTTCCATCTCTTTGTAGTAATCCTCAACACTCTTTGAACCCTGGGTAAGACCTTGGAGCTTCTGGTATAACTCTCTGTAGTAATGAGTAGGAACAAATCTCTTCCTCATGATGCGCTTCATCTCCTCCCATGTAGACACTGGAGGATCACCATATCTTCTTCTACTAGTGACTAATTGATCCCACCAAACCATAGCATACTCTGTGAACTCAATTGCTGCAAGTTTGACCTTCTTTTCCTCAGAGTAGTGGTGGCAGTCAAACACCATTTCAATCTTCCGTTCCCACTCCAAATATGCCTCAGGATCATTCTTGCCTTGGAAAGGAGGAATCTTTAATTTTATACTGCCAAGGTTTCCATCCATCTTCTCCTTGCCTCTATCACATGCTCTATCAACTCGATCTCTATACCCATGGTACCTTCTATGATGTCTATCGATCCCAGACTCTTCGTTCGAATCATACCCAACATTATCATCATACTCGTCATTGGCAACAACCTTACTTTTTAGACGAGAAGTATCACCTTGCTGGATCTTTGCAAACCGAGCTTCATGTTGGTTCAACTTATCATGAATGTCATTGAATTTCACGTCCATCCGTTGGAACTGTTGTTGCATTGCTTGAAGCATGAATTCAATCTTTTTAAAGTCGAACTTATCACCTTCAGAAGACATTTTCAACAAAGATATCCTCACGTGTTTACACTCGTGTTTCACTCAAGTAATTTGGCCTTTCTCTACTAATGTTTCTCACACACTCCTGCCTTTTTCCCTTACTCTACCTTAACTCTACAGGTTCACAATCGCACTAGAGACTCAGTCAAAGAATCAACCTCACAGAATCAACTAATTCACCAAGTATTGTCACCAAGATTTTTTTTTGAATTCTTCTTTTTTTTGTTGATTTTTTTTCGAATTCTTTTTTTTTTGCACAGAAAGGTGTGGCTAGGGCTAGGATGACTCAAAGAAAGAAAGACAGAATAAAAAAATAATAAAAATAATAAAAAATTACTAGAATGACAAAAAAATGAAAAATGGCCTAAAACTATAAGAAAACGATGGAATTTGGCCAAGATAGGGTGGGGCCCGTTTCCACGGGTTCGTTTTCTTTCGTTGTTTTCTTTAAAATGGGTACTCACACGCCTCCTAACTCAACCAAATTTTCCTGTTTGAATAGTACCGCGACAAAATTTTTTTTTTCGATTTCTGCTTTGTTTTTTGAATTCTTCTTCTTTTCTTTTTTTTTCTCTTTTTTTTTACTCTGAGTGTTGCGGTTTCCTTGAAGAAAGAAGGGTGCGACTAGGGTTTTTTTTTTAGGGGTGCGGCTAGGGTTTTTTTTTTGGAGGGGTACGGCTAGGGTTTTTTTTGTGAGGGGTGCGGCTAGAAATCAAAACCAACAAGAGAGGAAAGAAATCGAAACCAACAAACTAAAAATTGAAAAGTGAGTGACGCACAGACAAACCAAAATCGAAACTTGAGCTCTGAATACCAACTGATGCGCACGGACAAGACAAAACGTAGCTTGGAATTTGAAGGAGCTGACACGCAAGAAGACAGAAGCAAAGTTGATGAATGACAGCTTCTGAAACTAGACCCGAAGCCTAAAGAGACTCGAACCCAAAGGTATTGGACCTTGACCCTACGAATAAGAATTCGAGAACCTAAGGTATAGCAATGGTGGATGGTGAAGGAGGCGCCACAAGGAAGAAGACCTTGATAAGCCTAGTAGAGAGAGAACCCAAGAGAAAGGCACACTCAAATTCTGAAAATTCAATTAACTGATCTCTTCATCAATAGCATTTACAAGGTATTTATAATAATAACTAGCACTTAAGCCCATAAACAAGTGGGCTAGAATTAACACCAACAGAAAATAAAACTAAACCCAAATTCATGCCTAAACCTAGTTACATAAAATAAATAGTCCAAGACACAACAAGACTCAAACGTGGGCTATCCAAACACTTAGCCCATCTTATTGTTAAGCTAAAATAAGACAGTAAACCATGCTCATGTCGTTTGGGCTTCCAAGCAAGTATAGATGTCTTGGGACTCTTCATGGAAGCTTCCTTGACACTTCAATGATGCCAGAGCTTGTTGCATTAATGAGGCCAGGGCTTGTTGCATCTTCTTAGCTCGAGCTCGGGTAATTGGACCTCCTTGGATGACCAATGGATCCTTAGGATCACGAACATCACGAGCAAGTGGATCTCCATCACTTAGATTATTTTGATACTTTTGCTCCAATAGCTAGAATAACGTCTATTAGAATTCTTTTTGCTCTAGCTTCTATATATAAGTTGCATATTCACCAAATGGATGTTAAAACTATATTTTTAAATGGTGATTTAAAAGAAGAAGTTTATATGGAACAACCCGAAGGGTTTGTTTTACCTGGAAATGAACATAAAGTTTGCAAGCTTGTTAAGTCTTTATATGCTCTTAAACAAGCTCCTAAACAATGGCATGAGAAATTTGATTATGCTATTTTATCCTTTGGTTTTAGGCATAATTCTGCTGATGAATGTATTTATTCTAAATTTACTAGTGATTATAGAGTGATTGTTTGTTTATATGTGGATGATATGCTTATATTTGGTACTAACATGCTTGGTATAAATGAGACTAAGAATTTTCTTACCTCTAAATTTAAGATGAAAGATCTTAATGAAGTAGATACAATTTTAGAAATTAAACTTACAGAGAATGATAATGGATTTTCATTAAATCAAACTCATTACATAGAAAAGCTATTAGATAAGTATCAATATCTTAAAATAAAAGAATATAGTACTCCATATGATTCAAGTATGAAACTTGTCAAGAATGATACTAGACCAATAGAGCAATTAAAGTATGCTAGTGTTATAGGAAGCTTAATGTATGCTATGCATTGTACTAGACCTGATATTGCCTACACTGCATGTAAGTTGTCAAGATTTACAAGTAATCCTATACATTGGAGGGCAGTTGAGAGGGTACTTGGTTACCTTAAAAGAATTGCCAAATTAAGGTTGTGCTATACATGATTTCCTGCTGTTTTAGAGGGTTATTCAGATGCAAGCTGGATAACAAAAGCTAGTGATAATATATCAATTACAGGTTGGATATTTACACTAGCTGGTAGTGCTGTAAGTTGGGCATCTAAGAAACAAACATGTTATGCACACTCAACTACAGAAGCTGAGTTTATAGCTTTAGCAGCTGCTGGTAAGGAAGTTGAGTGGCTAAGAAATATGCTGTTTGAAATTGAGTTGTGGCCACAACCAATGCCACCTCTTTCCTTAGATTGTGATAGTGAGGCTACTATGTCTAGTGCTTTTAATAACATTTATAATGGTAAGTCTAGACATATAAGCCTAAGGCATGACTATGTTAGAGAGTTAATCTCAAATGGTACCATTACGATCATATATGTAAAGTTTGCAGAAAATTTGGCGGATCCTCTTACTAAAGCTTTGCCAAGAGATAAAGTGTGGAGGACTGCATGTAGTATGGCACTAATACATTACCCTTGAGACACCAATAATGGTAACCCAACTTTGAATTACCAAACCGATAATTACTAAAGTTTAATGGGTAATAACAAGTTATTGATCAGTGTCTATTATGGCACTTATAATAGGAGTCTCATATTTGAATTTCAAGAGAATGCCACTGTTACATTGAGAGGTTGAGTTTAAGCTCTTAATGGAGATCGTTCTGAAAATTGTTCAAAGTAATAGGGACAATAAAAGGATCTTCACCTATGTGAATATGAAGTGGTGCCGCTTCAACAAGAGTATAAGGGTTTTACTCTTGAAATATTCACAAAAATTGGATTGCTAGCACATGGCCATTGAAATAGTGTTAGGAGCAAGTAAGAGTTTTGTGAAAAGTGACAAATTGATGTGTGTCGTACTTTCGATCCTAATAGTAAGAAGTCATGGTTTAATCTTAGGACACTATGTACTTTTATTAGCATCCTAAAATATTTACACTAATTGAAGGTTTAAATCAATAAGATACCTTCTTGTATGCATCATATTTGTTGTATTACAAGCTAGTGGGGGATTGTTGGATAGCTTGTAATAAATACAAGGGAACAAGTTCCCACATTGCTTGTAAAAGTGTAAAGTGATATATTTATAAAGGGAAATCAACTCTTAAGAGTAATTTGGAGCCAAAGAAGAAATGGGCTTTGACCATTTGGCTTGGGCCGGAGCTTGCTTGGCTTGGGCCGGAGCTTGCTTGGCTTGGGTTGGCTTGGGCTTGGGCTAGGGCTAGAGCTTGGGCTATTTTAAAAGTCAAAGATGGGCACTTGGGCACTTTGACTTAAGTCAAAGTTTTATTTTTTGACAAAATATTTTAAATTCAATT
This sequence comes from Heritiera fomes, assembly GCA_032173925.1. Lineage (NCBI taxonomy): Eukaryota > Viridiplantae > Streptophyta > Magnoliopsida > Malvales > Malvaceae > Heritiera > Heritiera fomes. The sequence goes on from JAPDPM010000015.1 coordinate 23,657,567, forward strand.
TTGAATTTAAAATTATTTTAACTGTTTCAACAGACATATTTCAGTTATATGTCTGGAACAGTTATGTCTGAAATGAATGGTTGTTATTTAACAGAAAATCACAACCATTCATTTATGTCTCTTCATACTCTATATTATAGTGATGATTTCCAGAAAAGACTCACTCTGCATTCTTACTTTTCACGAAAATTCTGAAGGCTTTGGTGTATCCTGGGGTAACTTGCTTCTGTGTGAAGCAATATTAAACTCAAGATAGTGCAACTCTACACCCCTCAAAGCCATATACTCTGATTATTTACTAACATTTTATCCCTTATTGGAGTGGTTAAGTTCTTCTTTAACTACTGTTTCCCTTATTTTCTGCAACTTTTCTCGGCCTTCCCTTGTTTCATGATTTTTGCACCAAATTCGGTCTAGCTTGCAGCTCGTGACTACTGCTGAACTGAAGAAGGGCAGCGTTGTGCTTGTTGATACTTTTCTCTCGAGCTGCTGTCTGTTTCTTGGGCAGTCAGTCGTGGACCTGAAGCGTGGCTGGAAGTTGGCCTGGAACAGAAGTTGCTGTGCGTGTCGCGCATGGGCAGAAGCTGCTGTTTCGCTGGCGGCAAGGTGGCTGCTTTCGCATGAGGCTCGTGGATCCGTTGGTGCATGTAGGACATTGCTGCAACTAGGCAGTGAAGAGCTGCTGTGTGCATGGCCAAGGAGACAGGACGTTTGCTGGTGTAGCACAGAGCTGAAGCTTCGAGCATGTCTCGACTTGGTCTGCTGGTCCTGGTTACGCGGTCTGTTGCAGCGAGCAGGAAGCTGGACAGCTGGAGCATCATGGCGTGGCAAGGGGCAATTCAATTTATTAGTTTTTAGGTCCTGCTGCAAATCAGGTTTAGTTTTACATTTTATATTTTATATATATATATATATATATATATATATATATATATTAGTTTATTAGTTTGTTTTATATTTTTTTTGTTATATTAGTTTATTAGTTTTTAGTTCATATTTAATATTAAGTTATTATTTTGTAAATTATTTTAGTTTGAGTTTATTAGTTTAGTTCATAGTTATTACTTTACTTTGTTTATTCTTTAAGTTTAAATTAGGAAATTAGAATAGCACTTTTAAATTTTAGTTTTAAGTAATTTTATTTTATATTGATCAATTTAAAATTGTTTTTTTTACTTTCTTGCATTCTAATCTTATTTTAATTTTAAATTTTAATTAAATTTGATTTGAATTTTTTTATTTTTATTATTTTACTTAGTTAACCTGAAAATTGATTAGTTTGAATAAACCTAGGGTGACTAATTTTAGTACTTAACTAAAACAATTTAACTAATCCTTGTGGGAACGATACTTTACTCACTCTTTATTATTTATCGCAACCCGTGCACTTGCGGTATAGGTCTTAGAGCGCAACACCAACCTTTAAAGAAAAGAAAAAGCTTCAAAAAATATAGTGAAAAATAAACCGAAATCAAAAAATTTCTCATCAAGCCCTGTCTGTTTTTATGTGCTCTTTCTCTTGGTAACCAAAGCATAGCCTAAAGTGGCCATTTGCATAGTGAAGGCTTCTCCAAGTGGTTCAGCCAAGGTGAGAATGCTAAGAACCTTGACTTTTTCATGGATTTGTAGTTATTTACCATGTGTTTAAGTTGTTTTCATGCTTCTTTTAGCTTAAATCAATTTAAAATCATGAAATGGGATCTTCAAGGGTTTTGTCCATGTCTAAGGAAGCTTGAATTTGATGTCATTCAATGTGAAATTCATGTAGAAATGGTGTAGAAGTTTAGTGGAATTAATTTGGAATTAGAAAGGAAGCTTTAATTGAAGAAATACCAAGTGTAGGGAGAAAGAACCCATTTGGACGACACAAGGTGAGGATGAATTCTTGCTCATTTCAATGTGTTTTAGGCTCTCAAATAATGTACAGATTATTCTAGGACAGTAGGAACGATCGGAATCAAAAACAAAGCTGTTTAGCGCAAGTTGTAGTGTTAGCACGATAGAAATGAGACCGCATTTAGAGCTACAACAAACAATATATTAGAAATTAATTAGTTAAATATTATTTTAATTAAAATATAGTGAATTTATCAAGTTTGGATGATGAACTTGCAGCCTTGAGATCAGAAGGTGCTATTGGCATTGACGATTCAAATACTAGGAAATTAAGAGGTAATGGATATATATATATATATATATATATATATATATGAAGTGTAGGGATACCTCGTTGCATGCTTTAATAAATATCGCCTTCTATGAAATTGGAATTGATATTTTCGATGGAATTTGAAAAATGGAAATTGTGGTTTAAAGCTGTATTTTCGTGCATGGGGTTAGGTTAAAACGAACTGTTATATTGCTAAAATTTTTCTAAGCTAACCTAACCCCTTAATTTCATCTTTTAGCATGTTATTTTGAAATTAAAAGAAAATGAATTTAGATGTTTGAACTTAAGATCCCTAGATATGATTTATTGATTATTAAATCACAAATTTAGCTATTGAAATAATATTTTGTGTTACTTTATCTATTTTCTGATTCTTGAATATTTTTACGTATTTTTTGGTGTTTAAATAAATTATTTTGAATGCTAAATATTGGTTTGAGGTTATATGGTACATTTTAATATATTTAAATATATTGAATTTTTTGAATTTAATGCTTATGAAATTATTTAAGGCATGATTTAATGAATTTATCTTCGTAAATAGCTATGAAAATATTGATGAAATGTTTTGAGACTACTGGCCTCATAGTTACCTACGAATACATGCATTTCCATTCTGTTTTGTTCTGATGCTATTGACTCTAGCCCAGTCTTTAGCTCCCACAAGTGTCACCTGGCTAGTGTACACACTGTGGCCCTTTGACTATGGTCATATGTCTATTATAGTGCATGTGACCATTGGGTGAAGCCTAGTCTCCACTAAACTTATACTAGGGTGGTAAATCCCTGGTTAACATAAATCCAAACAATCTAGATTTGATTTGTTTCGATTTCGATTTACATACTTTCTGTATTTTGTGATTTGAATAATATGTTTTGTGAATTATATTTATTTGAAATATCTGTTAGAAAAGTGATATAAATATGATTTATAATGTTACAGAGTAACTTCTGTTTTCTGATTTATTTAAGTGATGTTTGACATATGCTAATGGATATTTACTGAGTTTGTGATTTAATTAAATACTACTGAACTCCCTATAGTGGACTTGGATGCCGAGACACATGAGGTGCTCCAAAGCATCCTTCCATACTCACCTGCTTATGTAATCCACTATAGTATCTTTTCTGACAGATCATGCCCAAATGATTCTAAATTATAGATTCATGGTTTCGTATAAAATTTTGTTTATTTCAAACTGTATATAGGATATGTTGTATTAGCATTCGTATAAATATTTATTACTGAAAAATTAGCTCACTCTTTTATTTTTCCACTCCCAGACTATCTACAGTAGTTGGGTCTGCTTTCTGGAGACCTGATTTCAGTATTCCTCAGGCGACTATCCTATTTCATAAAGGTATACGACATTTTTCTTTATGTATTCAGACTTTTTGTTGTGCACTTTTATGCTCATAATGCTTGGGATGTAAACTATAAGTTAGTTGTTTTACTGGAATTTAGAAATTAGTTATATTGTATCAAGAGTTTGAAATTTGAATCTTGGTTTTTTGTATAAAAATAATAAATTTTATTTTCAGATTTAAGATCGACACTGCAGACAGCCAAACCATAAATGATATGATTATGTAAAATTGATTAAATATTTGATATTTCGATATGTAACATTTTTATCAAACCAAAATAATATAAAAAATGTAAAAAAAATATAAAAAAATTACCAAGCCAACAAAACAAATAAGCAAGAAAATAAAGAACACATGTCAAAATTATGTTAATGGGATCCTTTTTATTATAGGTTATAGATGTGCTTTTGTTTTCTTCTTCTTTTTCATGTGTTTTTGTGTGAGGCCCGGGAGTGCCTATATTAGCCAGGGATTTACCATCCCAGGACCATCACTCAATTGTACCATCTACTTTGGGCCCACTGGCCCTTACGGTTTTGTCGGGTTGTGCCTGGATTGGCCAGGGATTAACCACACTCAATTCGCATCCAGAGGGACTCACACTATTAGCATCCTTAAGAGTCAAGTCACTCCTAGCCATTTGGCCCAAAATGGTTAGGAGTGACTTAACTTTTGAGGATGTCAAGGGTTCGAGTCGCTTTAGACGTGAATTGGGAGTGGTAAATCCCTGACTAATAATGGCACATCCCGACAAAACCTTGAGGGTCAGTTGGCCTAAAAAGGACAATACGAATGAGTCAGGTGCTAAGGTGGCAAATCCTTGGCCAATGTAGTGTGAGATTCCCATTTCTTATTACTGTTACCTTTCTGTTTATAAACTTAGGATCAAGGAATGTCTAATGATAGTTCGAATGCCATGTGTTTTGTAGGCATGATAGAGAACCGATTGGCGGGCCCCACTAGATTTCGAGTGTTCATATGGTGGTGAAACTTGATGGATACGATATTTAGAGCTAAATAATGTTATGGTAAGAATCTGCACTTCAAATCTAATTATTTTGGCATGCTTTGAAAAATGTGAAACAATTTAAAAATAATGGTTAAGTCAATAGGCCATCGAAATTTTTGTAAATTATGGTCAAACTGAGATGACTTTTGACCAACTATCAGTATTGAAATGTTCTCTATGAAATAAGGTTTTAGGCCATGTAAATTGATAGAATAAATGAAGCATAAATGTAGAAATTTACGCGATTCAACGATTAGGGGTATTTTAGTAATTTCGCCCAAATGAACAGTCAAACCCCAACTAAAACTCAACCAATGATTAGAACATGTTAAATAGAGTGTTTTATGATGAAAGAAAATATTTTGAAGATTAGAGTGACTGTTTCAACGAAGTCAAATATCAAGGGTAAAATGGTCAACTTTTATTGTTTTAAGGGCATTTTGGTAATTTCTACAATAAAATATGAATATTTTAGAAAATTCCAGCCTATTCTTCAGCCATTTTCAGCAGCTTCTTCTTCCTCTCTAATTCCACCATTTTCATAAGCTTGAAGAGAGAGACAGCTTTATAAACCTTAGGCAAACAACCCTTAAACCGAAAATTCTCTTCACAAACCCTGTATAATTTTCAGTGCTTTATCTCTTGACACCAAAATCAAATGTCAAAGTGGCCAAAATAAAGGTGTAGGCTCCTCCATCAAATTCGACCAAGGTGAGAGAATAAAAAAGTTTGTGAAATTTCAAGGTTTTATGTCTTTAAGCTATGTGTTCAAGATGTTTAGGTAGGTATTTAAGCATGAATTGAATTAAATCCATGAAATTCACACTCTTAGGGTTTTGGCCAGGCTTGGATATGCATGGGTGTGATGTTGTCTCATGTGAAAATAATGTAGAAACAATGTAGAAAAATCATGAAACATGAATTTAAGCTTGAATTGTTGAAATGAGACATATAGGTGAGAGAGTGCATTCGGCCAAGGTGAAGAGGACTGTGAAATCATGCTTAATTCAATGTGTTTTGAATCTTAGAATATTGTATGAATTAATACAAGACTATAGGCGCAGTCAGAATAAAAAATGGAAGTGATTTGTGTAGTTGCAATATTTGTACCGGTATGAAGTTGATCGGTTTTGCAACTACCATAGGCCATATAGTAGGTCTAATAGTGTTGAATAATCTTTGTAATTGAAGTGTGGTGGTTTGACTGCATCTGTGTTATATTTTACAGCTCGAGAGGCAAAAATTAATACTAGTGCTAAGTGGCATTTCTACATAATTCGAGAGGTAATGGATGTATATGAAGGCATAGGGATACTATGTTACATTCGAAATGTTGGATTTGATATTGAAATGAATTTGGTTAGAGGCTTTGGAATAAAATTGTGAAACTAAATTTGGATATAAATTGCGTTTTCATGCAGAAAGGCTAGAGTAGCTAATAATGTTATGCTACCGAAAATTTCCTAAAAACCTTAGAAATATGTTTTAATATGATTTTGAAAATTAGAAATGAAATTAGAATTGGATTTGAATAGGTTTTTCCAAAAAAATTGCCTAAATGTACTCTTGTTTTGTAATTCAATTTCCGAAGGCAATTTAATAAGTTTTCACTCATTTCATGATTTCTGCATGTTTTTGCATCTTTGTTGGGTATAAAGAAAATATATTAGACTTTAAATTCTAAATTGATAATATTTGGTGAATTTTTATAATTCAATGATATTAAGTTTGTTTTGAATTCCTTTATAAATTGACTTAAGATTTGAACTATGTTTTGACTTCTTAAAATGAATCTGATCTGATTTATGAATTGTTTTGAGACTATTGTCCCCACAACTACCTACGGGTTCATGCACATCCATTCTGTTTTGTTCCGATGCTGTTTGACATTGATCACGTTCTCAGCACCCACAACTGTCACCCAATCAATGCACTCTATGGACTTTCAACTATGGCCATAGGTCTTTATTATATTGCAAGAGTCTATTGGATGATACTTAGTCTCCACGATATTTTATTACTGGGGCGATAAATTCCTAATTAACATAAATCTAGGCACTCTTTGATATTTCTTGTTTCTTTTTATTGAAAATGTATAATAAGCTTTGTTCTGACTTCCATATCATTTTGTGAACATGTTTGTTAAGTTTTGATTTTGAACTTTTGAACTGTTCTAGAATGCCTTTCTGATGGTTTTTCGAGTGATTAAACATAATTTGCTAATAATAACCTGATTTTACATTTTGAATTCCATGTTGGAATTAGATACCGAGACAAGTGAGGTACTTCAAAGTATCCTTCTTACTCAGCCTAGCTACCTAACCAGCTATAGTATCTTTTTCGATTTTTGTGCCTTTAGATCATAAGACTTTTGATTACTGCATAAAGAGCATGATTTTATGATACCTGTCACATCCCGTGACCACATTTTTCACGTAAAATATACAACTTATCCGGTTGGGCTGTCTGTGATACTTCAATTTTCATATTCATTTAACTATTAAATATAAAATGTATATTAACAATTACATCCCGTATTTTGATTCTCAAGAAAGTAGTACTGAAAGTAAGTCTAAATACGGAAAATAAATGATCATACCTCATATTATAAATTAAGCTGTCGCAGTGTCTCCAAATGCGCAGCTCGAAATCCTCAGAAGTCAGATCTCTTAGTCCTCGAAAATTTGAAATGTTAATATTAAGGGGTGAGCAAACCACGGCTAAGTAAGAGAGTTATATGCAACACTTGATATTCAGCTATTTATATGCTGAAAATAATTTTTTCACTTTCTTTAAATCTTCCTAGAGGCTCTAGGCTCACATGTAGGAAGGATACTACAGTCGGCTAGGGATCTGGATAGAGTAAGGCAGGTATTTTAGAATACCTGGCTTGTCCCGGAACCTAGAAGCAACTGTAGAAAGTAATCGTTTTCTTTTGATATTCAAATCCCAATAAAACATTAAATATTCACGTGATAAAACACTTAAGTAAATAAATAAGGAATTCATGTTCCTTTCACAAATACTCTTTTCCACACTTGTAAAACACCGTAAAATATTTAGTTTAATATGTGATATATCAAAAGCTCAGTAGCTGTAGATAATTTAGTACCAGCAAAAGTTCAGTGAAAAGTACAATCATCAGTACAGTATCATGGAGACTAGGCAACACCCTAAATATATCATGCTATAATAATATCATCCCTAATAAGGGAAACACATGAGATCTATGACCATAGTCTATGGGGTCCTCAGTGTGCACTGATCAGGTGTCCACTGGGACGCTGATAATAGGATCAGTATCTATCAGCACTAACATGTGACACGTGAGCATGATATGGGGCCTAACAGTCTCAAAACAGTAAACACGTGATATAGACCCCATTTATGAAATCACTTTCACTAAATATAAGTTTAATCAATCCACAAATATTCATAAGGAAAATATTTTCATCTTATAAATAACATTTATAAAATATTCATACTGGGGTCATCATTCCCGAAAATATTCTAAACATTATAGAACATCATAAATCATATTTTCCATACGGTGAAAACAGTTTATAAAATAGTCACTGTAAAACATAAAAGTTCATAACTGTCCTTTTTCACCGTAAAACATATACGCATGTTTTTCCGTGCTTTCTATGAAAAACATGATTTTCAAAGTTATCGAGATTTAAATCAATTATTTTTATGATTTATGAAAAATTAAAATATTTATTTTCCAAATCACCACTCCTGTCCCGTGTTTTCTATGTAAACACATGCAGAGACCTTTTACTCTCAAAACATTGTTTTTCACCTTTAATTACCTTTATGGAATTTTCTATAAACACTTGTTCTCACCATTGAACCCATAAAGGTTATTTATAAAATCAAGTGAATATTTGAATAAAGATTAGTAAAATATTCACTTTGGTCCTTTTCATTTTACACCTTGTTTCACGTGAAATATCACCTATCGGAATAAATTTAGGTGATTTCCTTTTTCACCCTTTTCAAAAACATGAATATTTTAAAATTAATTATCAATATATTCATGTTTTATAAAAACTAATCGATTTCTCGATTTTCGTGTTAGAAATCGTTTCTCATTATAAAAATCATTTATTATGATTTTTGATAATTTTTCCAATAATTTTCGGCAATATAACGGCTGCCGATTGGCTAGCCTCCTGCACGAAAAATACAGTTTAAATCTCAACCGATAAATCACCACAATTTTTCCAACCAATCATTATCAATAGCATTTATAAAAATTAAATGCATAATTTAAAGCATGTGTGCCAATATCCTTACAGGCTGCACATGTCTCCCTTACCTGTCTCGGGTCGGCGACTACCTCTCGAAGGTCGCGCCCGTGTTCACCTTGTCCGATTCCATCGGCTCGATTATTGAGGAAATTTTCTGGAAATTAAAATTCTAAAAATTAGAATTTTCCCATAATTTATTCAAATTAATTATTCGGAATTAATTTTCGAAATCCTTACCGAGTGCTCGAGATTTTTCGGATTTTCGAATTCTCGGGAATTTTCCAAATTCTCGGGAATTTTCCAAATTCTCGGAATTCCTTTTCTTTTCCTCTTTTTCCTTTTTCTTTCTTCTTTCTTTTTCTCTTTTCTTTTCTTTTCTTTTTCCTTTTTCTTTTCTTTTTCTTTTTTCCTTTTCTTTCTTTTCCCGTCGGACCGGTCTACCTCCCTCATTGCCGGTTCTTCTCCGGTGGTCGGTTCTTCGGCGATTCGGTGGCTCCATAGCTGGCCGGCACCACGGCGAAGCCAGATCTGGCCTCCGCTCGTCACGAATTGACGGCACGGCGGCGGATCTACTCGGTTTACCTTCGGTTTCTTCTCCTCCTCCGTCGGCCTTCCTCCACCGTTGGTGACCTCACCGGTGGCTCTTTTCTCCTTCCCCTCACCTCCATCGAGGTTTGGGTGGTGGTGGCAGTGCCAAGACTGGCCGGCACCGCCGTTTCTTCTCTTCTCCTTTCCTTCTCGGTTCGTCGGTTTCGCCTTCTGTTTTCTTCCTTTCTTCTGCCGGCGGCAGCTTTCTTCCTTTCCTCTTTGGCCGGCGACGGCGTCTCTCCTCTCCTTTCTTTCTTTCTCGCCGCCGACGGTGGTCGGGCGGCTTGTCGGGGAAGGGGGTCGGGTCCTCCTCCCGATTCCTTTCTCCTTTTCTTTTTTTTTGTTTAATTAATTTAATTATAATTATATTTATAACTATATTATAAATATAATTATATTACTTTATTAAATAGTACTTGTACTATATATTATATAAATATATATTATATATAATAATATATATTTACACATAAAAATGTATATTTTCATATACTTTAAATTAAATAGCATTTATATATATATTGTATTTACAATATATATGTATTTAAACCTTAATGTAAAGTAATATTTACATTTTTCTCATATATGTATATATTTATATATACATAAAATATAAACATGTACTATTTAAATTTATGAAATAGTATATATTCATATATATATGCCAATGTATAATAATATATACTATACATCATTTAAGTACATATGTATTTGTATAAAAATACATTTATATAATATATAATTATATAAATATATTTCTCTTTTATTTCTTATTTTTTTATTTAATTTGGATTTCTATTTATCCAAATTAAATTTCCTCTATTCCTTATTTTATTTCCAACTTAATTTCTTTCACTCGAATTTCCCAATTCCGTCACTTCCTCCATTTTCGGAATTTTCACAATATTCCGATCTCATAATTAATTCATTTATTTATTTCACTAAGTTTCCAATATTAATAGATTCCAATAAATGGAATAATTTACGGTTATCACAATACCTGCATATAGTATGCATAATATCGACTATTTATATATGTTTCTTACTGGGCATTAGCTCATCCCCTCTTTCTCCCCTTCCAGATTATTTGCAATGAGTATTTGCCTTTTTTCAAGAGGATTTTGTACAGTATCCCTTAGGCGACTATCATTGTCTTCGGAGGTATACTACTTTATTCTGTATATTCAAACTTTGTATATGTATAATACTATGTATGTAAATAGATCTTGGGATGTAAATTTTATGTAAATTAGTTGAAGATTTTGTTTATATAATTAAATGTACGTATCTATACAATATAGTTCTTGGGTTATTCAGAGAAATGAATTACTTAAATATCATTAAGTGTGTGTGACACTACAAACAACCCAACGAAATATGCGAAAGAATTCAGGACGTGACATCCAGGCACTCTTGGCCTTGACATTTTGATCAATAAAAAATCATTTTATTCTACTTTTAATTTTACACATAACAAATATGATTAAAAATAAATAAAAATTATCATATCTTACTCTTAATCATTTTACATACCAAACATAAGATAAAATTATATAATCTAATTTAGTCATATCTATAATCTTATACTTTCGTATCCTATATATATTATCTTGTGCATCAAACGTACCCTAATGTTCACATCGTCAAAAATATATATCATATACTTTCAACTAAAAAACTTGAGTAAACATATGAAAAAATTAAAACAAAATTGTGGTTGTATATTGAAAAATTAATTGTCTATAAATAATTAAAATATTTTGTACACCAAACATACCCTAATGTTCGCATCATCAATAATATATATTATATACTTTCAACTAGAGGTGGCAAATGGGCAGATCAGATCAGGTTCGGGTTGGGTTATTTTGGATCGAATTATTTTGGGTTAAGAAAAAATTAGATCATTTCGAGTTCGAATAATTTCAGGTTCAAGTCTGGTCGGGTTTGGGTTAAGGAAAAGTCGGTTCATTTTAGATCATTTTGGATTTGGACCAGGATGGGTTTGGATTAATTTGAATTCTGATCAATTTGAGTTAGGATCAATTCAGGGTTCGGATTAGGTCGGGCTTGGGTTGTTGACTTTTTTAGTCAAATCAGGTTGGCTGGATTTGGGTTTGGGTCAAGTGAGCAGGTTTTTCAGCTTAGGCCTTGGTCACCTCAACATGATTTGTCTGTATGAAAATGAACTGAAGTCATATTTTTAAGAATTACAAAACTCATGAAAATAATTTTTCTTCTTACAAGACGTATTAATAGAATTGGGATTAAAATATTCAAAATATTTAATAATCAATTAATGGTTTCTTTATAATATATTACCAACATTCATAAATTAATTATAACTTTTTCATTTTGTTCCTATTACCTATAATAATTGTCAACTTTATGCATCAAAGTGATTTAATAATTCTTACTAAATACTACAATACAGTACTATACATCTCTTTAATTTCTCTTGATTTTTTATAGATTGATTGGAGATATTAAATGTAGGTGATGTAGCTTTTGTACTCTATAATAGATTAGCTATTAAGTAATTCTACATTAGCTATTATAAAATTTTGTTTTTGGTTAGATTCAAATAAATACAATATAAAAGTGAATATTTAAGCTTAATCAGATTCAAAAAAAGTATCACTTGTATTATTGAAAAAATTATATTTTTATTATAATGAAATACTTTGATCATTAATTTTGACATTTAAATTTTTATTGGTAATATTAAATTTAAATTTGAATCTTTTTGAGTTTAGGTTAATTTGGATTTGGATGAATTTAGGTTTTGGTCAATTTGGGTTCGGATTAATTCGAGTTTGGGTCAAGTTGGGTTTTGGTTAATTTAAACTCGGATGAATTTGAGTTCGGATCAATTCAAGTTCGGATCAAGTAGGGTTCAAATCAATATGAGTTTAGATTAATTTGGTTTCGAATTAATTCGGATTTGAATTGGGTTGAGCTTAGGTTGTTGATTTTTTTAGTCAAACTGAATTAATCGGGTTTGGTTTCAAGTTGATTTGGTTGGTTTTTCAAATCAGGTCAATTTTTGCCACTTATACTTTCAACTAAACATGAGTGAACATATGAAAGAATTAAAACGAAATTGTGGTTGTATATTGAAAAATTAATTTTGTCTGTAAATAATTAAAATATTTTGTTTTTTGTTAAATCTTTTGTGCTGTCGATGGGCATAAATTGATATAAATTTTATGTGGATTCAGTTAGCATGTCTAATTAGCTATGGCATAACCAAACAGTTGATAGGATATTTTATATTTAGGAATATTCAGAGGGATAAGCATAAGGGGGTTGGCAACTTGATTCAAGCACTAGCGAAGCTGATTCCTCTTCATTGATTGAAGCTTCTTCGAAATTTTATTCCTTGTGAAGAAGACTGTTTTGGCTGATTTCATGTATATTTCTTTCTTCTTATTTTTTTTATGTAAATATATATCCAAATCCATATGTTGTTATGTGATATGGTATTATTGATTTCAAGGTATAAGGCAGTGGAATCAGCAGAGCCTCTAATTCAAGAGATTGGAAATTAATATTGATATTTTGTTTGTCTTTTGTCTCATGCTTTGATTCCATTGATGTATGGTTCTTCTAATGTGGATAGATAATATTTTTTTAATTTGATCAAACAACGTACCGTTGTTGGTTGGACTGATATTCAAAACCTTATATCATTGCAGAATGCAAACAAATAACAGTAAAAAACAATATTAATATTAATATTAATATTAATATTTTAATATTAATATTAATATTAATATTAATATTTAAATATTAATTTGGATTGTATCAATCATTGGACTAGCAGTTGACCAAACTTAACGTCAATCATTTTCAAAGAAAATAAAATAAAATCTTTAATTGTGTTCATCCCATTTAAATGAACTTGAAAGAACAAATAATGTTTAACTTATATCATTTTAGGCAAAAAGTGATTGGGATGAGTCCATAAATGGAATCAAATTCCATTTTTTTTTCTTTTTTGATAAGAAAATGGTTACATGAGGCAATGCCAATAGCCCAAACAATGCCGATAAAATATCAGACCGGCTTGAAATGCCCCATATGTTAACATTTATGGGTTTAGCATATGGGTTTACATATAGTATAATAAACTGACAATATATAATCTCTATACATTGTCAATGCTGCAAAAGTTAACACCTCATTAATAAGCAAACTAAAAAAAAGGAAGCTCTTAAAAATATATACAAATAACTTTTTTAATTTACTGATAAAGACTTATTAATGAGATGTCAACCTCTGGCGCATTTGATAGTGTATAGAGACCATATACTATCAGTGCATTATATAAAAATCCTTAGCAGATAATCAGACTATGGGAGATTTTACAATAAGGTTGTAAATTATTGACCTTACTATAAGGTCATGAGATCTCAAGAGGAAGGATGCTGCTGGAATTATAGAAAGGTTATATTAGTAATATACTATTATAATTTTAATAATATTTAATGCATAATAATAATTTTAATAACTGATTTAGTAGGTTCCCAAGTTTATGGGTTTTTTAACTTTTTAAATTTAATCAATGGTTTAGATTACATATGACTAATCTAAGAGTTATAATTTAATGACCTTACAATAAGGCTAATTTTTATAAACCTACTATAGAATCTCCCATCTAAATATCATCCCATTTTCATCTTTTATTTCAAAACTAAAATCATTTAAAACCCAAAAAAAATCACGTCATATAATAAATGTGTGTTCAAAATGTCTTTAATGCTAGTGGTATAGTTGCAATTGAAAAAAAAATCTTCAGCAAGATTTTTTTTTGGTTACAAAAATCTTCAACAAGATGGATCTACAAGTTACAACCCACGTCACAAACGTGAATGGAAGCGAATTTATCAAACAAGTGAGTTAAATCTCATTTTATTTCCACATCCTATGAAAACAATATGGAACTCACTCCATCGTTGCTTTCATCTATTTTATCATATAAAAATGTTGTTACTTCATTTTATAACAACTAATTTTAAACTTGTGCAATGCACAGAAATACATTAATCAAACAATAAATTCGTTGATAATGTATATTTTTTAAAACTTTATAATATAAATTATTATGCTTATGAAAATGACAATATTTATATATTTAATTTTTTGTTATAAGCACAGGTATCCTCGTTTTACGGTTTGAGATTAATTATGTTCGGGTCGGGAGTAGTAAACGATAAAACCCTCCCAACAGTGGGGACTTCAAGATTCAAACCCTATCCAAATGCGTGGGGAAGAAGTCCACTTCCACTTCTTCCAACCACTTGTTGGTATATATTTAATATTTTATATTTGTAATTTGTATATTACAATATAGTAATTTTTAAAAAAATTATATATTAGAATTATGTAAATTTTGTAAATGTTAAATCAAACTTATATTGTAACTATATAATATATAAAGAAAATTTAACATGTCCTTGATTTGAAAAGTTGAAAATTTTCCTATTTTAAAATCAATCTCCTATACAAATTTAACATGTATTTGATTGATGAATGTAGTTTGAGTGTTCTGTGTTTCTTGTTTGATTCTTAATTAACAGTTCAAGTAACTAGGCACTCCATCGTAGTGTTAAAAAATATATTTTGACTTTATTTACGTGGCACACTATGTTTCAAATGTTGTTTTGAGTTAAAATTCACTCTATTTAATACTGTGTCCATAATTTATATATAGTCCTTATTTAGTTACATTAAAATAAAAATAAATTATTAAATATTAAATAATCAACATTAAAAAAATACTTTTATACATATATAAAATAAGTGATCAATGAAAAAACACATTGAAAATGATATTAATTTTTATTAAAAATATTTGTAAATTATCGAAAACAAAGTATGTATAACAAATAGAAAAATCTAAAAAATATTTACTTGAGTAAATTGAAAAAAAAATCACATATGTAATATATAATATATTATATATTATTATAATAGTTAAACCAATAAAATTCTACTCCTATAAAATTGAGAGATCACCGCATAACACATTATATAATATCATAAAATATTGTAAATTTAATTATAAAATAAATAATTATTTATTAGATTTTAGCATTTTTTTAAGTTAAATATTAATATGTTCAAAAAATAAATTGAAAGAAACGATAAATTTAATTAAATGGTTGTTGTTAGATGGTTGTTGCTATTCTACAAAAAATAAAACATATTAACACAATAAAAGTCAATGTGAATAAATTACTTTTCAAAATTTTATTAATATTTTATAGATTTAAGTTAAAAGATTGAAAAGAAATAAATGATATTATTTTACAATATTAATATACATGGGTAAAGTAATTGAAAAAAATAACAAATGCAATATTAAAATTACAATAAAACTTTTATTTTATAATAATAACAATTTTTGAAAGACTAATTTCTAAACTATTAATTGTTGTTTGTAAAATGATCTTCAACACAATCTGAAGGATGCTCATCAATTTCTTCAATTTTAATTTTTTTTTGTTGTTGTTGTTGTTGTTGTTGCAGGATAATGTCGCAAGATCTCCAACTCTTTTTTTGTAATTGTAGGTGCATTTCATCCGCAAAATGGAGGGTAATCTTGAATGGCAGTGTCACGCTCCGATTACTAAAAATTAGAACTAACTTTTTCTATTTTCACTCATCGGTTGGGCTGTGCTCAATGTCTTCACACTGACATTGCGCTAAAACTTACTTAGCTAACTCAACATTCTATCGTTCAAATCAGTCATAGTACACTAAATTACAATAAGTATTTGTTTTTCTATACAAATACCTAATAACAAAAACTATGGTTGACACTCAAACTTCTTCAATTTACTATTTACATCCTTTGGCACACAAAGTGCTGTACAATAAATGTTTGAATACCATACTTGCAAGGTACAATATCAAAACCTCGTAGGCACCTTATCATAACCTTTTCTTAACAATCGACTATTTCTGCAAATAAATCTATAAGGTAGAAGAGGGTAAGCCTACGCCCAGTAAGAAATATATATAAAAGAATTGATACTATGCATGTCTATATGCATATATCGAAAACATGTTTTATAAACATATGGTCAGTATTACAAACAATGTTTGGGCACTCTATCGAAAAGGATACTATAATTGATCAATAATCACTCACTCAAAAAAAAAAGTCCAGTAATTGATCAATAACTCACTTGTTCAGAAAACCATTCAGCAAATTGATCAAAAATCACTCACTCAGAACATAGTTCAAAAAATCGATCAGAAAATCATACGCTCAGAACATCGTTCAAAAAGTCAATCAGAAATCACTTGCTCATAACATAGTTCAGAAAGTTCATAAAATCGATCAGATAAGCAATTACACCAAAAACTGTTGGGTAAAACACTCGGTAAAACAGTCAGTAAATCATACAGTAAATTACTTAGTAGACAGTTCAATAAAACATTCAGTAAGTCACTCAGTAGACATTTCAATAAAATAATCGATATATCACTCAGTATATGTCACGACCCGAAGACCGCAACTTTCACTTGATTCTTATACTTTTCTTAGTCTACAAATTTATGAACTAAATTTTTTTTTCTTTTTCATTTTAAGGTTTGTATTCGGTGTCAGTGTAGTTACTATACTATCTAGGTGACCTATAGTCATTTTATTTAAATATTAAACTAACACGGAAACGGTTCTTAGTTACATCCCGACTTGTTAAACAGAATGTGTACTGTGCATCAATTTAAGTCTTACATGTAAACAAGTAATTGTAAGGAACATATACCTCAGAAGACTAGTACCAAGTCCATACACCGTCCCCGATGCTCACTTAATAGCTCGCATGGCAAATGTTAACTTCAATAATCTGAAAAGATATGAAATTTAATGGAGTGAGCAAAACCACGGCTCAGTAAGATACTAATATAAATACAATAGTAGGATTACACTGTCTTAAACTGCAATACTTAAAACTTGCAAGTTTGCAATTACAGTTAATCCTTTCTCATCGATAACATATCATTATCTCATTTCTTGTCATCTGTCTATCACTTATACTTTTAAATAAATCATCATAATCACTTTTTCATTCTTCTCGTCCTTACACTATAGTGCATCGCACGACAATATGTCTTATCCAAATTGAATGTCATATACTATTAGTCTATATTTTCCTCTATCTCGGAGTACATCATGTCCAATTGAAACATTATATCAATTCACTTTATGTTTCATAATCGTACTCCTGTAATCTATCATCTCATATCACTTTCCATATAGAGAAATCATGATCACAATAGTGTAAGTTCACAATTCTCTTCATATCAATCTTAAATTCATGTATCATAACATGTCATCGTCTAGATGAAATATCATTAATGTCGAGTCATGACATTCCTCATAAAACTCTCATGCACGAAGCATATTATCATGTTAGGGTTTAATATGCAATTTATGTAACTTTACTATATAAACCGCTATCCTTACTAATCGTATCATATGTACTTTAGAACATGCTCCACGTATAAATTTTCAATTCATTCTACCTTTACGGCATGATAAAAAGATGTTCAATTTCAATTCATGTATTCGTTTTTAGAGCATGTCTAAATCATGTGTGGTTTTAAAACATTTTTCATATACTATAAGTTATATCAGGTCTAGAGTTCATATCAAATCAATCTATACTCTAGACCGCATATCATTTTAAATTCGACACAAAATCGTATATAAATTTTATAAGTGTCGAAATCATTTATCATGTACTTTTAAAACATATACTATAAATCATATCAGGTCTAGAGTTCATATCAAATCAAATTATACTCTAGATCGCATATCATGCCATGTTCGACACAAAATTACGTATAAATCATATAAGTGTCGAAATCATATCTCATGGACTTTTAAAACATGTTTAAAACATGTACTGTTTCAAAACATATTTCATTTCAAATCTGTTTCATGTACAGTATAAATCATGTCAAGTCTAGAGTTCATATCAATAAAATCATACTCTAGACTTCATATCATATCAGTTAGAGACTAGGCTAGATCCCTATCATCTCTCTATCAATAAAGACTTAAATCACTGTAGCTAGCAGTGAAAATCATGTCATCGTCCCCTGGAAACCAACTAGGGCGCTATCTATGGCCATAGACCTCATCTCTCTCAGCCCCACTGATCAGGCGTGACTGAGACCTGTCCACGACTATTGTCGGACAAGCATATCTGCCTAATGAGCAAAGCTCCAATTAGGCGGTTTCCACTATGCTTTATTGAATTTAATTCTCTTAGGGTGCCTACAGTCTCATAAAACATTTAAATCTATAGCTTTGTTTTCAATATCATGTAAAGCATATGGTAAAATTCTGTATGATATTTCATATATCAAAATATATATAAATATCTACCATATACTTTCATTTCAAAACAAATCAATACTTTTCAGTATTCATATAAACATTATTAAAATGTTTCAAGTTGCAAGAAAGCATGCTTAAATGCGATGCTATAAAACATTTCAGTATGCAACTTCAGTATTATTTCCATCAAATACGCTGAAGCGATTCATTTAACTTTATCATCATCAGTTATTCGATTTCAAGACTTTCTTTCTGTCCAATCAGTAAATCACCATTCAAATCATTCAAGATTCATTTCATTCAGTATTCAGATTGCTCAATACTCTAATTCCAGATCACTTGGTATTCAAACCATTCGATATTCAATATCCTTTTTCGATAATTATCGACTATAATAATCAATTGTACTTTTATTACCGATACTAGAACCACATCACCAGTGTGAATCCTCTTAGTATCTATGAGCATCAAATATCATGTTTCCATATAGCCATCAGGATACTGAAATTATGAAATACTAATATCCTCATTCGATATCTATTCCAGAGTCGACATCGAGGATCGTAGAACCACAAGATCAATAATCGCATATCAAATCCATTTATGGTTTGACCTATTGGTACATATTCAGAATTTTCGACTTGCAGTTCATTTTTCATTCACTATCATAAAAATCATATCACAATCCTCAATTCACTTTTCATCTGGCCTGTAGAATGTAATATCATGTTAAAATTATCCATAAACGTCCTCAATTCAATTTTTGATTGGCAATTCACCACTTAAAAGAATTTGCCAATTTCCACTATCAACAGTATTTCAATCATTTAAGTCGCCTTGCGACTATCCATATTATTGCCAAAAATCTCAGTTCATACCACTAAGACGGTCCATTTATTTGAATTTATCAATCCTATAATCGTCACTCGATTGATAATTCCGCAATTCTATCATTCGACCATCTAAATCACAACTTCGATTTTTTCTCTTTTAAGTTGTATCATATAATTATCATCACCTTTATCTGTGATTCGTCAAATAAATAATTTCACCTCAATCTCAACTTGATACCATTTATGATATTAAAATCACTTGATTTATCAATTCTATAATGTTTAGACCATATAATTCATCACATTATCGTTTTCAATAATCTATCTTCCCATCGATTTCAATATCAAACTCTTCAGTAATACCATATAATCCTTTTAATATTTATTTCCAATAATTATCTCCAAGATTCCATTTATGTGAGAAACTTAATCTTTTTCCTCAGATATTTTCCTAAAAATTTCGGCAGCATAACGGCTTAATTTTTACTAAGCCTCCTGCACGGAAAACAGTTTATAATTGCAGCCGTTGTTTCTCACATTTTCTTTATCTCTTACTAAGACCCCCACCATCAGTTGTGGGTCCTCTTAGCATTTTTAACATCAATTCAATCTATAAATCATATAAAAATTTTCACAATTCCATTTAAATTCATTCCATCTATGCATCATATAAAAATCATAAAATCCCACATACAATATGATACTACTAATGCTTTATAAAAGTATCTTACCTATTCGCCAAGCTTGGCGCACTTTCTGATTTTCGAGCATTGCCGAACTCCACCATTCGTCGCATTTCCGCTTTACTACAATTTCAATATCAATGCACTACATCAATATAACCATAATTTATTCAATAAATACCATCAATTTATTTTCTATATTTTCCTTACCACATTTTTTTTTCTTCTCTTTCTTTTTCCTTTCCTTCGTCTTCTTCTTCCTTCTTTTCTTTCTCCTTTTCTTTTCTTTTCTTCTTTCTTTTCTTTTTCTTTCCTTTTTCTTTTCTATTCTGTTTTTTTTCTGGCCTGAACCGGTTCGGACCGGTTCAGGCCGGTTCACTTCTGCTGGCCGGTTCGGCTTCTTCCCGCCGGCATCATCGCCGGTTCGCACCTCCCTCAGCTGGCCACGGTTGCAAGGATGCCAGATCTGGCCTCGGTTTCGCCCCATCACCGGCAACGGCGCCGAATCTGGGTCCGTGGGTTTCGGCCCTTTTCCTTCCTCTCTTCTCCTTCCTCCGTCGTTTCCTTCACCGCCGGTGGCCTCCTTCACCTTCGTTGGTCCTCGCCGTTGGCGTTGGTGGCGATGCCGGCATCTGGATCAACCGACATTCCCTCTTTCCTTTTTCTCCTCTCTCTTTTTCTTTTCCGTTTTCATTTTTCTTTTTCCGCTTCGGGTCGCCGCCGGTCGTTTCTTCTCTTCCCCCTCGCCTCGCCGGCGATGACCCTCTCCTTCCTCCTCCTCTCTTGGCCGGTTGGCATTCGCCGGCTTCCCTTCTGTCTTATTTACATTTTCTCCTCTGTTTTAACAGAGGAGAAAACGTGGGAATCGGGTTATACCGATTCCCCATTTTTTTTATATAATTATTTTCATATAATTATATATATTTACTATATTTGATATATATATATATATAATTTGTATAAACCATATATATACACTTCAATTTAAAACACTATACATATATTTCATATATATATTTATATATATAAGTATATATTTCATATATAAACCGTTTATATATATGTATACTTTAATTCAAAATTCTATATATATATATATATATATTTCATATATATTATTATATATATACATAAATGTACAAAAATTTACATATATATATATATATTCCATATATGAATGTATATATTTATTCAAAAATATATTTATATAATAACCTTATATAAATATAAAATTACATATTTTTATTTCTTATTAAATTTGGATTTCTTTATACCCAAATTTATTTTCTCCATTTTCTTATTTAATTTGGATTTCCATTTATCCAAATTAAATTTCCTCCTTCATTTCTTATTTCCAATTTAATTTTCCTTTTCATTTCTTATTTAATTTGGATTTCAATTTGTCCAAATTAAATTTTTTCAGATACCTTATATTTACTTAGAAAATTCTCGGTCTTCACAGTATACATTTCAGTAAAACATTTCAGTAAACAATCAGAAAACAGTAAATAAATGATCAGCAAACAGTTTAATAAGCGATCAATGAATAGTTCAATAAATGATCAGTGAACAGTTAGAAATTGACCAATATACTATCAGAAAATAGTCAATAAATGTGAGAACCGCAAATTTCCTAACTAGATGTGTACTCCACGTGTAATCTAGTCAATGTAAAAGATAATTTTACTCTTGAAATTTCAAGTATAAGATTATGGTGTGTATCCATAGAAATGAAGCCTCCGAGTAGAATGTAAATAGTATACCAATACCATATATGCAACATACGTGAGCACAAGTAAAAATAAATAAATAGATAAATGAATAAATAAAATAAATATATAAATAAATATATATGTATATACAAAGGTGAAAAATAATTCAATAGAAATATAAGAAAATAAGTTGAGAGTGAATATATAATATCACTTATACCAATATAAATAGATGATTAGACAAATCAATTGAAGTATAAGTGTATAAGTACTAAATATATATATATATATATATATATGTATAAAATAGATATAAATATATGTCTTCAAAGTATATATATATATATATATATATATATATATATGAAAATAGATAAATAAAAAATATATTATAAGTATGTTGAGATTATAAATATATTATATATAATACATAAAGTATGAGATATATATATTGTAATCTTTAATAAAAACTATATATAGATATATATATATATATACACACATTAAAAGTATATGTATTATATATTATATTATTAAAAAAGAAATAGGTGTACCGGGATTGGGTGGGAAAAAATCCCACCCAAAATCCAAAAAGGCAGAGCACTCAAATCCTACAGCCACTATACCTAAAAGAACGAATAAAATAAGCTAAAAGAAAAACCTAAAGAAAAACTCAACTTTCTATTACTTCCTTCCCGTTGCCTCTGTACAGATTTTAAGCTTTCCTCACCTTCCCATCGTGCTTTTCTTTCACTCTTACCGTGTCTCCATCCGTTGGGCAAATCTGAAACGGCACTGCAGTTGTTGATCGAAGTAGCATGAGTCACGGACAGAAATGGAGGAACTGATCAACATTTGAGTGGTGTCTTGGAGCCTCAACAGTAGTACTTGAGAGCCAAAAAAATTGGACGTGGGTGGTTTCGACCTTTAGGCAAAATGGTGGTATGAACTGAAAGCTAAAAAGTGGCTCGGTTATAGGCCTGAAAGAAGAAAGAATAGTGGCCATTTGATAGTCTTTTGGAAACTAAGTTAGGGCTTTGAGAGGGCTGATCTGGGAAGGAGCAGAAGTTGAGGAAAAAGGAAGACATTGGTGGCTGAGCTGGGTGTTTCCAGCCCTAAGCAAGGGGGCGTTGATCGTGGTGGTCTACACCAACTGCCGAGGAACTAAGGTAAAAAGGAAAGAAAGAAAATGAAAAGAGTGAAATAAATGGAAGAAAAAGAAAAAAAAGTATAGATTTAAGAATTTTATTAGGCTAGTGTTAAAAATATGTGTGTGTATATATATATATATATATATATATATATATATACATATATATATATATATTAATTGCTTGAAAACAAGGAAATAGATAAATTTATGTATGTATAGTACATATATAAATATATATATATTATCAGATTTTTTAGAAAGTATATATTATATTAGTGTTATATATATATATATATATATTTATATATACTACTTGATAACAAGATAAGAAACAAGAAGAGAAAGGAAATAGAAGAAAAGAAAAGGAATTTTAAAAGAAAGGAATAGATATATATATATATATATATATGTATAGTGCATATATATATGTATAGTGCATATATATAAAGATGTGGGAAAAAAATGAGAGAATGTAATTTAAGAACTTAAATTATACGGTGTTAAGAGTATATATATACATATATATATATATGTATATATAGATATTATGTTGGAATTTGAAATTTACATAAGCGTATAGAAAACTTGGGCTAGACTTCATTAAGTCGAAATTCCTTGTGAATGTGTAGTGCGCCAAGAGGACGACGGATACGGTCTAGCTAACCACGGGACAAGATCAAGCTAAGCTCGCATTAGGTAAGACATTTATATAAGGTAGAAGTAGGATTATCCTGTATAGGATTGAATCTTACTATAGAATGAATTGAATACCTAGAGATTAAATATAATGAAATGAAATGTAGGTACGATATTTGACTTGATAAAGTACCAAGGTGAGAGACATTGATCGAAAGTGAATTGATATGGTATAGGTTCATAGATATTATGAGATGAAGTGATAAACATTCATGCAACTCATGAGCATGTCATTTTATGGTCTTATTTCACTTCCTTGAATTTTATTGCCATCAAGCATGACTTATTACTATACATGAAAAATTGAAATGATTTATTCTTATCATGTTTACAAGAATATTTTGGATGCTTGAATGGCTTTGAAAAGAATGAAATGATAGTTTTCACATATGTACGTATATATATGTAAATGATCTTTAGAAAAGCATTACGTACATTAAACTATTTTTATACGAAAGATTGAATTGCTTTATGAGACTATAGGCACCCTAAGAGAATTAAATTCAATAAAGCATAGTGGAAGCCGCCTAATTGGAGATTACTCATTAGGCATAAAAGCTTGTCCGACAATAGTCGTGGACAGGTCTCAGTCTTGCCTGATCAGTGGGACTGAGAGATATGAGGTCTATGGCCATAGATAGCACCCTAGTGGTTTCCAGGGGACGATGATATGATTCTTCACTGCTAGCTACAGTGAACTAAGTCTTTATTGATAGAGAGATAGGGATCTAGCCTAGTCTCAAATGATATGAAATAAAGTTTAGAGTATGACTTTAAAATGAAAATGAACTCTAAACTCGATATTGATTTACAGTATATGAAATGCATTTTGATGCTATATGTGATATGAAATACTTCAAAAGTATATGTGATATGAAATGTATTTAAAAAGGATATGTGATTTGAAATATGCTTTAAAAAGTATATTTGACATGAAATGTAAACGCTTACATATTTCAAGCATGTCTTAAAAGAACACATGAAATGTATTGATACTTCACATGCCTTGAAACTTGTTGGAAAAGAACATGTAGTATATGTTTTATGATTTTAACTACTTCATTCATAATTACATGTTCAAGATCACATTATGACTTCAAGACTTAGACATCTCATGATATGTTGAAGCATAATAGGATTGAGTTGAAAAATACATGTAAATGATCGCATGATGAATAAGAGAATGACTGATAGTAAATTTTTCCCACATAACATCATGCATGGCATATAGAACAATATAATTCTAACTCTCCACTTATATAAATGACTTACTGAGCCTTGCTCATTAAACGCTATTTAAATTTTTCAGATTGAGCACGGAGTTGGGGGAGTATTTCGGAGCTTTCCGAATAGTCCCAGGCCTGAAATATAGTCCCAACTCTCCAAGGAGAATTTTTTGTAAACATTGGGTATACATACTCTTCTTTTATCTCCATTATCAATTCAGGCTGTTTTTGATTCAGTACTTAGATGGGATGTAATATAATATAGAGAATAGCATCTAGACTAGCAATGATGAAGTATGAAATGTTGATTTTGCATGAGTATGGATTGTAGATTAAATAGCATGAACAAGTGACCAAGTAGGAAAAATGTGAACCATAAGATGAAATGCTATGATATGGAAATGAACTTGGTCATAGGGATGCTAGAATGTAATTAACTGTCATTCTGGGAAGCATGAGCTGGATTATTACTTGTGATTTTTATGCAGGAAAATAACCTGGGTAAAGTCATAAAAATAGGCGAGGGAGTTAACGTCCCGAAACAAAAATTCACTACATTGCACTTAGACAAAGCAAATATAAGAAATCGAAAAATTAGCCCTAATTTCTACGCATCCGTACAAGTAAGAGGCATCGTCGCGGCCTTCGGGTCGTGACAATAAACGATTAGAAAACAGTTCAAACAATCAATAAATGTTTCAGTAGATAGTTCAAACAATCAGTAATCGTTTACTTAAATAGTTCAATAAAACAGTTTAGCAAACAGTCAATACATAATTCAGTAGACATTCAGTATATAGTCAATAGATGTTTTAGAAAAAGATTTAGTAAACGATCAGCAATTGTTCAATGAACATTAAGTAAAGAAATCAGTAGACACTCAGAAAACAGTTCAATAAACAATTAGAAAATAGTCAATAAACGATCAAAAGACGATCAAAAAACAATTAATAAATGATCAGCAAAACATATTTAACAAATACTCTTCATGATTGCGTTAGAAAACATTTCATTTCTAACAGTTTTTAATTAAAACATATCTTTAGTTAGTTCATAAATTCACAAAATCAAAAAGAATGCCATTTCAAGGATAAGAAATTCAGCAAATATTCTCAATTCAATAACCAGTGTTCAAAATATTTTATTTATGTATAACAATAATATGAAAACACAAATACAACTTGAAAAGCATGAAAATTAATAAAAATTCTTTCAGAATTTGAGTTACAAATTTTGTATGTACTTATGACCTTTAAAAAAACCTTAACCCAAATCACATTTCCAGCATTTCTATTTTCAAAATAATGCCAAATGATGATTTTGGAGATTTAGGTTTGTTTTAGGAAATTTCGACAATATAACGATACTACTTATCCTAACTTCCCCGTATGGAAACAAAGTTTATAACCACAATTCCAGTTTCACATTTCAATCAAGTCATCAAATTTAATCTCATAAAAACTCATTTTCATCATTCTCAATGCAGCATAGTATCCCTACGCCTCTTACATATATCCCTTACCACTTAATTTTCACCAAATAATTTGATAGCACCGGTGTTCGCACCTCACTTCCGAGCTGCAAATCACCACATAAATACAGTCAATTCTTCACATTTCTATTATAACAAGTTTATAACTTCTCATAATTTACTACATTGCCTACTGCAGCTGCAAATCTGGTCTAACTCATACAAGTGCCAACACTGCAACTATCGTCAAATCACTTCCATTTTCAATTTTGACTACAATAGCAGTCTTATATTAATTTATATAGTATCTTAAAACCCAATTTACTTCAAATTGAGCATGGTTTCAAGATCCCCTTCTCTTGGCTGAATTCACTATGCCAGATTACCAATCTCTTTTCTTCATTTTAAAGCTACAAACATGTTTTATGCAGTCTCTAGATTGATTCTAAACCATTTATACAGGAAACGATATCATATTCATACACATACCATGTTGGCCAAAACTTGAGGGGAGTAATTCTCATGGTTTTACTTCAATTCAAGCTCAAATATATGCTTAAACATCTTAAACACCTAGCTTAAAGTCATTAAATCATGAAAATTCAAGCTTTTTCTCACCTTTCCTCTTGGCCGAGTCTAATGAAGGATGATTCACCATGAAAATGGCCACTTTAGCACTTGATTTTGGTAGTATGTTGTAGAGCTCTGAGAGTTGAACAAGTATGATGAAGACAATTTTCGATTTTGGGGTGCTTTTATTAGTATGTTTATGTGACTTTCTCTCTCTTACCAAGCTTTCTCTCTCTTTTCTCTCATGGTGGCCGACCAAAGAAGAAGAAGAAGCAGATTTTTATAGTAAAAAAATATCTTGGGTGGCAAATTACAAAAATGCCCTTAAGTTTTCCAAAAATTTCCATTTTGCCATTTGCACTTAAATTTTCATTTAAACAGTCAATTCAACTTTTAAAATATTTCATTCAATAATAAAACATATCTATTTAACATTTCCTAATCATCGAATAGGCTTTTGATAGGGTTTGATTGGTAAAAAGGGTGAAATTACCAAAATAGCCCTAACCTCCAATTGCTTAATTTTTTGCTTTTTTTTGTGTGATTTAGTCTACATTTTAAAATGACATGAGACTTATTCACACAAGGATTCACCTATGACCATTAGTTGGCCTTAAATCAATTTAGAATGACTGTTATTTACAAAAGTTTCCCCGACCTATAGACATAATCGTCATTTTTGAATTTGTTATGCGCACATCAAAACATGCCTAAACGAGAGAATTTTGAGATGTTGATTCTTGCTACCACAGTATTTCACTTCAAATATCATTACTCTAGGGTCTCATTTCAATCTGGACAGTAAAAGTATCACGCCTCGTTTTTTGAAAATTGGGACAGACTTTTTCTCATTTTCATACAAATGGTTGGGCAGTGCCTAGTGTCCTCATTCTGACTTTATGCTAAAATTATTTAGTGAGTACAATATTTATTTATTTATATAGGTCCCAGTACGCATAATCAGAGTGTGCATTGTTTTTCAATACAAATACTCTATAACAAATACTATGATTTACTTACAATTCTCTTCAATTTAATGTTTACATCCCTTTTTCTTATTAAAATACTATATAGTAGATGTCTGAATACCATACCTGTAAGGTACGATAATGAAATCCCATAGGCATCTCATCAGAAATCTTTTTCAATAGATTACTATATCTGCAAATAAATCTGGAAGGTAGAGAAGGGGGTGAGCTTTGAGAAAAGCTCAGTAAGAAACATACATAAAAGAACTAATATCATGTAACTATACGCAAGTATCATTTTATATCTGATCCCAAGGATGCTAAAATCAATAACGAAATCAGAATCGAAGTCAAAAATTCGTTTGAATTTATTTGGTGGCAAAGTTTAACAAACACTAGAAATTAGCTTTCTTTTAAACCAATAAAATAAATTATTTTCAATAATGGTACAGAGATCAAAAAATATATTTAACCAAACACTGAAATCAAATATTTATAAAGTTTGGGAGTGCCTGGATCTAATTTAGCCAGGGATTTACCATCCCAGTATAGAGAAAACAGTGAAGACTAGGCTTCACCTAGTAGACTCATGTTGGTGGACATATGGCCAATAGTCTAGGGGGCCACAATATGCAACTAGCCAGGCAACACCTACGGAAGCTAGATGATTAGGTTAAAGTCAACAGCATTCGGAACGAAACGAAAAGCATGTACCTGTTGGTAGCTACGGGGCCAACAGTCACCACACATTCACTTGATTCCCTAAAAGAAAACCAAATAGCTCTTTAAGGCTTCAAAGCCAAACAGAGAAATATAAATGCACATTTTATTTTCAGATTTTGTGTGTACCTAGATCTAAGTTAACTAGGGATTTACCACCCCAGAAAATCAAAATTAAGTTTTGGGAACCAAGTTTCATTTCAAAACGTATTATTCGAAAAATAAACATTTTATTCAGTGTATTCAGATAAATCCAAATAATTAGAAATATTATTTCAACTGACATTCGAAAACAGTAAATATAACATTTCAAAAACTAGAATGCATACAATGGCATCGGATCAATTTTAAAATAATCAAATACAATCTTTATTGCAAATATTAATAAGTTAAAGATCATGCATATTTCAAAACTGACATGTATATAAAAGTATGTTTTATGCATAAATCAAACAACCAAAAAATATGATTTTATTCACCTTCAATTCATACCTCATCGTATAGCATCAGTCTCATATTTTTCGATACATTTAATAAACTATCAAATCGATATACAAGAATTAGTCACAAACTTTCAAATATTAATTCGTTCTATCAAAATTCGGCCATATACATTCCGATATCAAATTTGATACGAGTCAATTATCTTCAAATATTTTCAACAATTCAGTCTTATACTCTTTAAAACTTATATCTCGTTACTATGAATCCATTCTAGTACCTTTAAAATATATCCTTAAGATCAACACTAAACTTATCGTTGAAATAATTTATCTAAAAATCATGACATTTTCACTTCAAACCATTTGTAATAGTTTTAGTAGCATAAGGATTTTATAATCGAAATCTCCGGCGAGTTTAATTAACATAAATCCATAAATCCACCAATAGTAAGCATTTCTTAGATCTATTAATCAAGTCATAGTCATTCAAAATAATCATCCTTATAACCCATCAGTTACTAAATTTTTTTTCATTTATGAAACCCATTACTAACTAAAATATTAACCATATATCTAGGTACTGAATAAAACTGATAAACATTTATAGAAAATTTGGATAGGATAATCTTTATAGCGAGTTAGGAAGTTGGGTGAGTTTGGAATGATGCTTTAGAGCACCTCACTTGTCCTTGTTCCCTAACTCTTTGTTATAGAGAATCTTAAGTGAATGAACAGAAAAGAAATTCATGTGTATTAAGTCAGAGTCAAATCGTTCAATAATTCTAAATTCATATTAGTTAATGTCAAAACCAATACCGAATTCAAAATCATATTTAATATCAAAATCATTCTAAATTTTTTTTAAGGTTCAAATATCAAAAATTCAAAAGTCGTATAAATCCAGATCAAACAAAATCATTTCAGAATTTAAAGTTTAGAAGTCAGAGTTTAAAAAAATCAAATCATGATGGAAAATTTGATATCCTTATGTCTCCTATATATGTCCCTTACCTCTCAATTTATCGGTATTCACTTCATCAGCACTAATAGCACCTTTCAATCTCGAGGCTGCAAATTTATTATCCAAACTCAATAAATTCACTATAATTTAATTGAAAGAATATTTAATTCATTAAATGCCAACATATAGTATGTTGCAGCTCAAAAATTCAATCTAAATTATACCGATGCTAAAACCACAACTTACGCTAAACACCTTCGTTTTCGATTCCGATCAAGCTACAATCTCAAAATAATCTGTATATTATTTTATGATCTAAATTGCATTGAAATAAGTACAAATTCAGCCTCCCCTTCTCAAGACCGAATGCACTTTTCTTTCCTACACTTGGCATTTCTTCAAATTTAGCTACATTACTTATTTCAATTTTATTACATTAAATTTCTACTACATTTCCACATGAATTTCACATTAAGTGGCATCAAAATCTTGTCTCCCCAGCGATGGCTGAATAGCATCATCATCCATTTTCTTA
This sequence comes from Heritiera fomes, assembly GCA_032173925.1. Lineage (NCBI taxonomy): Eukaryota > Viridiplantae > Streptophyta > Magnoliopsida > Malvales > Malvaceae > Heritiera > Heritiera fomes. The sequence goes on from JAPDPM010000015.1 coordinate 23,688,290, forward strand.
TGGTTTCTTCCATTTAAGCTTAATTAAGCTTATTTTCACACTTTTCATAATTTCTACATGATTTTTTACATCAAATTCTCATCAAAACATATCATGTTATTGAAGAATGAATAGTGACCAAAACCCTAAGAGAGAGAATTTCATGGTTTTGATTCAATCCAAGCTTAATTAAAAGCTTAAACACCTTAAATACATAGCCAAAAACCATTAAATCATGAAAATTTCAAGAATTCACTCACCTTTCTTCTTGACCAGATCTGGTGGGAGTGATTTCATCTTGATTTTGGCCACTTTAGGACTTGATTTTGGTGTCAAAATATAGAGCAGTGAATTCTGGACAGGGTTGGTGAAGATAGTTTTCGGTTTTGGAGTGAATTTTTTAAGGTTTCACAAGCTTTCCCTCTCTTCAAGCTTACAAAAATGGTGGCTATTGAGAAAGAGTAAAGTCTGGTTGAAATTGGGGAGGAAGATGGCAGAAAATTCTGGGCTTGATGGCAAAATTATCATTTTGCCCTTAATTATGAAATTTTTGGACTACTTTGCCCTTATAGTTTGACTTTGTTGAAACTATCAGTCTAATCTCCAAAATATTTCTTTTAATCACCAAATACATCTATTTAGTATGTTCTTATGGTCGGATGAGCTTTCGTTGGGGTTTGACTAGTCATTTATGCGAAATTATGAAAATACCCTTTACTATAAATTCACGTAATGTTATGCTTTTACGCGTGATTTCTTCTATAACCTTGTTACATGAAAAATTATTCACCACTGATAATTGATCAAAAGTCATCTCGGTTTGACCATAATTTATGAAAATTCTTCCAACCTATGTCCTTAATCGTCATTTTTGAAATTGTTTCACACCTTTCAAAATATACTCAAACGAGGTGATTTTGAGATGTAGATTCTCATTATATTCATATTTTACCTCAAATATCATCATTCTAGGGTCTCACTTCGATCTGGGTAGAGAAAATCCTGGTGGGACCCACACCGAGTACTTCCCTAAACCTTATCGAACAGACCCTTCATTTAAATATTTTAACAATAAATTTTAGAAATTTATCTAGAAATTAAAGTGATAAGTTTAGAAATTTAATAAATAAATATGTTTTCTTTAAAAGTAAATGATAAATGCTTTAATATTTCAAATATAAAATGATAAATTTAAAAATCTAAACTAGAATTTTTTTAAACAACAAATAAATCCTTTCACTTTATCAAATGAAATTAAAACTATTTAAAGTAAAGTAGAATCTTTTCTAGGATGATAAGTCCATTTAATTAGATTAGAAATCTAATATATAAGTCCTTTCACTTTATCAAATGAAAATAAAAATTTAATAAATTAATTAAAATAATAAATCAAAAAGAAAAGAAAAATTGGAACGTTGTTTCGGTTCCATAGACCGATTTGGTTCCACCTAAATTCTAAAAGGGTTGGAAAAGGTCTGGTAAGTAAAGTAGCCAGTTTTCATCGATTTTATTTATTAATTAACCAAAACCGATTAACATATCAGGCCGGCTAGACCGATTAACATATCTGGGTGCAATATTGACTTTATGTGCATCTTGACTTTTATATATGACAAACTAATATATATTGTAAACTAATTAAATTTTTATAAAAGAAATTTGAATTCAGACAGTAAAATCAGGTGGATATATGATATTCCACCTAACGAAAATTAAAAAAAGTTAATTTATTAATTTAAAACAAATAAAAAATAAAAATTTTCTTCTTTTAATTCCTTGCAGCGTAATGCGCGGTAAGTGATAGCAGAATTTTAACGTGCACTTCGAGTGTATGAGATGAAAAACAATAGTTAAAACAAAAATAATAATAATAATAATAAATAAAAATGCTAAATCTGCTGTGGCATGGTCAAAGCCATGGACATGAGAGAAGCTCGTGAACTGAAGGACAGTTAGATTTAGACTCAGAATACACGCATGTGAGCCACGTGTAAACACGTAAAACTTCTCATCCCAAACGTATATGGTCCCTTCGTGACTTTATCAGTTACCATAACGAATTTACTCATTTTAATTAAAAAAAAACTGACTTTAACCGATCTATTATCTCGGCTTATCTATTTTTTAAAAGAAAAAAACAGAAAACGGAACCGTTGTCAGTTTCTTTTGTTAAAACATTTAATTGGCGGTGACATTCGTTAAAGTATAATATATTAAAAAACAATTCCTAATTATTTTAAAAATTTAATAAAAAAAATCAGTAAATGTAATTTTTTATATAATATTTTAATTTTGACTTTATAACTACTTACAATAATTCTCACGCGAAATATTCCAATAGTAATTAATGTTATTTAATCAATTTAATCTTAATTACATAAATTTAAAAAATTAAAAATTTATTTACTATAAAATAAAAATTTTTAAATTATTTTTAAATTATAAAACATTAAAAATTTATTTTCATTTTAAATAAAAAGTTAAAGTTATATTTAATTGTTAGGCATTTAATTTTCTTGAACAATATTTTTTTTATTGAGATGCGTGAGACAATGAAACGTTTTGTTTTCAATTGATCATTAACATCCACGTGTCAACCATTAGCATATCAACGTGTCAAAAACCCACACACGTGATCTTCCACAATCATTGCCCTTGAAGTTGATTTCTGATAAACTCTCCGCAGAAATTTAAACGCAAACATTTTTTTTCCTTTCTTAAGGTCATTTTGTTTACGTAACAATACTTTTTTTAAGTTGTTGTGAGAAAAAAAAAAGAATGAATCTAACGATTCTCAATTCTCATCTCAAACGTTAAATGGGTAAGAATATATACATGTCTTAACATTTAGGTTTTATTTATTTATTTATTTACAATTTTCAATGATTGATTTATACGTTATTGATAGGGACAAACCATTGCAATTTGAATTAATTTTCTGCACAATTTTTTTTGATTGATTTATATTATGGCTGAGAACAAACGTATCAAATAAAGTAATGTATTGTTAACTCAAGGGTTGATTTAATTGTGTAAGATGTTATTGAGTTTTTGAATGAAAATAATTTATAGCGAGAAGTCTCGTATTCGAGTTCAAATTTTTTGAATCAATGTCAATCATGCGCAAACGAGAATTAGTTTCATATCCAATATAATATAAGAACAACTCAGAATTTATATTGAAAATAAATAAAGTAATGTATTGTCTTAAATTCCCAAGACATGCCTCAATTACAATTTACAAGCCAAGCCATACATTGTTCAAGAATGAATACCTTGCCTTACCTAACCACACCACCTAATCCAAGGCACTCTTGCTTTTTCACACGTGTGAAACATTTTCTATAGCTGTGTACTTCTATTATGACTATTGTGTTATTTAATAAGGATGATGAATTTGAACGGAGGTTATGTTGTGCTCAAGCGTTCAACTTCAGACATTATTTTCTTATTTAATCAATAAATAAATTGTTAACACACACACTAAAATACATACGAAATTACAAATTGAAGTAGTTCATCTTGGTAGAATTGTAATATAATTTAAGAATGATTCAAATTCAAATAAATACAACTCCACCTTCAATTATAAATAAAAAAATTGAACATAGAGAATATACTAAACATTTCCCATTATTTTATAAAATTAAATTTGGTAAAAAAGAAAAAAAAAAGCCAAAATAAATGTCTTCAATCTGACCAAGTGGAGAAGTCTCTCTCTCATCTGCGACCCCACAAAGCACGACTTTCCTACACGGCACCCCGATGCCGGTCCCTCTGGATAAGGACCCTTTCTCTTTCTATCATCTGAATCTCTCTATAAATAATCTTGTCCTTTTTTATTGCGCTCCATCTATTATTATTCTTCCATTTCCATTCTCAATAATTTATCAATCACCGTTCAATTCAACGTTTCCAAATCCTGCTTTCTTTTTCTCTGCTAATCGTTTTACATAATCTCATTTTGGGATTCATAAACAAAGATTCAAAGGTTTCTGACAATGGCGAGTGCTATCGGGATGATTGGGGGGAAAACTTCCTCTTCTTCGTCATGGATGCAAGTTAGAGAAAAGGGAAAGAAGAAGACTGCGAACAGAGTTAGAGTGTGTTGTTCTGCATCTTATGTGATGGATCCATACAAAACTCTCAGGATCCAACCTGGTGCCTCCGAATCTGAGGTCAAAAAGGCCTTCAGGCAACTTGCCCTTCAGGTACTCTTAATTTCTTCTTTCTTTTCTAATCATGGATTTGATTTTGGGAAATCATTGATGGATTGGTGGGGCTTTTGTTTTTGATTTATTCCAGTATCATCCGGACGTTTGCAGAGGAAGCAACTGTGGGGTTCAGTTTCAAACGATCAATGAAGCTTATGATGTATGTTTATCTTTCTCTCACTATCAGACAGACAGCATTATAAATTTCTTTCTGGTATCATTAAGATTTGGTTTTATTTTCTTCCCCTATCCAGAAATTACAAATGAGTAGGTATTGAAATCGAGTGGCATACTAGTTCTTGCTAGAAATTCAAATTAGCACTTAAATTATTTGTAAAATTCATGAAGGATTTCCTGAAGTCCGTCTGGGGTAATTGATTCCAAATTCCAGTCATGTTGAGCTTATAGTAAATCAGAAAGGAAATTTTCTTTTTTGTTACTTTGCTTGGCTTGTTAAGTTAAGAAATTAGAGAGTCCGGTGAAGAAGACGTTAATTTGTAAAGGCTTAAAGGTCAATTATAATCTTAATTTTTTTTCGTACAAAATAGATATAAGTATTAAATATTTTATTTAATGAAAATTAGTTTATAAATTTTTATTATACTCTAAATAAATCATGAATTTTTTAAATTTATGTAATTAAATTTAAATTTATTAAGTGACATTAATTTTTGTTAATATTGTATACGTAACATCTCATGCGACAAACAATTTTATATCAATTTTTGCATAAAATATCTAAATGATAAACATATTTAAATTTAATTGAATGATTAGAAAAGATTTAAAATTTATTTATAATAAAATAAAAATTTAAAGGTTGATTTTCGGATTATAAAACTTAATGATTTATATTTAATTTATATAAAATGTTATATTTGATTATTAAGATATTTGTAAGTACAGCCACCTCCAACCCCAATGATGGAAAGACCCAGACCCACTGACCCACCATTACCTGAGGAATCAAGAAGTGACACTAGGCTGCTAAAGGGTGTTTTAGGATAAGAATTGTTTTGTCCAGATCTGTTAGGAGTCAGTCAGGTGTTTGTTTGCATGTTTATCTGATATATTGGCGGTGATTTGCAGATTGTGATGAGCAACTTGCGAGGGGAATCGAAGGAGTCAGAAATGCTTGGGGCTTGTGAGGAGCCACTGAGAGGCATGGAAGATTCAGATTGGGATTTGTGGGAAGAGTGGATGGGATGGGAAGGAGCTGGAATTCGCGACTACTCATCCCATATTAATCCTTACATTTGAACAAAACCTGTAAATTAAATTGTATTTAATGTTATTATTATGGGTAATTGTTTAATGACCCCACGGCATTGCAATTGCAGCCGCCACAAATGCTGGTCGGTCGATTGTTTTGTATATAAAATGAATGTGGGATGACTCATTTTTCTTTGTATTTATATATATATATATATGCCTTCAGCTGATAACAACTCCTTGATTTGGTGTATGCTTCCCGTGAAGGCATCAGAAAAAAATAAATAAGTAAATTGACTTTATCTCCACGTTTATATTGTTGCTATTCCTTCACAATCTCATGCTCAAATGTTTACTTTTAAACGATAAGGAAAACTTTTAGGGCCTTAAAAGTTTTATCTTAATTAATAGAAGCTAAGGCAGCATCTCTATTATTTTGATACTGTCTGTCTTTTATTGGATAAATGGCCAATTTTATCCATTACTTTCTCTAATAAAGGCGTGAGAGCTGAGAAAGAGTTTATAATAATTCTAGCCTCCAAATTATTATTATGGCTTAATCATGTCTAAATTATATAGATAAGAGTTAGTGGATTGAACAAGATTTAAACACGAGAAATTAAATAGATAAGATTTGAAAAATTAAAAAGAGTTAAAATTTTCAACGATAAAAATCTAAATTAACAAAAATAAATAAATATCATGAGTAAAAGGAAAAAAGATATTGAGAAATTTTTTTTTTATTCATAAGATATTGAGAAATCTTGACTCTTGAGTAAAAAAAATATAAAATAATACTAATACAGACATTACTTATCGTTATTGTTGAGAAGTTATCACTTTATATAATAAAACGAATTAAAATATATGTGAATAAAAAAAAGGTGTGTGCAAAAGGCGATTGACAAGCTAAGAAAAAGTTAAAAAAGAAAAGCAGGTTGGGGGGCACATATTGACTTATATGGCCCAAACAAAGAAATCAAATGTTTGATTGATGGGATAGGAAGAAACATACCAAAACGAGTGGTGATATTAGGAGTGTAAAACGGGCGGAGCGGGACGGGGCGGGTATGATACGGGGCGCGAGGATACGGATTTAAATAAGTTAAGTTTGTTTAGGCTCGTTATTAAACGATAGGCCAAATTTTATATGTTTGGTCCGTTTTTAATACAAATCAGACCGGTCCGTGAGATAAGTATTTTTAAATAAAAATAAAATAAAATAAAATTTAAAAAAATCATTAAAATTCATATATAAATATAATTTAAATATAATTACAATTTATTTACAATATTTTAAAATAAATAATTACAATCTTGAAAAAACATAAATTTTTATTAAACATTAAACTCTTCCAACATCTTTTTTTTCACTATCATACATATAATGTCATAGTTTGAATTCAAAGTAAAATTACATGAATTTATTCTTTTGTTAGAATACAATAAAATCATGTCATGTATTATTTTGTAAGAAATAAAAATACATTAATAATATAATTAAAAAACTAATTATATAAAAAATTAAAAAGGGCCTAAACGGGCCTGCCCGCGGATTGTGTGAACCGGCTAGCGTGGGCCAATCCGTTTAAAAATGAGCCTAAAAAATGGTAATCGGCCCTTAAAAAGCCCGCAGATTTAATGGATCGACTCGCAGGTTTCGGCCCGTGTTACACCCCTAAGTGATATCCCATTGGCAACTGCCATAGCAAGCAATGAATATTGAATGGTTAAACCATAGATGTCATGTCACATTTTCAATGTATTTAATTGGAAGATAAAATTTTGATTAAGATAAATTATTTTAGTTGAATGAGAAGATCTTTTTCCCTTTTAAAAGGATTTGAAAAAAAAAATTAGACATTGTTAAAAGCGTAACTTTTCTTAAACCAAACATAATTTCACGGTATAAATTTTAGTAAATATAATGAAATAACATAGTTATGAAATTTCAAAGGTAATATCATGGTTCATATTCATAGAATTGATGTATTTGAGAATAACATGAAACATGTGTTAATATAGTATGTGCAATGTACGCTAAATGATACGAAAGGAGCTATAATTGGATGCATGAATATGCTTACGTACATCCATGAACTAAGTTAAATGCATGCAATGTATATGTATGCATACAAATGTACAAATGTACATAATAATAATAATAATAATAATAATAATAATAATAATAATGATGATGATCAAGTGAAGCAAAAATAATATAATATATAAATCTCATGTGTAAACATATATTTATATATATATATATATATTTAAGAGAACAATGAATTTAACAACGTATACCAATGATAAATAAATACACACACAAGTACATTATGTGTAAATGCATGTATGGATTTAACAAAAATTTAAAATGATATATATATTTTAGGAATTTAAAATACATATAATATATATATATATATTATATCTAAGGATAAATGTATATATATCTATTATACTTATCTTAGAAAAGACAAACGTATATATGTATATTATATCTTAGGAATTTAGATATATATATATATATTTATATATATAAGTATGGGAAAAATATATATATTAAAAAAGTTAAAACTTAAAAAAAAATAAATCAAGTTTGGTGGGAAAAATCCCATTAAACTGAAGTGCTTTGCCATAGACTTCCTTTCCCCATCCCACTATCCCTCTCTCAACTCCTCACATCATCTCCTACCCTTACCTCTCACTCATCCATCATCTAACCTTTCATCTCTGTCACGTAACATGCTCCGAAAAGATTGAAGTAGTAGTAGGCTTCATTGAAGGTTGATCAGGCAGTAAATAGGGGGCGACATGGTGGCAACGCGTGAAGAAACTGGAAGCTGGAGATATTGGTTTCGGGGCTGGCTTTGCAAAAGTGGAGGCTTTGATCGGGAAGGAAGAACAGGGGCTGTTGGCGTTGACTCAAGGTGCTTGAGCAGTGGTGTCTTGGAGCCTGTGCAGTGGCGCATATCCAGGTTTGAAATAAGGGGCATTGTTAAAGAATTAGGCAAGACAAACATACAAGATAATCTTCATTAGACAACTAAAGAGTTGACCTTTCCATATTCAAGAGATTCTGCAAAAGAATCAAGGAAAGATAGCAAATCAAGATGGCCTTCATTAGATAGTCAAAGGGTTGAACTTTCCTTATACAAGAGATTGTGCAATAATGCCTTGTTATCTATGAGATTTTGTATTCACATATCAACCTCATCATTTATGGGATTATATCATTTAACTTCAGTATTTCTACATACAAAAACAATATAAATAATATACTCTTTTTCACTCTGTTTTCACCTTGAGCAGAGTGTTTATTTCACTTGTTTGTTAAACTTCTTTATGGTATCAGAGCATTTTAGTGAGGATTTGAAAGAGAGTTTGTTTTTCTAATCTCAAGTACTTATGGCTGCCATAACTACATATCCTTACCTTGCAACCTTGAATGTTGCAAACTTTGTCTCTTTAGGCCTCAATCAAAATAACTATTTATTGTGGCGTACACAATTGCTTGCACTTATAGAAAGCCAAGACATGATCGGATTCTTAAACGGTGAATATCCGATGCCACAATCCTATCTCACTACATCTGAAAGGACTACTTTAGCTGAATCGAAAGATATCTTACTGCCATTTTTAAATCCTGCCTTCATTTCCTAGAGGAAATTTGATTGCCTTCTTCGTGGCTAGATTACCAGCACCTTGTCTGAGGTAGTCTTGGGTCTCGTTGTTGGCCTTGAATCTTCTCTTGATGTATGGAAAACTCTAGACGACACTTTTGCACAGAACTCATAAGAAAGAGAGTTTCATCTTATGCAGTAGTTATCCATGATTCGCAAAGGTAATGAATCTTTGGTTTCGTTTGGTTGATGAATTTCATTTTTTTGGAAATTATTTTCATCATTTTCCTGTGTTTGGTAGACCGAAAATGATTTCGGTCAATGAATCTTATTTTCGGTCAACCCAAAAAATAGCCTTTTATTTTGTAAAATGTCTTCCCCTTTTGAAAAGGGGAAGACAAAATCCAACCTCACTTGTCTCAGCAGGCACACCCGACTCTCACCCTCAACCTTGCCTGTGCCACCTTCATCTCACCATTATCGGTACCGTTGAAGCTTTTTCTGGCATCCTTTAGCACTTGTCTTGCCAAAACAGATCACTCACCTTACATCTCCCTCGTCAGTGCACTTTGAAACCCTAAAACCTCAAATCAGTAAAGAAGCTGAAATCTAGGTAATGATCTAACACTTTTGTTCTTATTTATTTGAGGAAATAGATTTTAAAGTTTGGGTTTGGTTTGTTTTGGTTTGGATTGGTAGATTTTGTTCAAAAGCTTGTTGATTTTTCATTTTTTTTATTTAAAGTTTTTTTGGTCGGTTTTGTTGCTGCTCGACAGCAGCAGCAACGGCAAAATGCTGGTGCTCGACAGCAGTAGCAACATAGCAGTAGAAGCTGGAGCAAAGAGCAAAGTGCTTTGCTCCAGCATCAGCATCTGTTGCTGCTCAACAGCAGCAACAACATTTGCTGCTGTTATGTTGCTGCTGTCGAGTAGCAGCAACAAAATGCTGCTCGACAAAAAGCCACCCAAAAATATTAAAATAAAAAAACTCTGTCCAGCAGCAGCAGCAAATGACCAAAAGAAAATAAAAATAAAAAAGGAAAAAAAAACTCAAACCATTAGGCATTTTCTTTTAATAATTTTGCTAGGTTGGATATTAATTCTTAAATCTTTAGCAGTTGTGTTTGATGATTGAATTTGTTTGTGATTTGTTAGTTTCTGTTTCTGATTACAGATGGATAATAATTCCATTCGTGTAACTGTTATGGTTACAGCTTCATCAGTCTTTGCTTTTGAAATGATTGTTTTTAAAAGATTTAGACTTAGGAACCAACTAGCTCCTAAACCTTTTGTTAATCGAGATTATGATAGAGAAAATTATATTAATAGCATTTTATATGAAGGTGATCAGACATTTGTTGATATAATAAGAATGCATCCAATTACTTTTTTTTTAAATTATGTGACCTTACTACTAACAATTTTGTTACAATCAAGTAGGTGGGTAGATGTTAGGAAGCAAGTTATAATTTTTCTGCATCTCATTAGCCATAATGTACGGTTTCGGGTGATTGGGTCAAGATACTATAGGTCAACTTGGACAGTTCACCGTTACTTTAGGATTGTGTTGAGAGCTATTTTGAAATTATATAGACTTCTTATTAGATTACCCGATGAATCAACTCCTCCTGAAATAACAAACAACCCAAGGTTTTACCTGTATTTTAAAGATTGTGTCGGAGTAATAGATGGAACTCATGTTCGTGCATCTGTGCCACTTGAGATTCAAGGAAGATTCCGTAGTTGTAAAGGGGGAACAACACAAAATGTCTTGGCTGCCATCACTTTTGATTTGAAATTTTCCTATGTACTTGTTGGTTGGGAAGGTAGTGCACATGATTCTCATATTTTAAGTGATGCACTTGAATGCCCAAAAGGATTTAGAATTCCAGAAGGTAAATGTTAAAACCAATGAAAAATATTACTTTATTTTATGCTTAGAATGAATTTAGTAATAATTAAATTTTGTAAATTTGTAGGCAAATATTACCTTGTTGATGCTGGATATGGCATCCAAAATGAAATTATATCTCTATATCGTGGTGTTCGATATCATTTAAAAGAGTTTAGTGATCATTGTCCAGAAAATGCAAAAGAACTCTTTAATCTTCGTCATTCATCATTGCGAACTATTGTTGAGCGAGTCTTTGGAATTTTGAAGAAACGTTTTCGTGTGTTGGATGCTGAATCATTTTGGGATTTTCAAACACAAGTAGATGTAATGTTAGCATGTTGCATCATTCATAACCATATAATGGGAGTTGATCCTAATGACTCAATTAATCAAGGATTACTTGATGAAATTGAGTCTTTAACTGTAAGATCAACTCTTACAAAGCGAGAAGAGAGAGAAGAAACTAGAGAATGGACTACCAAGAGGGAGGAAATTGCATAAGCTATGTGGAATGATTATATAACTAGAATCGATTAGTGTAGACTTGAAATTTTCAATGTTATGTTGTTATGTTTGAAGAATTTCTTTTGTTTTTCATTCGGTTTGGATTGAACTTATTTGACATTTGAGTTAAGTAGTTATATTATTGAAATTATTGTTTCATTCGTATACTTTGTTTAGTATTAATGTTTCTTTATATGCTTTGGGGTTTATTGTTTTTTATGTGTTGTTTATGTTTGCTTAATACAATTATTATTGTAGAAATGAAAAGTCAAAGAAAGAAGGGATATCGAAGCAATTTAGGTGGACAAAGTCGATGCAAAATTTTTTTTAGGAAATACTTGCTGAGGAGACTCAAAAAGGAAATAAGCCATCCAATACTTTCAAGCCACAAGCACTTGCTCGAGTGGCTTCCACTATTTCCAAAAAACTCAATGTTGAATGTGAGCGTAATCATGTCGATAATCACCTTAGGACTGTTAAGAATACATGGCAGATTATATTCAAAATTCAAGAAGATAGTGGATTTGGATGGGACGACAATCTAAAGATGATCACTTGTAATCAAAAAACATATGATGAAGTAGTGACGGTAATATTTCAATATGTATATATATATATATATATATATTTTACTTTTAATTGATTATAGAGGATTAGCATCCTTATTATGTTTATTAATGATGAAACAGGCACATCCAAACTTTGAACAAAAAAATTTTTATGTATGATAAGATGGCATTAGTCGTTGGAAAAGATATGGCGACAAGAGATTTTTCTAAATCCTTTGCTGATATTGATTTGGATGATATAAATGAGGTTAACACAATACCTCTAGGTTTTGAGAATGTGGTTAATGAGGAAGGTAGAGGAAGAGCAACTTCTTCAATTGGAACCTCACAAGCAAGGTCTCATCGAAAAAAAAAAAAGTGCTAATACTTCGGATATTAATGATGAAATGCTTGCTAATATGAAACAAAAACTTGGTGATATTGCTTGTGCCATTGACAAGTTCACTGTTGAGCAAGTGAGCATAGAACGTCTTTATAAAGAAGTTATGTCGATGGAAAGATTTGATGAGGAGTCTCTTGTTAATGCTTTTGACTACTTGGTAGAACATGAGAAGCAAGCCAAAGCCTTTATGGTTAAAAATAAAAATCTTAAGAGGCTTTGGCTTAATAAATTCTTCAAGAATTTTACAGATTGATTGAATGGTTAATATTTGTAGGATGTGCTTGTTTCTAATCCTACAATATTATTATGGATATGGTTTTATGTAAGAACATGCTTAATATGACTATTGTAGGATTATTTTGTGTAAAACAATATTAGCTATTAGAGTAGGAAAGTACTATTTATGGTTTGTAATTGTTGTAGATGTAAGAACAATATTATATTAATTATAAGTTTGTAGGATCTTTATTATATTATTATTATACTTTAGTTATTTTAATCATGTATTGGCAAAACATGACATTGACTCTACAAAGGCAATGTTTTGAGATGTTATAACCTATTATACAATCAAATATGTAAATTCTACCAATTCTATTAATTAAATAAAGACTTGTTTAAAAAAATTATTATTTTCATATTTTTTATTATTATTATGTTATTATTGATTTAAAAACATTATTGGTAGTTAAATATGTATATTATACTTTTTTAGCAAAAATACAGATTTTTCAGAAAATAACCAAACAATGAAAAATATTTTTCAGCATATCAATCAAATAACAGAAAATATCAATTTTTTCAAAAAATCAATTTTTCAAAAATCATTTTCTAGAAATGATTTTTCGAAATTTATTTTACGCGAACCAAATGGAGCCTTTAAATGAATATATTTTCAGATTTAAGAGTCTTTGTGATGATCATGTTGCAATGCTAAAATTGTAACTAACAAAACAAAAGTATTTTGTTTACTTAATGGTCTTGGACATAGCTATGAAACCTTTGTTACCTCAATGCTAAAGCCTCCAGTTCCTTCCTACCAAGATATTGTCCCACTACTTCAAAGCCATGAAGTAAGAAATCAACTTCATGACTCTGAAGGACATGAACCCCCATAAATGGTATTTCTTGGGCAAAGGATTTTTAATGGACAAAACACGAAATGGGTTTTTAATAAATTTAATTCCAAAGGAAAGGGCTTTATTCAAGGAAATGGATTTAACAACAATAGAGGTGGAAGTGGTGCTTAGTTTTATGTAGGAATTAAGCAAGGCAATCAACGGTTTCCAAAAGAGAAGGTAGACAACTCTAATTGAGCCCAAACTTCTGTTGCAAAGGAAGGACTTATTGTTTGCCAGATTTGTGGCAAAAATAATCACACAGCTTTGAAGTGTTTCAATCGCTTTAATCATTCCTATCAAGCCAATGATGTACCACAAGCTTTAGCTGCACTTGCAATTGCTGAAAAGAATGAAGCCGAATGGTCCGCTGATACTGGTGCTACAACCCATCTGACTAATGACCCTGGTAAGTTACACAACCTACGACCCTCTTTTGGTGATGATAGAATTATGGTTGGTAATGGTCACTCTTTAGATATTACACACTTGGGAGATGCAAAAATTAATTGTGGCACTGAAATTATTACTTTGAAAAATGTTTTGCTTGTGACGTCCTCGTCACTTCATCTTATCACTTATCTTTTTCCTTCTTTATTTAGATTTAGTTCATCCAGTCTCATTCTTCCTTTATTCTTAAGCTAATTATCTGATATCTCATAAAATTTTATTCAATTTACATAAACATAAAAATGATATATATAAATACCATTCCAATTCCACAGGATCTCATACATCATCTTATCTTACATCCCCAGACATCCTATAATTGCTACTTGTACTGTACCGTAGCTGAATTACAATTTACTATATATATATGAACATATAAGTATACCTTCTATGATAATTGAGAAGCGTATCGAGAAGGTACACTGCAATCTTTCCAAAACAAGCTCCTCTAATCGGAGCGAGGCTCACTTCAGGTAATCTGTAGAAAAAATGGTCGTAAAAGGGTGAGTTTACGCTCAGTAAGAAAAATATGTAAAAGAGCGTACTATGCCTCTATATGCATTTTTCCTACTTGGCTCTACAATGTCATGTAAAGCATTATAAAGCATGCATCATAAACATTTTCCATGCATTGTTTGCAATCATACATATTTATTTTCAATGACATGGCAAACATACTTTGTATGCTTCTTAAAACAGCATACATGTAAAAAGTGCATCATATTCTTGAAACATACATTGTACTTCTTTCTTTAAAACATCATACTTCATAACATACTTGAAAACATACATCATACTTCTTTACTTGAAAACATACATCATACTTCTTTACTTTAAAACATACATCGTTTATCCTTTGAAATAGGATGGAGACTATGTACAATTATTTAAGCGATTGTATCGTCATATAAACCGTTCATTCCCATTTATATGACTCTAATCATGCATTGGCACAGTAGTGCACTCTGTATAGGTTAGGGATTCTCTCCTGCCTTTAGAAATCCACAGTGAACACTAGTCGGGTGTCACATGTGGGATTGAGGACCTGACTAGGGTTCCTCGCTCAACATACATATTACTGAGGACTTGATCAGAGTCACTCAGCCATCAGAAACACATGATCATTACGCAGTCCATAGTCTCAAAACATTTATAATATACTTTTTCAGAAAACACTTTGTGTTTAAATCAAATAAGCTTTGAAAGCTCTTTTTCATACATGGCAGTCGACTGGCCTCACAGGGCGATCGGCTGCTGCCTCATGACTTCATTTCTCAAAATTATTTTTATTTCGGAAAATACATGTGGGCAGTCGACTGGTCCATATAGCAGTCGACTGGTTTTCAAACAGAATGCTTCTAAATAAATAGCAGTCGACTGGTCCATATAGCAGTCGACTGTTTTTGAAACAGAATGCTTTTGGAAAATTAGCAGTCGACTGGTCTCATAAGGCAGTCGGCTGGTTTTGAAACAGAATGCATTTTTGCAAATAGCAGTCGACTGTTCCATATAGCAATCGACTGGTTTGAAACAGAATGCTTCTGGGTAAATAGCAGTCGACTGGTTTGAGTCGATTTTCGAAAAACGGCGTTTTGGTTGTCTCTAGGCAGTCGACTTCCCTTTATGGCAGTCGGCTGCCCCTAGCCTAATTGGCACTAGGAGACAAGTCTGAAAAGGTCATTTTTCCTACATGAAATCAGTTGATATGTCTTTCCAAACCACAAACAAACATCATAAAACATGCGGACATAGCCGCCTTACGTCCGTTACATAAATTTCTTACCTTGATTCCTTCGGAAACGCAAAATCACTTAGCGCGTACCCTAGCTTTCACTCCTTCAAAGCTGTAACATCAAATCAATTTAAACCTTTAAATAATCATCATAAATACATCATATCAACTTGATACAACTTCAGACCATGAACCAAATTAACTAAATCATCTTTTTCTCTTACCTTTACTAGAGACCAAAATCTCAAACTTTGAGATCTCTTCCAATACTTGGAATCAATCCACCAAACTTTGGATATCTCTTAGTCTAATGACAAGGATCAATTTTCGTTTAATGAACTTAACGAATTGCTGGAGAATTGGGGTAGCTTATCAAGGTAACTTGAGTTGGGAACTTCGGAAAAATGGAGGAAGAATGTGAGGGAGAGCTGGGAAGGGGCTGGCGTAGGGGTGATGAGATGAAGATGATGAGTCATGCCATTGCATTAAATGCATGCTCATCTCATCATTTATCTCAGCCATTAACATCCCTTTGACTCAAGACTATTTGACCATTAATTAATTCCTCTTTTCCTTTCTTCCACAACCACATGTCCAATTAAATTTCTGATTTTTCATTCTTTTCTCATATTCAATTATTTTCCAGACGTCAACATAATTTATATGACTTATTGACTATCAACTTCCTTATTTCTTCCATACATCATGCATACATTATTCATACATTAAACTTCATATTCATTTAATCATATTGAATTGAAATACTTTACATACATGGAGGAATACATGGAAATTGGGGATTTCACATCCTCCCCACCTTAGAGAATTTGGTCCTCCAAACTTGGCTTAGCTTATCAAGTAAACAACTCTGGATACCTTTCCTTCATTAAGCTCTCTAGCTCCCATGTAGCTTCTTCCATCGTGTGATATTGCCAAAGAACTTTCACTAGTGGGATCGTTTTAGACCTCAAAACTTTCTCTTTTCTATCCAAAATCCGAATCGGCTTCTCTACATAACTCATATCTTCCCTTATCTCCAAATGTTCATACTCAATGACATGAGACGGATTCGGGTTATACTTCCGAAGCATCGATACATGAAACACATTATACACTCCCGATAACTCCGGAAGCAATGCCAATCTATAGGCAACATCACCTACTCGATCTAAGACTTCAAATGGACCAATGTAACGAGGACTTAACTTACCTCGTCGGCCAAATCTCATAATTCCTTTGGATGGAGAAACTTTTAAGAACACAAAATCTCCAACCATAAACTCGAGTGGTCTCCGTCGAGCATCCGCATAGCTCTTTTGTCTACTCTAAGCTGTCTTAGGCCTTTGACAAATCAACTTAACATCTTCTGAGGCTTGCTCGACTAAATCTGGAGCCAACAACTTACGTTCGCTCACTTCTTCCCACCCAATCGGAGATCGACACCTTCTTCCATACAAAGCTTCATATGGTGCCATTCCGATACTTGCATGATAACTATTATTATAGGCAAACTCAGCCAATGGCAGATGGTCATCCCAGGAGCCTTTAAAGTCCATAGCACAAGCCCTCAACATATCCTCGAGCGTCTGAATCGTACGCTCGCACGTCCATCAGTCTGCGGATGAAAAGCTGTGCTGAAATTCAGCTTAGATCCCATGGCTTCCTGAAAATGCTCCCAGAAATAGGAAGTAAACCTAAAATCTCTATCAGAAGTGATGCTCACTGGAACACCGTGTAGTCTTTCAACATCTCTTACATACATATTTGCCAAAGCATTGAGCATATCTGTTGACTTCATAGGCAGGAGGTGAGCTGACTTTGTCAATTTATCTACGATCACCCAAATATTCCTCTTGGTTCTGGGCAATCCCATAATAAAGTCCATCGTAATGTATTCCCACTTCCACATAGGTATAGGCAGAGGATGCAGTAATCCTGCGGGCTTTTGGTGCTCCACCTTAACCTGTTGACATGTGAGACATTTTGCCACAAAATCAGCTATGTCTCTCTTCATGCCATTCCACCAATACACCTTGCGAAGATTATAATACATCTTCGTACTTCCTAGATGCAATGTGTATTTAGTGGCATGTGCTTCAGTCAAGATCAACTTCTTCAATTCATCATCACGTGGAACACATATACGTCTCTTAAACCTCAAAATTTCATTACTACTAATATCAAATTCTGAGGTCATACCTGACTGTATCTAATTCATAGCCTCAATGCATCTATCATCTTCCTTTTGAGCACTTCGGATTTTATCCATCCAATCTGGCTCAATCCTCAAACTAGCCATCATTCCCAATTGCTCATTAGGCATAACATTAAGGTTGAGGCTTGCAAACTGTTCAATCAGTTCGTGTTCTTTGATCATCATATAGGCTACCATACTTACATGCTTCCGGCTCAGATCATCCGCCACCACATTAACTTTCCCCGGGTGATACAAAATCTAGCAATCATAGTCCTTTAGAAGCTCGAGCCATCTTCTTTGCCTCTTATTCAACTCCTTTTGAGAAAACAAGTATTTCAGACTTTTATGATCTGTAAAAATCTGAAATTTCTCACCATACAAGTAATGCCTCCATATCTTCAGGGCAAACACTATTGCAGCTAACTCCAAATCATGAGTCGAGTAGTTCTTCTCATGGTCCTTTAGCTGTCTAGAACTATAGGCTACTACCTTACCATGCTGCATTAATACACATCCCAAACCTTGTCCTGAGGCATCGCTATACACTGCAAATCCACCTGAACCACTAGGGATGGTAAGGATCGGTGCAGTCGTTAACCTGCGCTTCAACTCTTGGAAGCTACACTCACAGGCTTCATTCCACTCATACTTCACCTCTTTGCACGTCAAGCGCGTCAATGGAGCAGCTAGCTTCGAGAAACCCTCCACAAATCTTCTATAGTAGCCAGCTAGACCCAAGAAACTCCTAATCTCTGTTACCGTCTTCGGTCTCTCCCATTGGACCACCGCTTCAATCTTTGATGGATCAACTGAAACTCCATCTTTACTAATCACATGACCTAAAAAGGAGATTTGATTCAACCAAAATTCACACTTACTTAGCTTGGTATACAGTCCTCTATCTTTGAGGGTCTCCAAAACAATCCTCAAATGCTGCTCATGCTCTTCCCGTGACCTCAAGTACACCAATATGTCATCGATGAAGACAATGACAAATTTGTCCATGTACTGCTTAAACACATCATTCATCAAATTCATGAATGTTGCGGGTGCATTGGTTAATCCAAACGGCATCACCAAGAATTCATAATGGCCATACCGTGTCCTGAATGCAGTCTTAGGGATATCTTCATCTCGGATCTTCAACTGATGATATCTCGACCTCAAGTCTATCTTGGAGAAGACTTGTGCACCTTTTAACTGATCAAAAAGGTCATCTATCCTGGGAAGAGGATACTTATTCTTGATCGTTACCTTGTTCAACCACCGGTAGTCAATGCACAACCTCATACTACCGTCCTTCTTCCTGACAAAAAGCACAGGAGCACCCTAAGGGGATACGCTAGGTCGTATGAATCCCTTGTCTAGCAACTCTTGAAGCTGCTTCTTCAACTCTTCTAATTCTACCAAAGCCATCCGGTAGGGAGCTCTTGAAATGGGCTCAGTCCCCGACACCAAATCAATCATAAACTCCACTTCCCTATCCGGTGGAAGTCCTGGAAGATCATCCGAAAATACCTTGGGGAAATCTTGGACCACAGGAATATCCTTGAGTCCGAGACGTTTCTGATCTACGTCCTCCACATAAGCAATAAATCCTTCATACAACCACACATGCTTTTCATTTCTCTTATATGAATTTAAATCAAAAACCAAACATACTTCATATTAATTACTTGCAAAATTTACAACATATCTAACGGGTGAAGAGAAGGTTACACTCTTTGCATAATAGTCTAATATAACATGGTTCTTAGCTAACCAATCCATACCCAAAATAACATCAAACCCATACATATTTAGTAGGATTAGGTCAGCTATTGATTCTCTTTCTCCTACCCGTAGCTTACAGTTTCTATACACTAACTCTGTCATTTGTGATTCCTTAAGGGGTGTGCTTATCTTTAATAAGTGTTCTAAAGTCTCAAGCTCAACAGGCATTTTCATAGCAATTTTAGGAGACATAAATGAATGCGTGGAGCCTGGATCAAATAATGCAGTAACACTTATATCAAATAGGTAAATTTTACCTTTAATCACTTTGGACGAAGCATCGGCAGATTCTTCATCGATGGCAAACACTCGTCCTTGAGTCACAGCTTTCTTTCCCTTCTCGGCAGCAGTAACCTTAGGTTGCGGTTTAAGGGTCTTGTCAGATTCCTCGGGTATTCTTTGGTCTCTCTGAGGGCAGTCTCTAATCATGTGCCCTTTCTCCCAACATCTAAAGCAAGCGCCACTCGCCAAGCGACATGGCTGTGACCCGTGAAACTTCCCGCATTGCTCACATCTTTGTATCGTACTCTTCGGTGAGCTAGCGGTACTTCCTGCTGGGTATCGGGATCGCTCATTACTTATCTTGATCCCAGTAGCTTTAGGAGTACCTATATCATTATCATCATCATCATAACTCCAATTGCAATATAATTCCATATAACCATTAAATTAATTGAAAGATCATCTTTCTATACTTTACCTACCTATAGAAACTCCTTCAGATCTTCTACTTCTCCGATGTGGATACCTATTACTCTGAGCTTTCTCATCCGACTTCCGCTTCATCGGTTCTTTGCCTTTACCCTTGGCTCGAAAATCAGCATGATATAGATCATAGTCCTGCTCACACAATTGAGCCTTACGGATAGCTTCTCCATAGGTGGTGATATCTATCGGATACAGTTTAGATCTAATCAGGGACTTCAATCCCTCGATAAACCTGTAGATTTTATGCCCTTCATCTCTCTGGACCTCTGGATCAAATCTACTCAAGGTGGTGAACTTAGATTCATACTGATTCACCGTCATCATACCTTGAGTTAAGCTTAGAAACTCAATCTTCAGTCTATTCTAATCCGTGCGTGGGATGTATTGTTCATTAAAAGCCTCCACAAATCTATCCCACGTGACTTCATCATATCGGGCCTCTAACACGGTCCGAGTGGCTTGCCACCAATATTCCTCATCATCAATCAATAAATAGGTAGCCAAGCCTACTTTCTCCCTTTCGGAGCAGGGCATATACTCGAAGGATTTTAAGACCGCTTTCATCCAGTTCTCTGCGGTCAGCAGATCTCTTTCCCCCTTGAACTTGGGCGGATTCAACTTCTTAAATTCTTTTATTATGGCCACACTACAATAGGCTCTAGAATCCTGCCTTTCCGTAGTTGGAGCTGGTGGGGTTACTTCTGTAGGAGGAATAGCAAGTGTTGCTGCTGGGGTACTTGTGGCCACATTCGGGAAGTTAGACATAAACTGGGTGAACATCGTGGCCATGTTCTTTATATGCTTCTCCATTTTAGCTAGTCGAGTATTCGGGCTATGCGGTGGAGATGGATGAGGAGACGACACTGGGGGCTCTTCAGTGCGACCCCGTCCTATTCCTCTACTTGTACCTTTTCTTCGTGAACTCATACTGTAAATATAATCATCATTGAGCTCTTTAGTATAACCCTAAACAGTTATACTATGCATTTGTATTCAGACAAGTACAGTACAATTGAGGATATACTCTATTTCTAACTTCTTGACACTGAAAAACCTCAATCTAAACTGCTCTGATACCACTCTGTGACGTCCCTGTCACTTCATCTTATCACTTATCTTTTTCCTTCTTTATTTAGATTTAGTTCATCCAGTGTCATTCTTCCTTTATTCTTAAGCTAATTATCTGATATCTCATAAAATTTTATTCAATTTACATAAACATAAAAATGATATATATAAATACCATTCCAATTTCACAGGATCTCATACATCATCTTATCTTACATCCCCAGACATCCTATATACATAATTGCTACTTGTATTGTACCGTAGCTGAATTACAATTTACTATATATATATGAACATATAAGTATACCTTCTATGATAATTGGGAAGCGTATCGAGAAGGTACACTTGAATCTTTCCAAAACAAGCTCCTCTAATCGGAGCGAGGCTCACTTCAGGTAATTTGTAGGAAAAATGGTCGTAAAAGGGTGAGTTTACGCTCAGTAAGAAAAATATGTAAAAGAGCGTACTATGCCTCTATATGCATTTTTCCTACTTGGCTCTACAATGTCATGTAAAGTATTATAAAGCATGCATCATAAACATTTTTCATGCATTGTTTGCAATCATACATATTTATTTTCAATGACATGGCAAACATACTTTGTATGCTTCTTAAAACAACATACATGTAAAACGTGCATCATATTCTTGAAACATACATTGTACTTCTTTCTTTAAAACATCATACTTCATAACATACTTAAAAACATACATCATACTTCTTTACTTGAAAACATACATCATACTTCTTTACTTTAAAACATACATCGTTTATCCTTTGAAATAGGATGGAGACTATGTACAATTATTTAAGCGATTGTATCGTCATATAAACCGTTCATTCCTATTTATATGACTCTAATCATGCATTGGTACAGTAGTGCACTCTGTATAGGTCAGGGATTCTCTCCTGCCTTTAAAAATCCACAGTGAACACTAGTCGGGTGTCACATGTGAGATTGAGGACCTAACTAGGGTTCCTCGCTCAACATACATATTACTGAGGACTTGATCAGAGTCACTCAACCATCAGAAACACATGATCATTACGCAGTCCATAGTCTCAAAACATTTATAATATACTTTTTCAGAAAACACTTTGTGTTTAAATCAAATAAGCTTTGAAAGCTCTTTTTCATACATGGCAGTCGACTGGCCTCACAAGGCGGTCGGCTGCTGCCTCATGACTTCATTTCTCAAAATTATTTTTATTTCGGAAAATACATGGGGGCAGTCGACTGGTCCATATAGCAGTCGACTGGTTTTCAAACAGAGATGCTTCTAAATAAATAGCAGTCGACTGGTCCATATAGCAGTCGACTGTTTTTGATACAGAATGCTGCTGGAAAATTAGCAATCGACTGATCTCATAGGGCAGTCGGCTGGTTTTGAAACAGAATGCATTTTTGCAAATAGCAGTCGACTGTTCCATATAGCAGTCGACTGGTTTGAGTCGATTTTCGAAAAACGGCGTTTTGGTTGTCTCGAGACAGTCGACTTCCCTTTATGGCAGTCGGTTGCCCCTAGCCTAATTGGCACTAGGAGACAAGTTCGAAAAGGTCATTTTTCCTGCATGAAATCAGTTGATATGTCTTTCCAAACCACAAACAAACATCATAAAACATGCGGACATAGCCGCCTTACGTCCGTTACATAAATTTCTTTTATGATTCCTTCGGAAACGCAAAATCACTTGGCGCGTACCCTAGCTTTCACTCCTTCAAAGCTGTAACATCAAATCAATTTAAACCTTTAAATAATCATCATACATACATCATATCAACTTGATACAACTTCAGACCATGAACCAAATTGACTAAATCATCTTCTTCTTTTATCTTCACTAGAGACCAAAATCTCAAACTTTGAGATCTCTTCCAATACTTGGAATCAATCCACCAAACTTTTGATATCTCTTAGTCTAACGACAAGGATCAATTTTCGTTTAATAAACTTAACGAATTGCTGGAGAATTGGGGTAGCTTATCAAGGTAACTTGAGTTGGGAACTTAGGAAAAATGGAGGAAGAACGTGAGGGGGAGCTGGGAAGGGGTTGGCGTAGGGGTGATGAGATGAAGATGATGAGTCATGCCATTGCATTAAATGCATGCTCATCTCATCATTTATCTCAGCCATTAACATCCTTTTGACTCAAGACTATTTGACCATCAATTAATTCCTCTTTTCCTTTCTTCCACAACCACATGTCTAATTAAATTTTTGATTTTTCATTCTTTGCTCATATTCAATTATTTTCTTGACATCAACATAATTTATTTGACTTATTGACTATCAACTTCCTTATTTCTTCCATACATCATGCATACATTATTCATACATTAAACTTCATATTCATTTAATCATATTGAATTGAAATACTTTACATACATGGAGGAATACATGGAAATTGGGGATTTCACATTGCTGGTTCCAGAAATTAAGAAGGATTTGATCTCATTTAGTCAACTTACTCATATTTTCCTTATGAATTTGTCTTTGATGATAATAGATTTAAAATCAGGGAAAGAAGTAGTAAACGAGTGATAGTTGTTGGAGAAAGACAAGGTAGTTTATATGCCTTACATGGATGTGATGAAAAGCATGCAGTATTTTTCTCAAACCGTTTTAGAAGGGTAAATAAAGAGAAATGGCATTGATGCCTTGGCCATCCTCCCTACTGAATAATTGATTTTCTTTTTCGTAATGGCTTTATTGAATTTAATAATAAGCATCAGTCTAAAATGGTTTGTGAAAGTTGTCAACTAGGAAAGGCATGTAAACTTCCTTTTGAAAGAAGTATTGATCATTGTGATGACTTATTTATGAAAGTTCATTTTGACTTATGGGGGCCAGCTCTAATTAAATTTGTTGAAAAATATCGATATTATGTTATCTTTATGGATGAACATAGTAGATTTACTTGGTTTTATCCCATGAGAAAAAAATCTGATTTTTTAATGTGCTTTATTCATTTTCAAAGGTTTGTTGAGCAACAGTTCAACAAACAAATTAAAATCTTTCAAATAGATAAAGGCGGAGAATTTGCAGGTAAATCCTTTTTACAACTTTTAAGAGATCTCGGGATTCAACATCAACTTGCTTGTCCCAGAACCCCTGAGCTAAATGGCTTTGCAGAACGAAAACACAAAAATATTACTAAGTTGGGGTTAACAATGATGTTTCATGCTAAGCTACCAGTTCGATATTGGGTTAACTCTTTTGCTACAGCAATTTATTTGATAAATCGACTTCCATCTCCTAATATCAAGATGAAATCTCTATTTTTTAGGCTTTACAAC
The DNA here is from genome assembly GCA_032173925.1 of Heritiera fomes. NCBI lineage: Eukaryota > Viridiplantae > Streptophyta > Magnoliopsida > Malvales > Malvaceae > Heritiera > Heritiera fomes. The sequence continues at coordinate 23,713,011 of JAPDPM010000015.1, forward strand.
AAACATCTTGATTATTGTTCTATGCGCAACTTGGGATGTAAATGCTTCCCATATCTCAGTGAATACCAAAAAAATAAGTTGGAACCTAAATCCATTCCCTATGTTTTCATCGACTACAATATCAAGCACAAAGGCTAAAAATGCTTAAACCCAACAATCGATCGCATCTTCACCTCTCGTCATGTTGTCTTTGATGAATCTAATTTCCTCTTAGCTAATCCAAGCTTGTTGTATGCTGCACATAATTTTGAAGGTGAACTTTCTACCTATCAAAATTGGTTTGAGACTAGTGTTACTGATGAAAATGACTCTTTTACATGTGAAAAGGCTTAATGTGATAGAATAAGACAAGAAACTTTTGTTGATATAGATCCATTGGCTACAACCATTGAACCCACATCCTTAGAAGTGCCTATCATATCACCAGCACTGGTGACCAATGACGACGTAAGGACAACATCATCCCTTGATCCTAGTGCATGTCATGATACAACCCTACCACATGTGATTGTTGAATCATCTAACAATGAACATGACCATGTCTCTATACCTCAAGACATCACGTGCTCATCCCCAGTAAACAACTCTATGGAGTCCTCTAAGTTACTATTTGAGTCAACTCACACTATAGATGACTCAAGTCCACATGAAGACAATCATTCTAATGCTGTTGCTAATAATAAACGTACACATCAAATGGTAACTCGTTCTCAAAAAGGTATTCTTAAACCAAATTTGAGATATGTTGGCCTTCATGTCTTTGCAAGTTCTAATATACCTTGTGAACCAAAATCTATTAAGTCAGCTTTTAAGCACAAAGGTTGGACAGAAACTGTCCATGAAGAATTAGCCGTCTTAAAGTTAAATGAAACATGGGATCTTGTTCCACGTTCTAAGACTATAAATGTCATTGGAAGTAAATGGGTCTTCAAAACCAAACTCAAGTCAGATGGTAGCCTTGATCACTTGAAAGCTCAACTTGTGGTGAAAGGATTTCATGAGATTGATGGAGTCGATTTTGATGAGACAATCTCATCTGTAATAAAACCAAGCAATATTCGCCTAATTCTTACCATAGCAACTATTCGAAGATGGTCTTTGAGACAACTGGATGTCAAAAATGCATTTCTTCATGGCTATCTTACAGAACCAGTTTACATGGAACAACCACCTGGCTTCGTCGACCCCAAATTTCCAAGTCAGTGTGCAAACTCAAGTGTGCTTTGTATGGGCTTACACAGGCTCCTCGTGCTTAGTTTCACAGGTTAAACACTTTTTTATTTGATAAGGTTTTTTTTTATAGTTCTTTAGATCCATCTTTATTTATATCTCACTCTTCTAAAGGCACAATACTTTTGCTCATCTATGTTGATGACATGGTTCTAACAAATGACAACTTAGCAACCATACAAAGCTTCATTGACATTCTTGCACAGGAGTTTGCCATAAAAGATCTTGGACCACTACAATACTTTCTCAGAGTTGAAGTTCAACAAGATCAAATCGGCATCTTGTTATCTCAAAGGAAGTATGCACTGAATATTCTTCACAGAGCCCAAATGGGTGGTTGTAAACCTCTAACACTCCAATGGCACTCAAAACACGATCCACATCGACAAGTCTAGAGCCATTTCCAAATCCTACGCTTTTTCGAAGTCTAGTAGGTGCTTTATAGTATCTCACCTTTACTCGGCCAGATATTGCATATTCTGTCAATTTTGTATGTCAGTACATGCATGCTCTTACCATGGAACACTACCAAGCAGTGAAGAGGATTCTATGGTATGTAAGCGACACCATTGATCTTGGTTTGTACATACACTCTCAAAGCACTTTGGACTTGTATGCTTTCTTAGATGCAGATTGGGCTGGCTGTCCTTTAACACGACGTTCCACCACAGGATTTTGTACATTTTTGGGAGGAAATTGCATATCTTGGTCAGCAAAAAAGCAACCCACAGTTGCCCTCTCAAGTGCATAAGCAAAATATAAAGCCATGGCCATTACTGCTGTAGAACTTACATGGCTTGCAACTTTGCTTCGAGAAGTGGGTGTTGTACTTCCTAACACCCCAACTCTTTTTTCTGACAACATTAGTGCTCTAGATATGACTGTGAATCCAGTATTTCATGGTCGTACAAAAGATGTTGAACTTGACTACCATTTCGTTTGAGAAAAAGTTGCTTTTGGAAATCTTATCACTCATTTTGTTCCCTCTCACAATCAACTTGTTGATATCTTTACAAAGCCTCTTCCAAAGTCTTCTCATAAAACATTACGTTCCAAACTTGCCCTTTGTATTCTCCCTCGACCTTGTTTACGGGGGAGTGTTAAAGAATCAAGCAAGACAGCCATACAAGATAATTTGCATTAGACAACTAAGGAGTTGACCTTTCCATATTCAAGAGATTTTGCAAAAGAATCAAGGAAAGATAGCAGATCAAGATGGCCTTCATTAGACAATCAAAGGGTCGACCTTTCCTTATACAAGAGATTGTGCAATAATGCCTTGTTATCTATGAGATTTTGTATTCACATATCAATCTCATCATTTACGGGATTATATCATTTAACTTCAGTATTTGTACATACAAAAACAATATAAATAATATACTCTCTTTCATTTTGTTTTTACCTTGAGCAGAGTGTTTATTTCACTTGTTTGTTAAACTTCTTTAGGCATTTGATGTTGATGATGGCTATTTGGAGAAGGAAGAACAGGGGCTATTTGATACTGGTTCAGTATCTAAACGAAAGGCCAAAAGCTGCGGCAAGAATGGGAATCATTAATGGTTTTCGAGTGACATTGTGCTGCTCAACAGTGTCTGTAAAGGGGCTATAAATCAAAGTTGATCAGCTAGCCTTTGGAGGCTTAGATGACAATGTAAGTAGTCAGAAACGGTGGCTGGAAGAAGGTGTTCTTGTAGGCACTGAATAATAGTGTTTTTGGAAAAGAGTAGATGTTGTTCTGTGGTGCACTTAAGCTGTCATAACAGGTGTAAAACAAAGGGCTCACGAGCTGTTTGGAAGAGGTGGATGCGGGGCAGTGAAGGGGTCGAAAAAAATAGAGAAGAATTGATGCCTTTTGTGCTAGAAATCACAACCTAAACAAAGCTGAAAACAATGGTTGTTTGAAGGGGTGTTGGGTTGCTGTTTAAGGTGGCTCAAAAGCTTTTAGGGGGTTGAAGTAGGAGAACCGTTTTGGAAGATGAAAATAGGGGTGGTAGGGCTAACAAGATTGTTAAGTTGAGAGAGAAAGGAAAATGAAAAATGAAAGGAAAGGAAAAAAAATAATGGAAAAGAAAGAAAGAAAAGGAAAGGAAAGGAAAGAAAGAACAAAAAAGAAAAGAAAAGAAAGGAAAGAAAGAAAGAAGGAAAAGAATAGAAATGAAAAAGAAGGAAACACACACACGTACTCCTTAACTTGGGTTTATAAGTAACCCAGCACTGTTAAATTAAGAAATATATATATTGAATTTTGTTAAATTTATACTAAATAAAATACTGATGTTTAAAAGTGTATGCGTGCTAAGCCCAGTGTAGGTACGGAATTCAGTGGATGCATGCGAAACTTGAATTTTACGCACATCAAATTTTAAGTCGATAAGACAACTTTGAGGTGCTACATTTTATAAAGTTAAATTAGAAAATAACTCGAGTAAATTGGTGCTAACCCAATGCTGTCGTGTTAAAGGTGTAGCACAGTGTTAAGGGGATAACCAAGCCTAGACTTGGCTTGATGCACGAGTCCCGAGCAAAGGAGTCGGTAAAACGTATATGTAACGTAGAAGCAAAATTAGATTGTATCAATATATAATGATATGATGACTCGAATACTTGGAGATTAGACTTAATTGAGAAAATTGGAATAGTATAACTGAGGTTGTTGATATGGCACAATATAATTGAGGATATTATGGAATTTTGATTTAACAAAATGAAATACAGGTATGACATTAAACTCGATAAGGTACCATAGTGATGCAATGTTAAAGGGAAATAATTTGATGTAGCATTAATCTATAGATAACACTAGGCTAGAATAATATTGCATTGAGGTAATTCATGGGCATTATATTATATTGTTTTAAACTCATGTGTTTAAGTGCATCACCTTTAAACATGCATCGCTTATTACTCGAGATTTGAAAGAATTCATCCACTTAATGCTTATATTCATTTTGGATGATTGATTTGTTTTGAAAGAGAAAGTATATGGTGTACATGTATGTATTTATATATATGATCTTAAAGATATGTATTACATACTTTGTACTATTTTCATAAGAAAAGTTAAAAGTTTAAATGTTTTATGAGACTATAGGCACCTTAAGAGAGTTAAACTCAATAAAACATAATGGAAACCGCCTAATTAAAGATTTCTCATTAGGCAGAGATGTTTGTCCGATAATAGTCATGGATACGGCTCAGTCACATCTGATCAGTAAGGCTGAGAGACATGAGGTCTATGACCATAGATAATACTCTAGTTGGTTTCTAGGGGACGATGACATGATTTTTCACTGCTAGCTACAGTGAACTAAGTCTTTATTGACAGAGTATTAGGGATTTAACCTAGTCTCAACCCTGATATGATATGCAGTCTAGGGTAAGGTTTTATTTGATATGAACTCTAGACTTGATATGATTTTATAGTATATGATATATGTTTTGAGACTATACATGTTTTAGGCATGCTATAAAAGTAAATATGAGATGTTTTGAGACATTACATGTTTTTAAACATGCTTTATAAGTACACATGATATGATTTGCAAATTGTACATGTTTTAGCGATGTTTTAAAGTAAACATGAAATGATTTGTATGAGATGTTTCAATATTTTACATGTTTTGAGCATGCTTTAAAAGTATATGAAACATGATTTTGATACTGCATATACTTCATATATGATTACATGCTAAACGTGATTTTATTTGAAATGATAACCGTTTTATACAATAAAGTTTACATAAATTTGCATACCAAATCATGACATAACAATATGCTTTCTACACAAAGGATGTTATGACCTCCTACTTTACATGAACATGAGATTTATAAGAAGAGTGTCATGACTTTATAGTACATGCGATCATGTTTTTCCACATGAAGAATGATATGATTCAATATGGTATAGAAGTATAATTTCTAAATGAAAAGTGGCCAGATTGATATTACTATTAAACATGGTTTTTATATAAGATGCAATATGATATGAGATTGATATGAGAATGATTTAAAATAATTGATGTCGGAGTTAGGTATGATGCACTGTTGCATGATATATAGTGGTATAAGGGCAAGAGGATTGAAAAATGATTGAATTGATATGATTAGAGATTTATGTGATAGATAGGTGCCAGGACAGAGATAATGAGGTACTTCGAAATACCTTCCCATCGATACCTTAAACCCCTGCCCACTTCAAGTCCTTTAGAACATGATCTGAGATGTTTGATAAACGATTAGAGAGCAAATATGATATGAGAATCCTTACTTAAAGGTTTCATGCATTTGTATTAGAATAGTTTAAGTCTAATTCTGCACTTATATAAATGACTTATTGAGCTATTGCTCATTAAAAATTATTTAACCTTTTTTTCATATTGAGCATAGGGTTGGGAGGATATATTTTGGAGCTATTCGGAATAATCACAAGCCTGAAATATTGTCCCAACTCCTAAAGCAACTCTAGATGATTACTATGGTTATGTATACATATTCTTTTGTACGTACTTAATATTTCAGGCTAAAATTTGAACGGTACTATAGGATGGGATGTAAACTAGAATAATTAATGGTCGTTATGATTCTTTGATGCCACATGATATGTGTGTGATGAGTAGTCGTGGATATTAGGACTGTTGATATGCTATCTATTTGATGTGTTTAATGTGGACGGTAAAAATTATTATTGTGATTGGGATATATGAAAAGAACGTAATTGCAGGTAGTTGAATTGGGGAAATCTCTTATTTAAAGGCGGTATTTTCAATTTGTTTTCTAAGGAGGAATATTTTGGGTTAAAATGATTATTACCTGTCTTGTAGAGTTAAATAAATTCACTGGTGGATTAAAGTTTAAACGATTAAGGTTGGAGTACAATGAAAAGATTCGTAAATATCGTTTAGTAACTACATTGATACCGAATACAAACTATAAAATAAAAAGAAAAAATTTAAGTTGTAAATTTGTTAAATGGAATAAGTTTAAGTGTTAAGTGCACGTCACGGCCTTCGGGTCGTGATAGACATTGTTTTATAATTTATATTCATATCATGTAAAATTTTATTTGTATTATATAAAACATAAAAATTTTGTGTTAAATTTGTATCGATGCTTGAATAGAACTTTTTTTTAGCTTTTGTTATATTCATATACAACTCTTACTAAAATTTAGTCAGTATGATCTTCATATTTTTTATTCATATTATTTTCATGTCATATCACTATATTGTGTCTAGAATTACTAAATCTATAAAAAAATGCATAATTATCAAATATTTTTTCTATTGAATGAAAAGAAAAGCTAGAGACAATAACCAAAATAAGAATAACCAATGTTTAGGTTTATAGGATTCGTTTGTTTAATAGAAATTGATTTTTAAAAATTAATTTTAAATTTTTAAAAAAATTTTGACAGAAATTAAGTTAGTAAAAAACTTATTAATTAATGAAAAATAATATTTTTTTTTAGCTATCGAAAAAGAAAAATGGTTTTGTAATGAAAAATCCTTAATGTATAAGGCCACTTATTAAAATTCGTGAATATAGATTATTCTAATCAATTCGCATCTCGAACATAATTTTTTAAGTTTGGATTTATTTGATCCAACCTGAAATATTATTATAATAATAAAATATATTTTTAAAAAATAAATATTTAAAATGTTAATGTAAAAGTTTTCTAATATTTTAGTTTTTTTATTATTAAATACAAATATATTAAATATTTCAATAATAAGTAATATTATATTATTATTTTAATAAATAAATACTCATATACTAAATAATATTTTATTATTAATGGTTTCTTAATATATTCTTTATTATTAAAAAGTATTAATTTTTTAAAATTAATTATATTTTATTATTAAACACTTAAAACAAAAATATTTATTTTAATATTGATATCAATATTAAAATATAATTATTTTTTTAAATTGATAATTTATTAAAAAAATTAATTTTCAAATATTTTATTAACAGATTTTTCAAAATACAATTAAATTATAAAAAATATAATTTTCATTAGTTCATCCACATAATAAAAAATATATAATATTTCAAGAAACATAAAAATTTTTCAAAATTTATCATAAAATTAATTTTTTTTCAAAAGAAACGAACCCTTAAATTCACTATCATAATAATCGATGCTTTTAATTTGGTTCCTCATCGGTGGCCATAGCATTTCTTTTATAAGAGTATCTTTTCATCTCTGCTATTATTAATAGCTATCATGGCTCAAGACATGAAACCAGACTCAAACAATTAATTATAAAAAAAAATTAATGTATTTGGACATTTCAATTTACCCACATTCATAAATATGAAAGGACATCATTAACTATAAAAAGTACAATTTATAAAATTTTACATGAACAATGAATCTCAACAAAGGTGATAGTATACATTTCATACAAACGTGTCTTAATACATGAGTTACACAAATAAAAAATAAGAAAAATTCTATCCACAAAAAAAAATGTCCTCACAACAAATTTTTTAAATTTTATTTTAACACGAAAATAATTTTGTACGGAATGACTTAATTTCTATTCACAACCAACATTTTCTTATATCCCAAACCGTAGCCTTCCGGCCCAAAGCTTACGAAAAAAGACTTTGGCGAGTCTTGTGGGCAGAAATAAACCTGCTCATGGGTCGGGTCGGGCCAGGTCGAGCTCATGACAGATAATAAGTATATTAGTCAATACTCAAGCCTGATCCGATTCGATAAATTGGGCCTGATATTTAGTCCAAGTCTGTCCCATTTTTTATACAATAAGTTTGAGTCTGAGCTCGGTCCGCTTGAATATAATTTTTTTATATTGTAATTATTTATTTATTTTTATTATTATTTTATTTCATTTAAAATTTAATTTAATTTGTCAAAATTTGTATATCAATTTTCATATTAAATATTTATAATCATGTTTTTTAATTAATAATGTTTTATATATATAATTATATTATACTTAACAAATATATTAAAAATATACTTAATATTAGAAATATATTAAGAATATATATATATATATATATATATATGTAACATTAACATCGGTCCGGGCCCGAGCTTTGAAAGGTTAAGCTTGGTCTCGTTTTTAAACAGGCCTAAAAATTTTGTCCAAGCTCAGTAATTGCATCAAATATTTTTGTCCAAGCCCTCCCAAATATCAAACGGGCTTTCAGGCTTGGGCGGGTAGCCCAACCCTTAAGTAGGTCTAGGCGGAAAACCTACTGTTCAAATCGACATTTCATTGATTTAACGCAAATATTTTAAGAGTTATTAACAATTTAGTACAATTAGTCTAATTAAATTAAGAATTTACCTCATATTTTTTAAAGAAATTTAAGAAATTGGAGAAGAATTTGGGGAATTTTATTAAAAATTGAAGAGATGGTTTGTGTTTAGGGTGTAAAGGTGAAAGGAGAAATAATGAGAGGAAGGAGAGGAGAAGAAATTTTTTTAGATTATGATGATTGTGAGAAGTGTTCTTATTTTTTAAGTAGAGTTGTTTTAGTAATTAGGTTATTAGGAGTAAAAATTTTTTTATTGTAAATAGAATTCCTAATAGCACAAAGCTATATTAGGTAATTAACAAAAACACCCTTTAATCCAAGTAATTAATTCTATTTATTTTAGGCGTGACATCATTTTATTTTGGTTAGTACTAGATATTATCACCAAGCTACGATGCAAAATAAAATATGTGAGTCATTATTAATAACAATGGATGAACTTTTACATTCCATTTAGAATGGAATTTTTTTATTCTTTAATAAAACCAAAATAAGAGTCAACTATAGAAAAAAAAAAGGCAATAAAAATTACTTGGGTCATTTGTAACATGTAAGTAAAGCTTTTCATGATTGGATGCAAACCAACTTTTAGAGGTTTCAAATTTATTATCAACCTTTATATATTACACAATTAATGTTTCTTACAATTAGAAGTTATTATAATCAAAATTAAGTCAACTTAAAGTTACAACTATTCTGTATTATTACTCTTAGATTTACTTTCTCAATGCTTTACGCATGCAAGTTGGAAATGAGTGAACTTTTTTTTTGTGGTATTGAATCAAGAAAAGTCCATTAAAAACAAAAGAAACATACAAGTAGTCAGTACAGAAGAGGAACATCAAAGTAAGAACATCAAAATGAAAGTAGGGAAAGGTAAACAAAGAAAGATAATCCATCAGAAATGTCACCAAAATCACTCAAAGCTAAAGTTCACAAAGGCATTTTTCGGTCATTCGATTTCTGTCTCCTTATAACTTGATCTTTTTCCTATCAGGAATGCTTAATATGAAGGTCGAACTAAGCTCACAACTTGAACTCATCTTTTCCAATTGTGCAATTATTCTCTTCGATTTTAGCTTATTCCTCTTGACAATTTTTTTACGGATTCCAATTGTAGAGATGATACCTCTTTTTGGCTTGAACGCATCTTCTTCCTTAATTGAGTGGTCTTTTTACTAGTAATTGTTTGCATACATTCATCCTTTTTCTTTGTTCATCTTCAGACAAAGGATTATTTATCTCTTGCTTCTTGCACTTTGTAGCGAAGATAAAAGTATTTGATGTCTCCACTATTCCTAGAGTCTGACCACTTGGGTTATCAAAACCATTCCAGGAATTCGCCTGACTTGTACTCGCACTCTCAAAGTTACTGATTTCAATTGAAGAGTTGTCTTCAATTGAAGAGTTGATCTCTTTAACCATTGAATCTTCAACATTAGGCAGCAAAGATTGTTCTTGGGCTTCACTTTGTATCTATTCCATCTTCGGTTTAGACTTTGTTTTGAAGGATTGAGGTTAGATTTTCTCTTGTACATATAGAGTGTAACCAAGGTGTCCATAATCATTAATTTCCAAGCTAGAAAAGTTGCATTTAGATTTAGGATGACCTGGTTTATGACATCTATTACAAACAAAAATTCTTTTCTCTTTTGAAATTAAGCCAAACTAGCTTTTCATCATCAAAAGGTAAGAAAGCAGCAAACCTTCTCAATGACATGAACTTATTAGGATTATTGATGCACAGTTGGTGTGATTTGCCATTCCTTACATGTTTCTGGTTGACATAGCTTCCCTAACATTACATGTCTTCCATGTGCATTCTCTTTGGCAACTTACGATTCTCCTTTTGCAAGTCTAGAGTCATTCACTCCAATTCTTTATTTCTTGTCTCAACTCTCTGAATTTTGGCTTCCATCTTTAACAATCTCAACTTATCTTGCTTCAAAAGCTCTTTTTCTTCGAGGAGATATGACATGATATTCACCAGCTCTGCATTTTTATTTTCTAACTCACCAACTTTAGCCTGTAAGTCTTTAACAAATGTTGTGGCTTGAGCTTTCAAGTTGTTTACCTCTTGAAACTTATTGATTTTGTTCTTAAACCCTGAAATTTCCTCTTCAAGTTTCTTTATCTTTGCTTCAAGAGTTTCACTGATTTTATTTTTAACAATGCCAGGAAAATACCTCCTAATAACTCTTTCTAGTACAATGGGAAAGGATGGCACAAGAAGTTGTTATCGCACAAATATGGAGGTTCAATGAGAAGCTTGTCCCAAACCCTTTTTTTTGCATACAAGCAACCTCATCTAAGCAAACATTTTGGAAGTGATCAAAATCCTTCGTGAAAGAAACCCACAGATCCCCTTCAAGATCGTCTAGTTCACAATCACCGTCAACTTCTTCGTCACCATCCACACTTTCCGTTGAAGAAGTTTTAATGAAATCATGATGTACTAGTTGTTTGAGGGCTTTTTCTTATTGGAGAAGCTCGTCTTTCCCACTATTTGCAGTTGTATGCCCTTTGCAAGTGAGAAAGCCCTTTTTCATGCTAAACATAGTCAGAAGATTACAAGCACCAAAGTAAAAGAACAACTTCATAGATCTAATATTAGTTACAAACAATCAAAGGAAGCATATATGTTATAGGACAACAAGGAAACAGATTTTTTTTTAAGGATGCCTACTAGAACTAATTTAGAAAACACATGCAACCAAAGAAAGTCATACTAAAAAACAACAACAAGACATGGATCGGAAATGAGTGAATTTAATTAAACAATTATATATTTCAAAGAAGATTTCACATAAGATACAAATGGAAGCAAAAAAGTTCTTACATAATAATGAAATAAGAAGTAACCTGTAGTTTTTTGTTTCATTTTGGATCTTAATGGATCTTAATGGATCTTAATGATAATTCAGGGACTTTAATTGGTTAAGATTTTTTAGGGGTTGAATTTGATGTAGAAAATGATAACTAAAATGAGTTTGTTATGCATTTGCATGTGAACAAACTCTTTACCCTTTAACAAAATTCAATGCATGTGGAGAAAAGGTAATTGAATAATGAAAACATTCAAGCGATGGAAAGATGGTGGAGCTAAAACTAAATAAGTAATTAAAGGGTTATTTGGGATCATTTTCTGTTTTTTGTATTTGGTTTCTTGTTTTTGAAATTTTTGTCTTTATTTTGTTTTTAAATTTTGAAAATGGAAAATATGTTTGGTTATTATTGTTACGTATTACAAACAATCATTTAAATTGATTCAAATATAATAATTAATCGATTCACAAAATAAATTTTTAGAATTTTATTTAATAATATATTTATTAAATAATATTATATATGCATATTTGATTTAAGATTATCCTGCATCGTTAAGCTAATTGCATGTGTTTTATGTATAAGTATCGATACCAATTAAATGTTTATCAATACATTATGAATTTGTATGTTAGTGAGACTAATGGAGTATCAATATGCTATTGTGACATTGAAACAAAAGTACATGTCCTGTTTTAAGTACTGATACAGTTTAAAATAGCATTAATACAACTTCCTTTATTTGTGCAAGATTCTACTTGAAAGTATTGACATACTGAATGAAGTATCGATACACTTCAAGCCCGGCTAACTCCAACAGTCAAATTTCCATACGTGTCTACTAACAGGAAGATTTTTCTTCAGCCAAGGCTTTAAAGCAAAGCTATAAAAGCTAGTAGTTTGAAGCAAATTGGACAAGAGAGCTAAAATTCCAAATCAGATGTTATACTCTTATTTCAAAGCTTCAAGTATGAAAAGAAGAAAAAAGACAAAGTCTACAACTCCACATTTATTGTCTTAACCATATTCCTTTAAGAGATAAAGTGTTCTTATTTAGTATTAGTAGAGACACACCTTGCAACCATCTTGTAAACCCATACCTAAATTTGAAAGGGAAGAGTTCCCTAGAGAGCTTACATTAAAAGTGAGGTTAGGTAGATAAGGTTTGATAATCCAAAAAAAGATTTGTTGTACAGGTTGTTCTTGAGCCTATAAAAGGAGTAATTATAAACGTGTTTCCCTCCGCTTACAAAAGGGAAGTGTAAGTCATCCTTAAGCTTGTGAAAAAGAAAAGTTATCATTGACCTCCAAAAAGGAAGGTTTTCTCCTCGAGCATGGAAAATAGAGAAGTCGTACCATTTTCAACAAAGTGAATTTTGTGGAAAATCATTGAGAGAGCCTCAAGGAAGAGAACGTAGGCAATGGTGTAAATTGCAATGTAAAACTTCTCTTCCCTACACTTAATTTGCTTATTGCTTCCTACATCATTGTTTTAATTATTGTTGATTGGCATTTAGCTTGTAAAGCATAGGTTGCACTTTAGGCAAAAAAGTTCTTAAGAAAAAAAATTAGAAACTAACTCACCTCCTTCTTGGTTTAGATTGAGCTAACTACATCTAACAATTGGTACCAGAGCAGGGCTCTAAAGATTAAAATTAATCACACTAGAGTAGAAAAGGTCTTAGAATATGGCTCATATCAATATAGAAAACCCCTCAACTCTAGCCACTCCACTATTAGACCCTAGTTGTTTAATGGTGAAAATTACTCCTATTGGAAAACTAGGATGATGTTCTTCATTAAGACAAATGATTATGAGGTTTGGAGAATCATCACTAGAGGTCTTTACATCCTTACAAAAACTATTGGAGAGAAAGAAGTGATCAAGACAGAAGAAGAATGTGATGCAAATGACACTAGGAAAACACAAATCAATGTTAAGGCTATGCACATCTTATTTTGTGCTTTAGGACCTAATCAGTATAATAGAGTTTCTTTATGTGACAATGCTACGAAAATATAGGAAAAACTAGAAGTCACACACGAAATTAAGTTAAGGAGACAAAAATTAGGATGATGACTGTTTAGAATAAAACCCGATGAGTTAGTGACTGATATGGCAAATAGGTTCACTAATATGGTCAATGGTCTCAAGGTGCTAGGCAAGACTTATTCCAACATGGAATTAGTCAAAAAGATTTTGAACAACCTCCCCAAGTCATGGGAAGTAAAGATAACTGCTATTGAAGAATTTAAAGTTCTAATCTTTTTATAGATCAATTGATGAGATTATTGCTTACCTATGAGATGAAATTAAAAAAGAGGATTCTTCTAATAAGAGCCTTCATGGTAGTGTCGCAGGTACCAATAATAAACTACTTTACTTAAACATATAGATAGGGCAAGCAAAGGTCGATCCCACAGAGATTGTTTTATTTAAGTTAATTATTTAAATTAAATACCTAATTATTATTTAGAGAGAGAAAAGAGATTTGGGGGAGGGTTTCAATTAAACTACAATAACTAAGAAAATAATCAGAAAAATAAACAAGTAAATAAATTAGAAAATATCAAATACTACAAAACTTCAGTTACAAGGTAATTAATTATTCTTGGGATATGATGCTGATCATTGATTATTTAAGATCATTGTCAATTAAGTAGTCAACCGTAGTGTAATTCCCCAGTGTCCAATTACACCTATCTTTCCTTACTGTATTGTTAATTAAAGGCTCAGCGTCTTAATTAATCTCTAACTATCAAAATTTACCTATGCTCAGCGCTATAGATTAAGTTTTAATAGCAGCATTAATATCTAGAAAGATTTGAGTCAACATTAAGTAACAAACTCACTCAGCGCGGTTTATTTAACTTAAACCTTAATTCTCCTAGATCCCTAGTGATTAACTCCATAAGCAATTACAGACTTATGTTTTTAACCTGGCAGTAGATTATTTAATTTAACTAAATAGTAGGCCTCCTATCTAATCAAACAAACAATCATGCAAATGTACTCAAAGAATCTTGGATACTTAATCAACAATTATATTATAAGTTTAAAATCTCACAACATACTTTTTCCAAGAACAATTAATTTACCTCAAAACTGAACAAGAAATCTACTCACTATTTATATTCAAGAATATAAACTCCAAATTATATATTATAAAGATTACAAATATCATGCAAGAAACAATCAAAGAAGCAATCTTTAATAATATAAAATCAGAATTAATAATCAAGATTATAAACTAGCAAGCAAGAACACACAAACAATATTACTTTAAATAAATAAAACAAAATCAGAATTAAAATTAATAAAGAAATCAGCAACTAATTAAAAATAAAGAAAAATAAAATTTTTATTAAAAACCCTAAAGAAAATCCTACAAGACTAAAAGAGAGAAGAGGGATGAGAGGGATGTGAGGGATGTCGTTTATGAGAGCCTTGTGCTCTTTATATAGGCCTAAGGAAGAGTTTAAAAGACTTTCCTAAGCAATGTGGGATTCAGATAAGAGTTTACTTGGGAAACAAGTAATTTGACTAGTCAAACTCTTACCTTTATCTCATCATCTTTTTACAATTATTTTCTAAGTAAAATTCCTAAGGCCTATTTTTATTAATCAATTACAGATCTAAGACAAAATAAAATTAAGAAATTATCTTCTCTCAACAAAATCTGGTCTTGAACTTGCTTTGTTGGAATTTCTTCTCAATCTCGTTTTTCTGCCCAGAATTTCGTACTGATTTTGTCTAGACGTTTGACCCATCAAATGAACTCCGATTTTTGCGATCTTGAACATT
The DNA here is from genome assembly GCA_032173925.1 of Heritiera fomes. Taxonomy (NCBI): domain Eukaryota; kingdom Viridiplantae; phylum Streptophyta; class Magnoliopsida; order Malvales; family Malvaceae; genus Heritiera; species Heritiera fomes. The sequence continues at coordinate 23,728,174 of JAPDPM010000015.1, forward strand.
CTGGAAACCTTGGGACGTCCTCTACAACTTCCATGAAGGCCACTTCTTCAGATCAGGTCGTTAAATTGGTCAATCTTTCAAGCTGGATAGAAAATACTGCACTTTGCTCTTTTTAGCTTCTTTTTATTCCAACTTTGATATTTAATACCTAAAACATAAAATAAACATTAGTAAGCTCTTTTAGGCATAAAACATCAATAAAGCAAATAAATTAGCACATATAAAATTCACAAAATATCATCATATCACTTCACCTTCTGTTGTTCTTCAGAGTCAGCTCCAGCAATTTAAGGATAAGGTTGTAACCAAGTTGAAAACTGAGTTGAGGGATGACATTAAATTGTTGATCTAGGATATGTTTTAGAAGATGGGTTCATGTTTGACTTCACAAGCTCCTCTGGCACCTCCATTGACTATCGATACTTGGGATGACAGGTCTTCACCAAGATATCATAACCTCCAATAATGATGCTACAACTTTTTTTTTTTTACGAATTGTATATATTTTTATTTTCATTGTTTTTACTGTATAAATGAATATTCTTATATAATTTTTTAATAATTATTAATAATTTGAGATTATTAATTTATTTTTTTGAAATATCTGTTTAGTAATAAAATTAATTATATAAATTAATCAATCATATTGATAAAATTAATAATAAGTAATTAAAATTTGAAATTAAATATTGTTCATAAAATTAATAACAAATCAAATAAAATTAATTACATAAATTTATTATTTAATATTATTGATATAAAAAATAGAAATATAAATATACCGATGGAATACTGACGAATCCCCAACAAAACCTACAACATATTTATTGAAGGAAGTATTATCGTCGCTAATTACTGATAGAATATTTGTCATTATTTTTATTTTTTTAAATTATAGGCAAAAATTTTGGCCTACCACCGAACTATTGTCAAATGTATTGTTGGTGCTTACTGACAAAATTTTCTACCATCGACGGATATTACTTATTGACATCGCAAATTTCGACAAAATTACCAACAAAAAATTCATCAGTATTTTCATTGTAATACATTTACTGATAGAATTCGAATTATTGCTGATGAACTATTCCGTTGATAGAGGCCTTTTTTTTGGTAGTGATAGAATATTGCAACAACTCTTTTCGTCGTTGCATAAAACACTTAAAAAAAACCGACACTAGGAAGTCGTTGCAAATATAAACCTTTTTGTCGTTAAAAATACAATAAAAATATTTACAAAAACTGTTTTTAATGTCATATAACTATTAAAAAAATTAATTAAGCAACAACACTAAAAATTCGCTGCAAATATAACAAGATTTTGCACTAACTTTTATTTTATTTTATTTTTTGTCATTACAAACATGATAAAATAAATGCAACAAGTTTTCTGTTGTATAAAATATTAAAAATATTAATTAAGCAATGACATTAAAAAATTGTTGCAAATAAAACAAGATTTCATGACGACTTTTTTTTTACCATTTTTAATTTAATAAGAATTTGCGAAAACAAAAAATATCATTGTAAAAAAAATAAAATTATCCAAATAAGTAACAACTATGAAAAATAATTGCAAATATAATAAGATTTTGCAATGATATCATTCGTCATTGCTAAGAACCCATTCTCTAGTAATGCTTGCCAATTAATCTAAGTTACAATTAGGTTAATTTTTGTTTTTCTCTCTCAAACATTATCCTTAAATAATAAGACATGTTTCCTTTATTTTACAATTAATGCATGCAACTATTGCACCATTACAATTAAGTCCACAAGAATTTTTAAATTCCACACAATTGTTTTAGCCAAATTCAATTAAATCCTTATTTAATTATATCTCAATTTTAACATTGAAAATTCATCTTATGTGTGTAACCTATTAGACTCTTAACATGTTAATAATATAATTATAAATTAAATACATAATTATAATTTGCAGCTTTAATATATATATATATATATATATATATATATATATATATATATATATATATCCTGAGCGAAATCTAACAAGCCATCATAATCACCTAAATGTCAAAATGTTAACAAGTAAATCTTAACTCAAACATGCAATGACATCTCTTAGTGTAATTCAATCCTTCCATCATTTATATCTCAAATAATTAATAAGCATTGTGCAAGGTCTACTTATTTATTCTCTATGTTAGTTCTTGCAACTTTTAGAATTGATTCTAATAATTTTCCTATGATGAGGGTTATACTAAAGATTATTGGGCCTTGTTATGAGTTTGATTGAAGGTTATTAGGCCTAAAGATAGACTGAGCCCAAGAAGAAAGAGGACTCAAGAAGACCATGGAAGATCCTTTAAGTGATAATTTAAGCTGTGGGTCTTAATGATAATTACACGCCAAGTTACTCCTATAAATAGGTTACAAGTATTATCTTTTCTCTCTAAGCTCTATTTGCTTATTGAAACCCTGCCAAAATTTTTCTAACTTAAGCATTGGAATGCACGTGCAAGGGAAAGCCCTTGCACTTTCTGATCATTTCCTTTCTTGAAGAGTTCATGAAAATAAGCTAGCGAGAATATCGAGGATCTGACATTATTGTTACATCATTATTGTGATAGGCAATAACAATTGGCACCACCTATGGGAAACTAACAAAAAGCCAAGTCTATAAAGATGGTGAGAACATGCTCTGCAATAAGAGGAAACACTGGAGAAGAAGGTTAAGGTTCGGTTAGCTCTCCAAATGGTTAATCACAAAGGAATACTTAAGCTGGAGAAAGGGAGCATGTAGCCACTATTCCTTTGTCTGATTTTGAAGCATTCAATGGAACTTAACGGATAGTCAGGGGACTCAATTGCTCCATGGGACTCAGTGGATAGTCAAAGGACTTAGCTGCCACATAGGCAAGGTAAGCATAGTCAGCAACCATCTCATGGTGAGCATGGTAGGCAACCACCTCATGGTGAGCATGATAAGTAGGGTGAGTATGGTAGTCAGCTGCCTTATGGTGAGCATGATAGGCAGCTGCCTCAAGGCATGGTAAGCAGTTGGCTTAGGGTGAGCATGGTAGTTAGCCACGTCATGATGAGCATGATAGGCAGTCGCCTTAGGGTGAGCATGGTAGTTAGCGGCCAGAGGCAAAGTCTGAGTGGTCAGCCATTGGGTCAAACACAAAGTCAGAGTAGTCAACTACCAGAGGCAAAAGTTAGAATAGTCAGCTGCCGAAGCATAATAGTTGGTTCTTGAGTCGGAGGCATAATCAACCGCGAGATCACAAATAAAAAAAGTTTATGCCAAAGATCAAAGCCTGGCCTCTGCCATAATAACAATGCACCCAAACACTAGACTATTAGAGTGTTTTTGACTAAAGATCGATTGCAAATATTCTAGAATGATGGCGAGAGGGCACACACATATGACCAAGCTGCATTCTGGGCATACACCAATCGTATACCCAAGCACGCACCACTTGCGACAAGGGTCAGCCACCACGCACCCGTGCACACAAGGGTTAGCCACCCGCACAACTATGTGCATGATGGTCAGCCACGCATGCACCCTTTCTCGCGAAAAATAAAAATATATTGCGCTTGCTGTGATTCAAATGTGAACAACCCACCAAAGCAAACAAGCACCTTACCACAAAGCCAATGAACTCATTTTGTCATAAGTTGGTTTCAATTATACTTGAATTATAGTTAGAGCACATGACCAAATTATGTGCCCACACACCGGCCTCCATGAGCCAACAGGGCTCGTAACCCTAGCCACTTAAGGCCATAAGGCACACATTCCCGACCAATCCGAGCATTGTCGCCCTAAAAACAATCCCAACAAAACAAACGAACGAACAAAAATATAAAAACCAAATTCCTTAACAAACACGAACTGCACTAAAAAACAAACGAATGAACTAGACATCAGTTTGTTCGTTCGTTCGTGTTCGATTTGTTTACAGCCCTAACAAGCCCACATTTCCAGCCACCAAGGGTCGACAGGGCCTACAATCTCAGCCACCTTGGGCCGACGAGACTGCACTTAAGAGTAACCTGGGCCGATGGGACTCACACTCCCAATCACTTCTGGTCGACGGGGCCACATTCCTAGCATCTTCTGGTCAAGGAGGCCCACATTGTGGGTCGCCTCCAACCATCAAGGCCTACAAACTAGGCCACCATGGGCCAACGACACCTACAATCAAGGCCACTTTGGGCCAATTAGGCACATAGTCCCAATCATCTCTAGCCAATTGGGCCTACATTCCCAACCTACTCAGGCTAACAAAGTCCACATTCTGCCACCTCAGGTCGAAGGTGCCCACGTTCTCGACCTTCTCAGGCCGATGAGCTCACACTCCTGGCAAACTTTAACCAATGGAGCCCACATTTTGGCATCCTTTGGCCAACAATGCCTACATTCTCTGCAACCTTGGGTCGTAAAGGGCTCACACTTTCGATCACCTCGAGCCGACGAGGTCTGTAATCCTAGCCACCTCAAGCCGTAAAAAGCTTGCACTTTCGGCCACCTCAAGTTAATGGGTCCACAATCCTGGCCACATCGGGTCGTAAAGAGCTTGCACTTCCAACCACCTTGGTCAACAAGGCCCACAATCGCGACTACCTTGGATCGATAGGGCCTATAATCCTGACTACCTCAGGCCAACGAGGCCTACACCCCTAGCCACGTTGGGTTGACGAGGGCACCATTCCAACCACCTCGGGCCTACGGAGTCCACAATTCCAACCACTTTGGGACGATAAGACCCACAATTGTGACAACCCTGAGCAAAAGGGCCCACACTCGTGTTAGACACCAACTTAAATGGGAGTTGGTAGAAATTTCAAACACAGTAAGAAAAAGACAATTTAGCATTACAGTCACGATCATAAATTGACACTATTCAAACATAGAAAGATAAACGAGCATGAATATATACTTAGTATGAAAAACGTCCACTAGATTCGACGTCTACTATGACTGTATACAATGTTTCTTCATTCATGATATTAATCTACACTGGCTATGGGTGTGAAATTTACAACTCCTATCTTGATTTTCATTGCGTAAACTCTCACCCACAATAAAAGAAAAGGGCCCAATCAAATCAAAAGGATGATCAGGCCAAGTACTTGCATTTTGGAAAGCTTACTAGGAAAGATGATATCAAAGACTTGGAACGCCAATCACTTGAAGCTATATTGGCAATAAACGTTCCAACTTTTTATTTATTTATTTATTTATTTATTTGATTTGAATAATTTACTTATTTACTTTACATATTTATTCCATTTCTTTTGGACTTTCTTACATTGTTATTTGTTGATAAAGTAATAAGAGAAGTCTTGTAATAGGAATGAGAAATACAACAAGAAGAAGTATGGACTTGAAGCAAAAAAAATGCGATGTAAGCCACACACATGAAATACAAGAAAGTGCACGAGCTTGAATTCAAAAATGCAAGATGTAAGCCACGCACGTGATATGGAAGAACTTGAAATGAAAAGGGCATGAGTTAAGCCATGTATTTAAAGAAAAAAAGGGTCTAAAGCAAAAAATGCGTCATTAAGCCACACATGAGAAATTCAAGGGCTTGAAGCGAAAAATGCACGAGGTAGGCCATGAATAAAGTAATGGGTCTAAAGCGAAAAATGCACAATTAAGCCACACATGAGAAATTTAAAGGCTTGAAGCAAAAAATGTGTGAGGTAAGCTACGAATAAAACCAAACAGCTTAAAGCAAAAAATGCGTGAAGTAAGCCTTGACTTTAAAAGAGCTTGAAGAGAAAAAGGCGCAAGGCAAGCTACAACTATAAAAATAAACAGCTTAAAGAGAAAAACAAGCAAAGTAAAGGGCTAGAACTGAAAAAGGCGCAAAGCAAGCTACAACTATAAAAATAATGGCTTAAATTGAAAAACACATGAAACAAGCTTCGAATTTAAAAGATCTTGAAGCGAAAAAGGCACAAGGCAAGCTACAATTATAAAAATTAACGGCTTAAAGCGAAAAACGGGCGAAGTAAGCCTCGAATTTAAAAAAGCTTGAAACGAAAAATGCACAAGAAAGCTACAATTGTGAGAACAAAAAGGCTTATAGCAAAAATGTGCAAGCAAACTGTCTAAAAGAAAATTAAATGCTTGAAGTGAAAAATGCATGACGTAAGCTACAAACTTGAAACTAATGCAATAAAGGTAATAATATTGTCTAACCATTAATTTTTTATAAAAGACTAAGCTCTTTCACAAAGAACTAGGGAGCACTTACCATGTATATGCATACATATTAGAGTATGAAAAACTAAAGCAAAAATTTGGAAATTTTCATTATTCAATTATAAAATTGTATTACAATGAGTATCTTTTAGATTGAACTCAACAGCAAGAGGAGTATTCGTATCAATAGGCACCTAGGCGTGTGCTTTTTGAGTCACTATAATCTATAATGCGTGGCTTTACACCAAGGCTTGGGTTGGCTCTACAATCTTGTAATTTCCCTATCTAGCTCTTGACTCTGATTAGCCAAGACCTTGAGCTCGGAGAGAAGAGTGGCATTCACCACTAGAAAAGCATTTAACTCAGTTAAAGTGGAGGAAAATGCATCACAATAAAGCTCTAAGGAGGCAGTTTTGGCTTTCTTCATCTCAATATAGTCTTTAAATTGAAGCAGCTCCAACTGCTCTAGTTCTCTTACAGCCTATGCCCTAAACGCTTGGTGTTGAGCATTAACAACAATTATTTGTTGCACGGCCTAGAAACAAGTAAAATGAATTAGGAAACTAATAAGACATTTATATGAATGTGAGATAGAGGATTCGAAACTTATCCTCATCATTTCTAAAACAGCTTAACCTTGGCCATCGAGGAAGTTTCTAAATAACCAGGTCTCATCACGAAAAAGAGGGGTGGACCAACCCAAACAGGAAGCAACCCTAGGGTCTTCTACAGAGTCGTTATCATTAACCCCTGGGTAGACCCAAAAAATTCTGGTACAAAGCAATAAGTATTAAGAGGAGCAATCTGGAAAGCATAGGCATGTCTTTCATTGATAGGTCCATGAATAATTGCCTCCTACCTTTCGCAAGGAGCTTGGATATAGTGCACTCGGCCCAATTCTGCCTGTGCAACTCTTCTAATTCATCTTATTCACTGTAGCCTATCACTGGAGATTCACAAGTGACAAGCTTGCCTCTTCCACTATTAGGGGATTGAAAGGAACTAAATCCATCATAATGATCATGAAGAAGAGTACAAGCTCGAGTTTGTTTAGGAACCATAACTTTAAGGGAAACTCAATTTATGAGAATAAGGAATTTTAGCTTGAGAGCTGGAAAAGCCCTCAGTATCCTTGCTCTTGCAAAAAACATGCCTAACAAAATCCATTTTTTGCGTGAAAAGAAATGAAGAATGTTAGAATGATTGATCGATGAAAATAGTTCTACAAACTTTAAATTGAAAATTACCATCAGGAGGCTTAAATAACTCCTAAAAAGACTCAACGTTGGCTAAGGATTCCTCTAAAGGAAGGGTCATGAAAAGGCTTACGAATGCTTCTCCTGAGCTCCAATAAAGACCTCCCTTAGAGGAAAAAGATTTGCAAGAGCATCTACTAATCCTCAACCAACAACTAGGATGTTCTCTTAGGAGAAGAGGATAAAGAAATCAGTTTATCTTCCAGAACATAACTAGTCAATCTGCTGACCTTAGAACCTCTTTAAGATCAAGAAAATTCAATCTTTGGATGATTTCTGCCTACGAATACCCCTTTGGTGACCCTTTGGATAGAATAAGGTATTGACCTAAAGAATCCACAAACCCTGAAAAAGGCACTTAACAAAGAAAGTAATGATACGACGTCACTTCTATTACAAACTATGGTGAAGCGCACTAGTTGAGCCCACAAGTGAAGGTGAAGAGTCTCTCACAATAATTTCAAAAAAGGAGATCATGAGAAAATCTAAAAAGTCTATGGACCCGAAATGATTTTGAATAAAACAAAAACAAAAGCAAAAGCTCTTATATACTCTTCTGTAACTTATACCTTGCGAAAAAGTGAGAAGCAATTGATGAGGGTTATAGTAAAGATCATTAGGCCTTGTTATGAGTTTGATTGAGAGTCATTGGGCCTAAAGATAGACTGAGCCCAAGTGTAAAGAAAACTCAGAAAGATCATGGAAGATCTATTAAATGATTATTTAAGTTGTGAATCTTAATGAGATTTCGCACCAAATTACTCTCATAAATAAGTCACAAGTATTATCTTTGCTCTCTAAGCTCTATTTGCTTATAAAAACTCTGTCAAAATCCTTTCTGACTTAAGCATTGAAGATCATTTTCTTTCTTGCAAAGTTCTTGAAAATAAGTTAGCAAAAGATCAAGGGTTGACGTCATTGTTACGTCGTCGTTGTTGTTGTTGTTGTTATGGGCAACAACACCCAACAAAATTGATTTTATTAAGATTCATTGTACCACGGCCATAAACTTTTTAAAATCAATCTTAATTCAAGAACATAAGGATATATCCTCCTTAATTCACTCAGAGTGATGAAATCTTTCTTGACCATTTATTCATTTTGGTATGCTTCTTGTCATTCCCAATGGCATTATTTATAGGCGTTTGACAATCAAACCCATCCAAAAGATATCAAAGTGTAACAATTCAAATACAAGATCACGTGGTGTCGCAAGTATAAAGTTCACTAATGTTTCCATAGACACTATAATGATACTACCACATAAAATTCTCATGTCAGCTTATGTTCAGTGAATTGTTTTCTAATATGCACACATATATTATTTTCAAGTATCTCACATACTTTAATTTATGAGATCTATTATTTACTTTCCAAATATATACATTTAACATGTGCTTATTTTTGAGCATTATAATACTTTTCTATGACAATATATCGACTAGAAACATATTTAAGAATGAAGATTTCATGCATAAAGATTTCAAATTTATAACATATTATAATTTTTTTACAAGACCTATTTTGTTCCATAAGTTTAATCCATTTATTAACAAAAAATCATAATATTCTTGTACCAAATAATAAAAAAAACTTTTATGCCACTTCTCATAAATGATCATATATATATATATATATATATATATATATATATATATATATATGGTATTATGCGTCATCATTTATGTACTTGAATATGGCTTTGATAGCCACCAGCTTATGACCTAAATTAAAATAAAATGGATCAATATAAGAAAAGGCAAATCCATAGCAATAAATAACTACAAGAAAGTTCAAGAAAAGGGAAAAATACTTAATAATATAATGCTCAATCAATCTTAAGTTTGCCTTGTAATTTATTCCTAAAGAATATAATTTGGTCAAACAAACACCACAGGCAATAATTTTGATTTATAATCAAAATTATAATCACAAATATGAAACAAATGTTGACCTTGAAGGTGAGCATTCTAAGACTACTCTCACAAATCAAAGGCTGCATGTAATAAGTATATTATTTCTCTGCCATTTTCCTTTTTCAGCGTTCCAGATATTACAGTTTTTGTAGGTAAGGACATAAATAAAAAACAGAGTACCATGCAGCAAGAGCTTCTATGCTGACTATCAAAAAGTTGCTGAAGGAAACCATTCAGCTTGATCAAAGAACTCAAATATTATTTACCAGAAGAAAGTCGTTGACTTCGTGCTTTGTCAGCTTTTTCCAAGTAATCTTGGTGTGACTGATGCTTTGTTCCTACAAGGAATTGGACACTTGTTGGATTAATTTCAAGTAATCAACCTAACAACAAAAGAACTATTAAGTAGACGAAACAAGCTGCTCCGAATGTGCACATACAGCTATTAGACTAAACACTGAAAATGCAACACAACATCTTGAAAGTTGAATAAATTTGTTATCCCATAAAACTTTCCTCCAGTCACCATTGAGAGTGTCAAAGACATATCTTGCTCCAAAATGCATATAAAGCAGAACCAGAATGGTTTGTGTAACAGTGGACCCTTTCCATTGGGTTAATATACAAGGTTTAAAGGTAATCTGTGGTTACTGAGCAGTTAAACAGCAAGTGGCACTTTGTGTGGCAGCAGCGGCTACTCATAAGCATCAACTTTTTATAATGTGAGGTACGGGCATGTTATGTTCACGGGAAAAATTGCAGTCTCCACAATTCCTAGAGTAGTTGATTTAGGAAACAAAGCAGAAAAAGAGAAAGGCCATAGAAGGAAAAGTTAAATCTATTGAAGAATAAATAAATGGGTTTAAACACTTTTCACAAAAATAAATGAAAATTTAAGTTTAATTAAAGGAAACAGAATATTCTGACAGAGCTCAGAGTTCAGACCACAGACAAAAGTAAAACTAAATAGGCCCCCAAATAAATTTGTAACGAGGTAAACCAAGAACATATCATGAGATATGAAAGATAACCAGTGCATTCCTCAAAGGTGACAAACACATTCTCCAGTCTCCACCAAAGCCCAAAGACACACCTCAGAGTAATAACGTCTACTATCTGCCTAAAAGTGAGAAGACCTATCATAAAAGGGGCTCCCTATATCACAGAAAACTATCTCCAAAGAACTAGGGGTTAGCTGTAAACTGGAAAAAAAAAATAAAATAACCCCCTCAAGAGATAAGAAAGAAGTCAGTTTCCTCTAAAAATCACTGCAATGTAAAAGTTCACAAATCTCATAGTGAACTCATTTAAAAAATGTGAGTTCTAACTTCTAAGGAATGAACAGGAATTGGCAAAAAAGCAAAAACTTGCTAATGGCTGCCGAAAAAAGCACTTTTAAGATCTGCTAAGATGGGATAGAGAAATACACATGCCAACTCTTTCGGCTTAAAAATTTGCCTTCACTATCCTCCTGCTAGATATCTCAATCAGTTTTCATGTCAACATAAAGAAACACACTTTTTTTAAATAAAGGCAACAAAGTGCCTTGGTGTATGATGTTTGCAGATGATATTATCTTATGTGTAGAAACTAGAGCGGAAATCAATGCAAAGTTGGAATTATGGAAACAAACGTTGGAATCAAAAAGATTTAAACTAAGTAGAGTGAAGACTGAATACAAGGAGTGCAAATTCAATTCTAACCGAGTGAAAGAGCATGATATAGTGACATTAGATGGGGTGGCGATACCTAAGAGGGACCATTTTCGATATCTAGGATCAATAGTACAGATGGATGGAGAGATTGATGGTGATGAGACCTATAGGATCCAGGTTGGATGGAATAAGTGTAGAAGTGCTACAGGTATGTTGTGTGATAAAAGAATTTCTATATGGTTGAAAGGCAAGTTTTATAAGACAGTTGTTAAACCAACATTGTTATATGGTAGTGAATGTTGGGCGACTAAGAGGCTACATACACAAAAGATGAGTGTAACAGAAATGAGAATGTTGCGATGGATATGTAGATATACAAGAAATGATAGAATGAGAAATGATAATATTTGTAAGATGGTTAGAGTGGTACCTATCGAAGACAAGATGTGTGAAAATTGTTTATATTGGTTTGGACACGTAAGACATAGACCTGTAGATGCTCTAGTTAGGAGAATAGAAACTATGGATGTTGAAAGAAGGATTAAGACTAGAGGAAGACCGAAAAAGACTTGGAAGGAAGTAGTTTGGAAAGATATGGAGGTTTAGAATTAGATGAGCAAATGGCCTTGGATAGGAATCTATGGAGGAAGAGAATACATATGGACGATCTAACGTAAATTCAAATATTGGTTCATATAGCCTACCTCAATCTCTTGAGATAAAGGCTCTGATGATGATAATGATGATGAAAGGCAACAAATATAAGACCTGTGAAATAAATACTAGAATCATAAAATCTGACTAGTTGAAGGAAATCGCTCTCTAATCAGCTGAATACTTGTTAAAGGAAACAGTAGCTTCCGTTGATAACAGAAATGTGTAAAAAAAACACCCAGGTTAGAATTGAGCTTCACTGTAGCTCCTCAACATCCTTAAGTTTCATCCAATCACTTTTTTATTTCATTCTTCTTCATTTCTTTTTCCTTTCTTTTTCAAACAACAGTTGTTGATAAATATAAATTCCAATAAGCAATTTCAAAGAAATGCCATTTTGCCAATGCACCAATTTGATAGATTCCTTAACAAATTTTTTAGTATCACTGAAACTTTAGATTCATTCCCAAAAAGGGCAGATTCATTCACTCAAATCACACAGGCAATTTAGAGGAAATTTTACCGTCCAAGAAAATTTCCTGTTGTCAACTGCTAACCGTTTTACTAAACAAGAAAAACAGAGAAGCGAATGATCCTATATCTCTAGCTTTCATTTTGTTAATTCATCTATATAAATCAATAGAAAATTCTCAATGTGGCAATAAAGTAGAGAAAACAAAATCCAAAGATTCATTCAAAACCCAAACCACAAAACCTTAAACTCCCCGAAGAAGAAGAAAGTAGGAAAGCCAACCTCGGTTCATGAGAAACCAAGGGGCACTAAAAATGACGGCGATAATCGCGATGCCAGCCATCACGTGCTTCTTTTCACCGCTGTATATGTAGTGCTCCATTCTCGCCCTGAATCCTCCCCCTCCTCCTACGCCGCTGCTGCTGGCACTGGTGTTAGAGGTTTTTGCTTCGTTTCCCATTTTGCCTGCAAAACCACCAATTAAATAATTACCCTGATTGTATCTTCCTTTTGCTTGCTTTGCTCTCTCTCTCTCTCTAGGTGTCTGCTGCTTTCTGCTGCTGTGCTCTTCTGTGTAGGTTTAAAGCTTTCATAATTCTATTGGGGGAGTGTTTGGTTGTTATGTTAGAATATCTCGCCCCAGTGTGAACCATACGCGGGACAAGTTGGACTTTGTTTCCTATTGAGCTTTTACTATGAAAAATCATATTTTTCTAAATATTACAATTTTTATATATATACGTATTGTTACTTAAAAGAATATGTGGAAAACATATATTATATATTCACTTGTAGATATTTTTTGTGTTTTTATTATTTTAGTGGGATTCTTTGAAAAAAATAAATAAGATGTGTCAGTGATGAGGAAGATAAAGACTACAAATGATCTTAAAAAATGATAAAAAAGTGTCAAATGGATTGGACGGCTAATGGTAAGCCAATTAAGCACAACATGATTGACACAATCTGTTCCTAAGTAATCGAATCGAGCTAACCACGATACAGATACGTGTGTCGTGTTGAATTAAAAGTTTTGAGACATATAATTAATATTTAATAATATAAATAATTTGTAATTGATAATTGATAATTATTTTTTTAGAATTAATTCTTTGTGTAATTATAATTATTTTTATAAAAAGGGTAAATTGATCTTTTAAACTTATTCCTATCATATTCCACGAGTTAATCAAACACATTAATATTATTTTTTATCATATTCCGTTCCAATAAACCAAACATCATAAAATATATTTTCTCATATTTTTCTTATTTTCTATTTCCACAGAATTTTTTTTCTATTCTTTCTCTATTCCATCCCGTGAACCAAACGACTTGTTAATAACAAAATATTTTCATTGAGTTTATTTACGCAATTATAACATAAAATTTTGTATAATTTATGCAAAGCTTTGTAAAAATTTATTGTAATGGTCTAATTTCATAAGTTGAACTCCAAATGTACAGGCAGTGGACCTTGGAACCAAACTAAAAAATTTAAATTAAAAAGAAGAAATAAAATATATCACGAGAGAGATGAAAAAGCACACTATAACTCTCCAATCTCAAGGTTACAGTCCATGCCATACAAAAGCTCATGGGTTCAAATTTCCATGGCAAATTATGTCACTCTCCTTGGCTTGCTAATTGCTACTCTCGATATAGTTGATGGCTCTCCATTCTCTAGCAAGAAGGCTCCAAAGAACTCACTCTCAAATCCGATTTCCCTTTCTTCTTCAACGCTCTGCCACCATTACCTTACCTTTTCCCTCTCCCTCAACCCAACAACCCTCTTTTCTTTCTTTGGCATTTCATCAAACATTCTTCATACCCTCTCAAGCCTCACTTTTGACCATTCATTTCTCCACTCTCCAATCCCTTTCAAGCCAAACTCTCAATTACCCATTTGAGTTCGATCCACCACCATTCCATTACCCTGATCCACAGGAACCAGCTATCCTCCAGTTGCTCAAACGGGTTGCCCATTTTAGCTCTGAAACTGAGGCCATGGCTTCTCTTGATGAGTCTGATATCAAGGCAACTCAAGGTTTGGTTTGTTCAGTGATCTGGACGTTGAGAGAAGAGTGGAGACTAGCGTTTTTAGTTTTTAAATGGGGTGAGAAATGGGGAGTTACTGGTGAAAATACTTATGAGTTGATGGTCTGGGTGTTGGGAAATCATAGGAAGTTTAACATGGCTTGGTGTTTGATTCGTGACTTATATCGTTCTTCGATGGATACGAGACGAGCAATGTTTATTATGATTGATAGGTAAGCCGCTTCTCTTCTGCTTCTTTTACACGTGGTTTGGTGCGACGAAGTTTGTTTTAGCATATAATTGATTGTACAACGTAGAAACTGAGATATTCCTGTGATTGCTGATTTTTGGATACAATTATGATTTTTTAATGGGATTACACATACAAGTAGAAATTACAAGCACAATCAACATATATGATACAAATACTACATACTGGAGAAAAAAACCAATTAGCAATGAAACAAAACCAACCAGTTTATAGTTGGAGAAAACCATATAAAACTGGACTTACTTGAGAAGCCTCCATCTTATCATTGAGGCAGGACCTTAGTGGCACAATTAGGATCTTTACGAATGTGAATTGAATACAAACTTATAAGGTAGTTAATAGGCATAAGAGTGATTGCACTGCATCTACTATAAATGTCATGGTAACTTTATGTTGCTACAAAATGTGCTCTTTGCTGGTCAATAAATCTAGAATTACACTTGAATGTCAGTGATGACTAAATGCCTTGCGATCTATTTTGCTTTACTCATTCCCTCCTTGCAAACCCTTTCTTCCTTCAGTTTTTGGCGGTCTTCTCCCTCATTTCTGTTATTCTGTTAGTAGATTACATTGATAAGAAAGTTCAAATAAGATGTTTTTGGTATGTGGTTTGAATCTAATTGAAATTGATTGATTCTGTTGTAGTTTCACAACTCGTAATTTGTTTATTTTTCTTCTTTCAAGTTTTGGTTTTCTAACGCTTAGTAAATTGGAAATTTTCTCCTTAAAATCGCTGCAATGGTCCATTGACTTCTTTTTTTTTAATTTATAACTTTTAGTTTTCATTTGCATTATGATAATTTTAGAATGAAAGAACATATGATTTGAGTGAATGAAAACTTGAATTTATTCTGTCAAGTACAGGGTATATTTGTGATTGTTGATGTTGGTGACAAGCTTTAGCTTATCATCTTTACAGATTAAGTCCTAATCTGAGATTACAACTAATTTATTTAATTATTCTACAATTACAATTAACTTATATAACAAAAAAAAAAATGGCAGCTAAGACTTAATCTAAGTCATGGAATTCCACACATTATCTTTAAAGATTCAGTAGGTAGATTTCCAAGAAAGGACTCAAGCCTTTGTAGGGATTTCACAGGAGTCACTATTTTATTTTCCATAGCTTTTTTTCACGAATATTCATGTAAGGTATACCATTCTTTGGCTTTTTGTTTAAATCTGTTTGTTTCTTTTTCCTTCCATTTGGTGTCTATTAGATATGCAGGCGTAAGTGATCCATTCAAGGCTATTCAAACTTTCCATACCATGGAGAAGTTCAGAATGACTCCAGATGAAGAGGCGTTCAACATCCTCCTAAAGGCTCTATGTAGATATGGCAACATTGAAGAAGCTGAAGAGATAATGGTTGTAAATAAGAAGCTCTTCCCGTTGAATGCTGATGGCTTTAACATTATTCTCAATGGTTGGTGTAATATTTTGGTTGATATATTTGAAGCAAAGAGAGTTTGGAGAGAAATGTCAAAATACTGCATTATACCAAATGCTACTTCTTATACTCACATGATTTCATGTTTCTCAAAAGTTGGGAATCTCTTTGACTCACTGCGGCTCTATGATGAAATGAAGAAACGAGGTTGGGATCCAGGCATTGAGGTATACAATTCATTGGTATATGTCCTAACTCGTGAAAATTGCCTAAATGAAGCTTGTAACATCCTCCAGAAAATGAAAAGAACTGGGTTGCAGCCAGATTCTGCCACTTACAACTCAATGATACGCCCTCTTTGTGAAGCAGAAAAGGTTGAGGAGGCAAGAAATATATTTTCCACCATGAAAGAAGAGAAACTTAGCCCGACAATTGAAACCTACCATGCATTTCTTCATGTTGTTGGTTATGAAGAAACTTTGGAAGTTCTTAGCCATATGAAAGTCGCCAGTTTTGGTCCTACTGGTGACACCTTCCTCTTACTTCTTGGTAAGTTTTTCAAAATTGAGCAACCCGAGCATGCATTGAAGATTTGGGCTGAAATGAAGCATTTTGATGTGCTCCCTGGTTCTAGTCATTACATAGCATTGGTGGAAGGGTTGACGACATGTGGATGGTTAGTTGAGGCCCGGAAATACTATGATGAGATGAGATCATGTGGATTTTTGGATGATCCCAAGCTTAAGAAGCTATTGGAGAAACCAAAGGAACAAAGTGGCAGTAAGAGACAGAGGGGTCCAAGAGAGATTAAGAGACGTAAACAAGTAAATTTATGGACAGGAAATAAAGTAAGACGAAAGAAAAAGGTCAATAAAAAATGAAGAAGACTTCAGAAGAGGGTTCTTTTTTTTTTTTTTGGGTTACAAGAAGATGGTTCTATTTAAAGACTACATGTGCAAAGCTGAAAATTTCTTAGCTTTTTAAATTTTTTTTTAATTAAAGGCTGAAACTTACATTCTACTGTTTGAATGTACTTAATGTTGCCTAGCACATCAGGAGCTACTGGTGGTGCATTTGAAGAAGATGGAATCTATGAAAGGGATACTGCTGCAATATAGAGAGGGGATGTGGAAAGTGGTTAGATGTGTGGTTTTGGTCAAGAATAGAAATTTCTTCTACGAATCCATCAAAATCTCAGACACATCTTGGTGAAGCCTAATGAAAGGAGTTCCAGAGTTCATTTAAAAAAGAGGTACACACAGTTACATCGTTGGCAGCTAAGAACAGCATGATGGCATGTGAAACTTTAGCACTCATAAGTCATAATTTGTGCTGGTCTGCCCACTATTGGAATAGGCATGGTAACCATTTTTGCACTTGAGAAACAAATAATTAAAAACTGCAGTGATCAGGTTATTCAAACTGACTTGACTACAGAATGCTTCCGACATTTAAATATGCACCTTGCTATCTTCCAGATACTTTGGGGAGCTATAGAATATCTGGGGCTACTTGTTGCCATGCTTTCCTGGTATGCACCTGTTTTATCAACGTGGTCAAGTTTTTATGTGGCTTATATCATGATACTTGGAGAAAACTGAGTGTTTTTTTTTTTTGTACTAGCCAGTGTAGCCACTATGCAGCTTCTTCAATCTTTTCTTCTTTGCCTTTGATTGTTTGTTATTTTATTTCCATTAATTACTCTTCATTTTCAAATACCTTCATTTATAACTACTTCATTTAGTTAAAAATTGAAACTCATTCAAAATTTTCTATTAGCTAGTCATTTTGTCACATTCACTGTTTTTTTTTTTTTCATAAGAAGGTACAACGGGAAAGGAGGAATCAAATTTTGGATTTAATCCTTCTTAAAAAGGTATAATAACTGTTGGATCAAAATTTGATTGTTACCTACAATATTATTCTGTTACTTAACACTAGGATTTTATTAATACATATATATATATATATAATATTTGGTACAGGATTTTGTCACTTGGAAAAAATAAGAAAAGAAAAAAGAATTACATCCCTGGATCCCAACCAGACATAATGGTTGCTATAGAATCAAAAATATGTTACTTAAGCTTTACCATGGTCTTCAAGAAACGGGTAATCAGTGTAACCAATGACTGGATCGGACGTGTAGAAAGTGTTCCTATCGTAATTATTAAGAGGGGCACCAAGCTCAAATCTCCTTGGCAAATCTGGATTGGCCAAAAACAAACGACCGTAAGCAACAAGATCCGCACGGTTCTCAGCCACAGCGTTGTTTCCATCATCCTTGCCATAGCCCCCGGCAGCAATGAAAGCGCCATTAAAAGCCTTTTTCATAGGCAGAAGACTTTGAGGACATTCACAAACTTCTCCCCCCGTTTTCATTCTTGGCTCCACCATGTGGCAGTAGAGAATTCCAAATTTATTCAATGCCTCAACCATGTAGAGGCCTAATGCTTTCGGATTCAAGTCCCCTGATTCCATGAAGTCTGCAAAGGGAGATAACCTTATTCCAACTTTATCTGCTCCAATTTCATTGACAACAGCTTCAACTATTTCTAAAGCAAATCTGCAACGGTTCTTTAGTGATCCACCATATCGGTCTGTTCGATCATTCACTTGATCTTTCAGAAACTGGTCAATTAGGTAGCCATGAGCTCCATGAATCTCAACTCCATCGAAACCTGTAAATCAGTCAGCAGAATTAGCATTTTATGGAGTAGCAACATTGAAAGGGAACTTCCGTCATATTCACAATCAAGGAAAAGAGCATACCAGCTTCGACAGCATTCCTTGCTGCAATTCTGAAATCATTGACAATTTGAGGAATTTCATCTGTCCTTAATCGCCTTGGAGGTGAAAACTCCGCAACATCTACTCCACTAGATCGAATTTGTGGCGTCAATGGCTTATCAGTAGAAGATATTGGAGCTTGTCCATTTGGCTGAAAATCTGTTAACATTAACAAGTGATAAGAGATTAGCTGTGGGGCTGTGGCCAATGCCATCACATGAATATCACAAGAAAGCATCAAGTTGCTATCTGGAAATAGAAGTTAAAAAGCACTGTAAAATCTTCATCCCTTAATTTAAAAAATGACTTAGAGATTAACTACATAAATCAAAATGACCTTGCAACTTTTTTGTTTTGATCCAAAAATGACCTTGCAACTTGGATTGACAAAAAGCATCTCATACAGTAACACAGCTTTTTTTTTTCCTTTTAATATGTCCTTGTCACTTGCATTATTAAAAACAGTATAAGTTCCAATGACTATTAAATATTCCAAAAACATGAAAGAACAAGAAATATATTTTTGGTTAGAATCCTTATATTTGCAGCAATGAAGTATTCAAGATAAGAAATACATGCATTAATTTTTCAATCATCCATTCATTAAATAATGTATGTAAAATGTCACAGAAAATTCAGTCACCATTCTGTCATAAAAGAGAAGACATAATGGAGGTGTAAGACAGGAACTCACCTTTATTTGAAACCCTTCCAACATGCAAAATCTGACAAAAGATAATTCCACCTTTGGCATGAACAGCATCAACAATGGGTTTCCAGGCCTCAACTTGCTCTTTTGTCCATATACCAGGTGTATCTGGATACCTTTTTAAATGGGAAAAAAAGTTTTCATTAAATTAATTTTTGAGGTATAAAAATTGTAAAATTTCAACTTTTTGCATATTATGGTACAAATATTCTCCTTTAAATTGAAAAAAAAAAGTTTAAAAGTTACCCTTGAGCTGTGGCAGAAACTCCAGTAGCCTCACTTATCATGAAACCTCCTCTGGAAGCTCGCTGGGAATAGTATAGAATGGCATGTGATTGAGGAACATTGTTGTAAGATCTTTGTCTAGCCAATGGTGCCAATACAACTCTGAAAAAAAAAAAGGGGGGGGGGGGGGGGGGGGGGGGGGGGTGGTGTTAAATAATAGAGTGAATTAAGCACCAAAATTTCCCAAGGCAAGAACAAAAAGTGATGCAGTTAGTGATCTGCCAATTACCATTGTTTTTGCTAAAGAACAAGCACATTAAGAAGTTATGAAAATTGGGATTTTCATCAAAACAACAATGGGGATTTCCAAATATTACGCAAACAGAGATGGGAACTTAGGGACTTAGAAGAATGCAGAAGTTGCAAATTCAGGAAAAAGTTATGAAGAAAAGAGCATATTTTAATTATTACCTATGAGAAAGACCGAATTTGCCAAGTTTGTAGGGAGTGAGAAGAGGCTGAGGCTGAGTGCTGATACTTTCCATGTGGAGTTTCTCTCTGAATTTCTATTAAACAAACCACTACTAATATGCGTCGCTTTGGATTTGGGTTTTGGGAATCGTAGTTTAGCACTGCAATGGGTGTATTAAATTGTTTCTGTTTGTGAGAAGGAATTACTAAACTTTGGCTTTGGATATTTGCAGAGAGGATGGCGTATATATAGCTTTAGAACGGGGATTTGATGACGCCAGAGAGTACGTGACCTTTATTTGGCTGGCACACTACTCTTGACCAAACGTTGGAATGACGCCAGAGAGTACGTGACCTATATACATGCAGGTGAAAAAATCTCAAATTTGTAACGTTGGGATGACGCCAGAGAGTAAGTGAAAAAAGATATGAGACGTCGTTAACAAAAACAAAAATCTCAAATTTGCAACTGCTGGCGTCATCCATGAGATCGCATCAACATTTCAAAACTCAGAAACAGTTTTTTTGTGCCCCAGCTTTTGGGAAATCTATTTTCAATCTTTTTGTGAGAAGTGCTGCTTTTACTCTTTTATACGTAAGATTAATATTTTTACTTCATGAACGGAGTTGAAATGATGAATTGTGCGTTGACAATCATCGGAAGTTTAACACAGCTTGGTGTTTGATTCGTGACTTGTATCGTTTTTCGATGGGTACGAAACGAGCAATGTTTATTAAAATTAATAGCTAAGCCACTTCACTTCTGCTTCTTTTACACGTGGTTTGGTGTGGCAAAGTTTGTTTTAGCATATAATTGATTGTACAATGTAGAATACACTGAGATATTCCTGTGATTGCTTATTTCCGGATAAAATTATGATTTTTTTATGGGATTACATATACAAGTAGAAATTACAATCACAATCAACATAAATGATACAAATACTACATAGGGGAGAAAAAACCAATTAGCAATGAAACAAAACCAACCCGTTTATAGTCGGAGAAAAACCATATAAAACTGGACTTACTTGAGAAGTCTCCATCTTACCATTGAGGCAGGCCTTATAGGCATAAGAGTGATAGTACTGCATGTACTATAAATGTCATGGTAACTTTATGTTGCCGCAAAATATGCTCTTTGCTGGTCAATAAATCTAGAATTACACTTGAATGTCAGTGATGACTAACTGCCTTGTGATCTATTTTGCTTTACTCAGTCCCTCTTTGCAACCCCTTTCTTCAGTTTTTGGTGGTCTTCTCCCTCATTTCTGTTATTCTGGTTGTAGATTACATTCATAACAAAGTTCAAATAAGATGTTTTTGGTACGTGGTTTGAATCTAATTGAAATTGATTGATTCTATTGTAGTTTCACAACTTTATAATTTGTTTATTTTTCTCCTTTCAAGTGTTGGTTTTTTAACCGCTTAGAAAATTGGAATTTTCTCCTTGAATTTGCTGCAATTGTCCATTTACTTTTTTTTTTTTTTCATTTGCATTATGATAAATTTTAGCATGAAAGAACATATGATTTGAGTGAATGAAGACTTGAATTTGTTCTGTTAAGTACAGGGTATTTTTACAAGTGTTGATGTTGGTGATAAGCTTTAGCTCATCATATTTACAGATTAAATCCTAATCTAAGATTTAAACTAATTTATTTATTTATTCTAAGATTACAATTAACTTATATAACAAAAAAATGGCGGCTAAGACTTAATCTAAGTCATGGAATTCCACACATTATTTGTAAAGATTCAGTTAGGTAGATTTCGAAGAAAGGACTCAAGGCTTTGTAGGGTTTTCACAGGAATCACTATTTTATTCTCCATAGCTTTATTTCATGAATATTCATGTAAGGTATACCATTCTTTTACTTTTTTTTATTTTAAACCTGTTTGTTTGTTTTTCTTTCCATTTGGTGTCTATTAGATATGCTGGCGCAAGTGATCCATTCAAGGCTATTCAAACTTTCCATACCATGGAGAAATTCAGAATGACTCCGGATGAAGAGGCATTCAACACCTTCCTAAAGGCTCTATATAGATATGGCAACATCGAAGAGGCTGAAGAGATAATGGTTGTAAATAAGAAGCTCCTCCCGTTGAATGTTGATGGCTTTAACATTATTCTCAATGGTTGGTGTAATATTTTGGTTGATATATTTGAAGCAAAGAGAGTTTGGAGAGAAATGTCAAAATACTGCATTATACCAAATGCTACTTCTTATACTCACATGATTTCATGTTTCTCAAAAGTTGGGAATCTCTTTGACTCACTGCGACTCTATGATGAAATGAAGAAAAGAGGCTGAGATCCAGGCATTGAGGTACACAATTCATTGGTTTATGTCCTAACTCGTGAAAATTGCCTAAATGAAGCTTATAACATCCTCAAGAAAATGAAAAGAACTGGGTTGCAGCCAGATTCTGCCACTTACAGCTCAATGATACGTCCTCTTTGTGAAGCAGAAAAGGTTGAGGTGTTAGTATATCTCCACATATAATGGAAATAAATATTTGGTTGACCAATTCCGAATATGGTCCATAATTTCACGCTGAATCTCAACTCAATATTTGGCTATTAAAACACGATTTTGTGATGGTTAAAACGTGATTTTATTGCCATAATTAGCATACTCTCGTTAGTAATAAAAGAGGGCTCCTTCCGGTCCCCAAGTACGTTAATCTCAAACGCACAAACACAATCTAGTAAGGTTTTGAGTGCTTGGAAGGCCTGTGATCGACACAGAGTAGATTGTCAGATTCAGAAATCGCTTCAACAGCAGAGTTACAGAGTGCAATGGCTGGAGGTTAGATCCTGTCGCTTCCGCTTTTATTTGTTTAACATGTTTCATATTGTGTAGAAGCATGCTATGCTTGTTTGATGTACTTACATTTGGCATCAGAGCACTATTAACCTCTGTCTTGCGTTAAGATGTATACTCTATATCTTGTTGATTTGCCAAATGGTCTGCCTCTGTTTTGTAAGTTTTGGTTATAATGGATTCCTGGAAATTTCGGAATTATGTTTTAAGACATTTACAGCCAAAACCATTTTCGAGAAAACTGTTTTTTCGTTTCCCCTGATTGATTTGGGACCAAGAACCACTCAAATCGAAGTAGGGAAGGTTTTTTTTCAAACGGGTGGCAAATCGGGTTGAAAACCAGGCATTAGGGCAAAGAAGATTGTGTTTTTCGCAAAGAAGCAGCAAACGATGTCGATCGTTGTTCGCCATAAGGGAAAAGGCGGGGTGTTTGCCATCAAGTTTGCTTCCTTGATCGCCGTTCGCCATAAAGGAGAGGCGAGGTACGTTCGCCATTAAGTTTTGCTTCTCTCTAATTACTGTTCGCCATAAAGGCACCGCGCACACTATTCGCCATAAAGGAAGACTTGTATATGTTCGCCATTCAACTAAAGGCGAATGGCGAGTAATTAGTTCGCCATTTCAGTTAGGCGAAAAATGGCTCGTCGTTCGCCATTCAGCTAATAGCGAATGGGACATGCTTACCATTCAGCTAAGGTGAAACGGCCACTGCTCGCCATTAAGTTTAAGGCGGACCAGCTTCCTCGATCACCGTTTGCGATTAAAAGGTGGGCACAGTTCGCCATAAAAAGACCTGGCGAGCACTGTTCGCCTTAAAGGAGTGGGCGATCATAACGAGCACTCAGCTCGCCATTTAAGATAAGGCGTATAGCCGGCACACAGTTCGCCATTTCAGCTGAAAGTGGAGCAACGGGCACTTAGCTCGCCATTCGTTAAGGCGAAATGGTAGACACCCTATTCACCATTTGGTTAACGCAAAATGGCAAGCACGTTCGTTTGCCTTAAGACTAGATCGCCATTTGCCATACAGACCGCCTGGAATTTAAAAAAAAAACGGAAGAGCATTTTGGCATAATTTTAATATTTAAAATTTTTTTATTAATTGTGTGCTTATTATGATTATATATAATTTTGTTATTTACATACTATGATTAATTTAAGCACATGTAATAGAGTTTATTCATATTATTAGGAATTAAATTGCCTTGTGTTGATTGCAATTTTAAAATATGAATAAACTTAAAATTTGATAATATGTCTAAGTGATCCATAATTTGTTTGATTAGGGCTTAGCCACAGCAACCTTAATTAAATAAAATTATATTTGTCAGAATCACATAATGGTATTAGACATAAATTGTGATTAGTTATAAGGTTATGGTAAATTTTATCCCACAGGAATTTTTATCATAATTGTATAACTAATTAGGATAAAATATCAAATTAGTTTCTTAATTTACCCACAGAGATTAGGAAATGATATAATTTTATAGTTTTATCATTATGATATGAATCTATTAGAATTAGAACTTTAGCCCACAGGCAAGTTTTATGTCTGAGATTCATAATTGATTAATAAAATATGTTTACATTGGTAGACATAATTAAGTTTGCCTTAAAAAAAAATTCTAGATACATAAGCATGTGTTTTTCTTTAAGCAGTGTTTCCTCAGGCTAGTATTTACCTAGAAGTTCCCAAACTAGATGGAGAGAACTACAAGGATTGGAAGGAAAGAGTTCTCCTCCAATTAGGGTGCATGGATATAGACTATGCTATAAGGAAAGACGAGCCCGTATTGACTGAGACCAGCACTCCTGCTCAAGTAGCTTTACATGAACGCTGGGAGCGATCCAATCGCCTTAGTGTCATGTATATTAAGACAAAGATATCTGCTGGGATATGTGGTTCTGTCAAACAGCATGCCAACGTTAAGACCTTACTGAAGGCCATAGATGATCAATTTGTCACTTCAGACAAAACGTTGGCCAGCACCCTGATAATGAAGTTCTCATCAATGAGGCTCACCAGTGTCAAAGGAGTGCGCGAGCACATAATTGCCATGAGAGATATAACAGCCCAACTCAAGAAGCCAGGGGTGGAGATATCTGAATCTTTCCTAGTGCACTATATATTGAACACTCTACCAAAACAGTACGGATCATTCAAGATATCCTATATCACACATAAGGATAAGTGGACCATCAATGAATTGATGACCATGTGTGTTCAAGAGGAGGGAAGACTGCTTATGGAATCAGGTGAAAGTGCATTTTTTGCAAGCCAAGGAAAGAGCAAGGATCGAGCCAAGAACAAGGGAAAAGGGAAAATCCCTGCCCAAGCTGACATTAAGAAAGAGTCCAAGTGTTTTTTCTATAAAAAGAAGGGACACATGAAGAAGGACTGCGCCAAGCTTCAACAGTGGCTCGTTAAGAAAGGTAATCCACTTTCATATGTTTGTTTTGAATCAAATATGGATGAGGACTCCTCCACGTTATGTCACCGGGGATTAGGTCATATCTTCATAAATAGAATTAAGAGATTGGTAAATGACGGAATACTTAGTACTCTCGATTTTACTGATTTCGACACTTGTGTAGTTTGCATTAAGGGTAAGCAAACCAACAAGTCTAAGAAAGGTGCCAATAGGAGTTCAACCATATTAGAAATTATACATTCTAACATATGCTGTTCAGACATTGATGCATATGGTCAGAAGTACTTCATCACCTTTATTGATGATTACTCGATGTTTATGTTTCTCTACATGCTTCATAACAAGAACGAAGCATTAGACGCCTTTAAAATCTTTAAGGCTGAAATAGAGAAACAATGTGGAAAACCCATAAAGATAGTAAGAACCGATAGAGGTGGAGAGTATTACGGTAGATACACTGAATATGGACAAGCACCTGGACCATTTGCGAAGTTCCTTCAAGAAAATGGGAATGTTGCCCAATAAACCATGCTTGGTTCACCGGATCAGAATGGTGTTGCAGAAAGAAGGAACCGAACTTTGATGGAAATGGTGCGTAGTATGCTTAGCAACTCGGAGTTGCCTAAGTCCTTGTGGATTGAAGCTCTTAAAACGGCAGCGTATATATTGAACCGGGTTCCAACCAAGGCTATTCCAAAGATGCCTTTTGAATTATTCAAAGGTTGGAAACTGAGTTTGCGTCATATGCGCGTTTGGGGATGCCCTTCTGAGATAAGAATTTACAACCCACAGGAAAAGAAACTAGATCCTAAGACCATAAGTGGATATTTCATTGGATATGTCGAACGGTCCAAGGGCTACAGATTCTATTGTCCATCTCATAGCACTAGAATTGTGGAATCAAGGAATGCCAAGTTTCTTGAAAATAACTTAGTTAGTGGGAGCGATCAATCTCAAGAACTAGTTTCTGTGAGAGATCAACCCTCTAACTCGAGTCAAGGATTGGTTATCATGAACAATGTCCCTTCAGTATAGCTGGACATTAAACAACCAATCATTGAAGATCCACAAGTAGTTGATAACTTACCAGTAGACGAGGCTCCTCTAGATACACCAGAATTGAGTGAGCAACCAGTTGAACAACATGATCCTTCAGAGAATGTTGAACCAACATTAAGAAGGTCTACTAGGGAAAGGAAATAAGCTATTCCTAGTGATTATATTGTGTATCTACAAGAGTATGATTTCAATATTGGGCTCGTTAATGATCCAGAGACGTTTTCATAAGCCATGAACAACAAAGAATCAAAACTTTGGTTCGATGCTATGAAGGATGAAATGGATTCGATGGCATCTAATGAAGTATGGGATCTTGTCGAGTTGCCTAATGGGACCAGGGCTATAGGCTGTAAATGGGTCTTTAAGACCAAGATTGACTCATTAGGCAACATTGAGCGTTATAAGGCAAGACTCGTAGCCAAATGATTCACTCAAAAGGAGGGAATCGATTACAAGGAGACCTTCTCTCCTGTATCTAAGAAAGATTCTCTCTGCATCATAATGGCGCTTGTTGCACATTTTGACTTAGAGTTGCAACAAATGGATGAGAAAACGGCATTTCTCAATGGTGATCTAGAGGAAGAGGTTTACATGAAACAACCTGAAGGTTTTTCCTTTAGTAATGGTGAGCATTTGGTCTGTAAGCTGAAGAAATCCATATATGGGTTGAAACAAGCTTCCTGCCAATGGTATCTAAAATTCCATGAAGTCATCTCTTCATTTGGTTTCGTTGAAAACATCATGGATCAATGTTTATACCAGAAGGTCAGTGGGAGCAAGATTTGTTTCCTTGTGCTATATGTTGATGATATTCTGCTTGCAACCAATGATAAGGGGATGCTACGTGAGGTGAAACAATTTCTTTCTGAGAACTTTGATATGAAGGATATGGGCGATGCATCTTATGTCATTGGCATTAAGATCCATAGAGACAGACATAGAGGTATATTAGGTCTGTAACAAGAAACCTATATTAATAAAGTCTTGGAAAGATTCAGAATGAAAGATTGTTCACCAAGCCCAACTCCCGTTGTGAAGGGTGACAGGTTCAATTTGAACCAGTGCCCGAAAAATGATCTTGAGCGGGAACAGATGAAGAATATTCCATATGCCTCAGCTGTTGGAAGCATTATGTATGCACAGGTCTATACCAGGCCTGATATTGCTTTTGCTGTGGGAGTGTTGGGTAGATACCAAAGTGACTTGGGGATGGACCACTGGAGAGCTGCGAAGAAGGTGCTTAGATATTTTCAAGGCACTAAGGATTACATGCTTATGTATGACGAACTGATGAGTTGGAGGTGATTGGCTACTCAGACTCAGACTTTGCTGGCTGTGTTGATACCCGGAAATCAGCATCCGATTACATCTTCATGCTTGTCGGTGGAGCTGTTTCATGGAAGAGTGCTAAGCAGACACTGAATGCCACTTCCACTATGGAGGCCGAGTTCATTTCCTATTTTGAGGCTACCTCACATGGTGTATGGCTTAAGAGTTTCATTGGTGGGCTTAGAGTTGTTGACTCCATATCTAAGCCATTGAGGATATATTGTGACAATTCAACTGCAGTATTCATTGCTAAGAACAATAAGAGTGGAAGTCGAAGTAAGCACATCGACATTAAGTACTTGGCCATTAGAGAACGTGTTAGAGATAAAAGAGTGGTCATTGAACACGTTAGCACTGAATTGATGTTAGCTGATCCTTCGACCAAGGGCATGCCACGGTTTAAATTTAAGGATCATGTAGAGAGAATGAGACTTGGTCCCACATTTTGATTGTAATTGAAACTCTTATTAATAATATGATGTTTCTCATTTTGATTTGTATACACTAAAGTTTTATTTGAGAAATATCCTTGTTGTTTGGACCGATAATAAACATAAGGTTTATTCATTAAGTAAAAATGGGTTGATTTAGAAACATTTTACATAGTAATACATTGAATAGAATACTCACCACTTGAGGAACTATCGCCATGATTCATGTGATTTGTTTCTTCTATAAGTGAAATATATGGACCAAGTGGGAGAATGTTAGTATATCTCCACATATTATGGAAATAAATATTTGGTTGACCAATTCCGGATATGGTCCATAATTTCATGCTGAATCTCAACTCAATATTTGGCTATTAAAACACGATTTTGTGATGGTTAAAACGTGATTTTATTGCCATAATTAGCATGCTCTCGTTAGTAATAAAAGAGGGTTCCTTTCGGTCCCCAAGTACGTTAATCTCAAACACACAAACACCATCTAGTGAGGTTTTGAGTGCTTGGAAGGCCTGTGATCGACACATAGTAGATTATCAGATTCGGAAATCGCTTCAACAGCAGAGTTACAGAGTGCAATGGCTGGAGGTTAGATCCTGTCGCTTCCGCTTTTATTTGTTTAACATGTTTCATATTGTGTAGAAGCATGTTAGGCTTGTTTGATGTACTTACATGAGGAGGCAAGAAATATATTTTCAACCATGAAAGAAGAGAAACTTAGGCCGACAATTGAAACCTACCATGCATTTCTTCATATTGTTGCTTATGAAGAAACTTTGGAAGTTCTTAGTCATATGAAAGAAGCCGGTTTAGGTCCTACTGGTGACACCTTTCTCTTACTTCTTGCTAAGTTTTTCAAAATGGAGAAACCTAAGCATGCATTGAATATTTGGGCTGAAATGAAGCATTTTGATGTACTCCCTGGTTCTAGTCATTACATAGCATTGGTGGAAGGGTTGTCGACATGTGGCTAGTTAGTTGAAGCAAGGAAATTCTATGATGAGATGAGATCATGTGGATTTTTGGATGATCCCAAGCTTAAGAAGCTATTGGAGGAACCCAAGCAACAAAGTGGCAGTCAGAGACAGAGGGGTCCAAGAGAGATTAAGAGAAGTAAACAAGTAAATTTATGGACAGGAAATAGAGTAAGACCAAAGAGAAAGGTCAATAAAAAATGAAAACTTCAGAAAATAGTTCTATTTAAAGACTACATGTGCAAAGCTGAAAAATTCTTTGCTTTTTAATTTTTAAAATTAAAGGCTGAAAATTACACTCTACCATTTAGGGATACTTAATGTTGCCTGGCACATGAGGAGCTACTGATGGTGTATTTGAAGGAGATGGAATCGCTGAAAGGGATACTGCTGCATTATAGAGAGGGAGTGTAGAAAGTGTAGATGTGTGGTTCGGCTCAAGAATGGAAATTTCTTCTACAAAACCATCAAAAGCTCTAACACATCTTGAAGCAGCCTAGAGAAATGAGTTCCAGAGTTCATTTAGAAAAGAGGTATACACGGTTACATCATTGGCAGCTAAGAACGGCTTGATGGCATGTGAAACTTAGGCACTCATAATTTGTGCTGGTCTGCCCACTATTAGAATAGTCATGATAACTATTTTTGCGTTTGAGAAACAAATAATTAAAAACCGCAGTGATCAGGTTGTTCAAACTGAGTTGACAGCAGAATGCTTCCAACATTTTAAAGATGCACTTTGCTATATACTTTGGGAAGAGCTATTGAGTGTCCGGGGCTACCTGTTTCACTGCTTCCCTGGTATGCACCTGTTCAATCAATGTGGTCAAGTTTTTATGTGGCTAATATCATGGTACTTGGAGAAAACTGAATGCTTTTTGCACTAGCCACTAGGCCTCTATACAGCTGCTTCGATCTTTTCTCCTTTGTCTTTGATTGTTTGTTTTTTTATTTTTTATTTTTTCCATTAATTATTCTTTTTTTTTTAAATACCTTAATTTATAACTACTTCAGTTAAAAAGTGAAACTCATGCAAAATTTTCTATTTGCTAGTCATTTTATCACATTCATTTTTACTCTTCTTTTTTTAGTTCATAGAGATGTGTAAGGTAAAGGGATAATGGAGTCTTAGACCTAATATTATTTGATGATTAGCATGTACATAGCAAAATGAATATAAGATATTTATAAAATATTTAATATTTAATATAAACCACATCAATTACTTAAAATAGAAGCACTTGGTAGTTGACACTAGGACTTTATTAATATAGATAATATATATTTTTGGTACAGGATTTTGTCACTTGGAAAAAATAAGAAAAGAAAAAAGAATTACATCCTTGGATCCCAACAGGACATAATGGCTGCTATACAATCAAAAACATGTTACTTAAGCATTAGCATTGTCTTCAAGAAACGGGTAATCGGTGTAACCAATGACTGGATCGGATGTGTAGAAAGTGTTCCTATTGTACTTATTAAGAGGGGCACCAAGCTCAAATCTCCTTGGCAAATCTGGGTTGGCCAAAAACAAACGACCATAAGCAACAAGATCCGCACGGTTCTCAGCCACAGCACTGTTTCCATCATCTTTGCCATAACCCCCGGCAGCAATGAAAGTGCCGTTAAAAGCCTTCTCATAGGCAGAAGACTTTGAGGACATTCACATACTTCTCCCCCCATTTTCATTCTTGGCTCCACCATATGGCAGTAGAGAATTCCATATTTATTCAATGCCTCAACCATGTAGAGGCCTAAAGCTTTTGGATCTGAGTCCCCTGATTCCATGAAGTCTGCAAAGGGAGATAACCTTATTCCAACTTTATCTGCCCCTATTTCATTGACAACAGCTTCAACTATTTCTAAGGCAAATCTGGAACGGTTCTCTAGTGATCCACCATATCGGTCTGTTCGATCATTCGCTTGATCTTTCAGAAACTGGTCTATTAGATAGCCATGTGCTCCATGAATCTCAACTCCATCGAAACCTGAAAATCAGTCAGCAGAATTAGCATTTTAATAAAGGAGCAACATTGAAAGGAAACTTCCATCGTATTCACAATCTAGGAAAAGAACATACCAGCTTCCACAGCATTCCTTGCTGCAATTCTGAAATCATTGACAATTTGAGGAATTTCATCTGTCCTTAGTCGCCTCGGAGTTGAGAACTCTGCAACATCTACTCCATTAGATCGAATTTGTGTCGTCAATGGCTTATCAGTGGAAGATATTGGAGCTTGTCCATTTGGTTGAAAATCTGTAAACATTATCAAGTGATAAGAGATTAGCTGTGGGCCTGTATCCAATGCCATCACATGAATATCACAAGAAAGCATCAAGTATAGACCATGCTATCTGGAAATAGAAGTTAAAAAGCACTGTAAAATCTTCATCCCTTAATTTAGAAAATGACTTAGAGATTAACTACATAAATCAAAATGACCTTGCAACTTGGATTGACTAAAAGCATCTCATACAGTAACACAGCTTTTTTGCGTATTAAATTGACCTTGCAATTGGTGTATTAAATTGTTTCTGTTTGTGAGAAGGAATTACTAAACTTTGGCTTTGGTTTTTGGTTTTGGATATTTGCGGAGAGGATGGCGTATATATAGCTTTAGAACGGGGATTAGATGACGCAAGATAGTACGTGACCTTCATTTGGTTGGCACACTACTCTTGACCAAACACAACGTTTTTTGCGTTTTATATTACACTATTAGTAAATAACTTATAAATTAAAATACATGTAATATTTTCATTACTATCCTACCCCTACTTCAAAAAGAAAAAAGAAATCTTTCGGTAGCTTCAAAAAAAAGTAAAAAAAAAAAATGAGAGGTCGTTAATAACAAAAAAGATCTCAAATTTGTAGCTGCTGGCGTCATCCATGAGATCTCCTCCCCAACGGCCGACACAGGGCCCCCAACATTCAGCAGCGAATGGCACTCATGAATTTTGCACACACGATTCAATGCATTTAGACCAAAGTGTTAAAATATTTTTTTTTTCAGAAGTGTTTCAATTTTGGCCACTTTCAAAGCGATATTAACACTCTAACATGCCCTTTATTCCAAACTATTACTATATTTAAATTAACTACTTATTTATTTAAGATACTCATTTATTTATTTAATTATTTAACATATTTATTTATTTATTTGATCCTTTTGTTTATAGGATTTTTATTATGTAAATTATTTTCATTTAACAATTATTACTATATTAAATTATTTTTAATTAATGAAAATGAAACTTGTTTATAGGGTCTGTCTTATTATTATTCTATTTGATTTTAAATCTATTTTTCTCTTATATATCAATTCATCAAAATAAAATAAAAATAATGACACTTTAAATTTAAGTGACCACAACATCTATTGATCACAATTTGATTAAGAAATGTTACTTTGATACTTGCAAACTTGTAAATCATATTTAGATGTAATGAAATTAACGATCATGTTGTAATTTAAAAAGAGTTTTTAATGGCTTTCAAAAAAAGGGTTTTTAATAAGTCTTTTATTTAGGGTTGTAATTTTTGACAAATCCAATGGTATAATTATATTTAAATTACTTATTTAATTATTTAAGGTATTAATTTATTTATTTTAATATATAGATAATTATCTAGGATGTAATATCTTTGATAGCAAATGGTAAGGTTGTGAGAACCGATTTTATGGTACTGTGTATGTAAAAATAATTAATTATTAAAATATTTGATAAAATTTAAGTAAATAGTGATGTGGGTTCCACTTGGAATTTCGAGCCCAGATGTATATATGTCTGATGAAACAGGGTATAAATGGTGTAATAGTGATACTATGGAAAAGTGAGACCCTAGAATGATAATACTTAAAGTGAATAATTTTATGTCTAATAAGGCTTTAAATTATGTGGATTAATAAAAGTGATCAAGCGTAAAAGTGGGAATTTACATAATTTTACGGTTAAGGGTAATTCGATAATTTTTTATCTACGATTGGTCAAACTCTTTTGAGAGCCAATAGTTGATCATGTTTGACCTAAATATAGGACAAATGATAGAAATTAAATATTAAATCTGAAATTTTTTAAGAATGAAATAAATTATAGAACATAAGTGGAAATAATGGAATAGTAAAGGGTATTATGATTATTTAACATGAGATTAGTCAAATTGGTGAAAGATTGATCAAATATTGACTTATATAAATTAAATTTAATTAAATAAAAAAATTGAAAATCTGGGAATTTAGGAGAAATAAAATATCTTGCGGTAAAAGTGTAAATGTTGAAAATTTTAGGGGGAAATTTAATTATTTGGCTATGTGGCAAGATCTTCAAAGAAGACCAAATTTGATGAAATCTCAGCAGAAATTTCATCTTCGTCACCGACTCTCATCTGTTTCTGTTACAACCCGTTTCTCTCCATTTCTCCCAAGATTTCTCACGTTCTTCTCAATTCTACTCAACTAAATCATCATGATTCATCACTAAATCACCCAACCTCCTTCACTTAGCCTATTCTCCACTTTATGACCACTTTAAACTTAGCAATTGGAGGGCTGACGTGAAGGAAAATCAGCTCAATTCTGGGCTATTCAGTTCGGTTTCAACAGGTAAGATGATGGGTGGCGTTTTTTCTTGATACTAGTTGTAGTCTCTACTTACTCTAAGCTTGAATGATGTGGACTGAGGCTTTGATTGAATTAAATGGGAGTGTTGAGGAAGAATATGGCTTCGGTTGAAGAAGGAAAAATGGGAAAATTTATGAGTATTTTAATGTTTATTGGGTAGAAATTAGAAGATGATGATGAATGGAAATTGGATAATAGATGATTGTGGATATAATTTGTAAAACCTTGATTGTTGGCAGAATATATCAATGGCGTAAAAGGGGTGCTTTTCGGCCAAACATAAGCTAAAACGATGGTGATGACCTTTAATGAATAAAAGTTGTTTGAAAGAAATCCTAAGTGAGTCTAAGATAGCTATAATTTAAGGATTAGAGGAACATTGAAAACTCATGAAAAATTAGACTAAAAAGGGAGGCTGTCGAGTATGGCTGTTTGGAGAAAAGAAAACGTGAAGCTGCAGTAAAAACTAAAACAGAAAAAGAAATGAAATGAAGCAGAAAAGAAAAGAAAAAGAAAAGAAAAATGGAAATTGAGAAGAAGAAGAATGAAAGAAACATAAGAAAAGAACAATTGAAGTTGTCAACTATGGAAGGAGGGAAGTGTGAAGCTGCTGTCGGTTCCAGAAAAAGAAAGAAAGAAAAGAAAACAATAAATGTTAATATAATTGTTAATAATGATTTATTGTTAAATTATAAAGGAAATTAAACTGGTGATGATGAATTTCTAATGAAATTAAAGATAATTGATGAAATTCTTGAATGAGTGGAAAATTGTTATGAAGTTAAAGTTGAAGTAAAATGAAAACAAGCCATGAAAATATGGAAATTGGGAGCAACCGGTCATGGTTGTGGGAGATGAAAATGGTGCAAAAATAAATATAAAATGGGTAAATGTTAAATGTATTAAGTGAAGTAAATTGTAAAGAGAATAACTTATGATTTGAGAAGGAATATAGTTTAAGTATGACAATGACACTTCAATGTGAATTTTGTGGTATGAGAATGAAATATATACATATATATATATATATATATATATATATATATAATGGTAATAGAACTGTTGGTGGAATTAAATGTGAAAAAAGGAATCAATTTTTAAGGGAGGATTCAGCCTAACGAAGGGGACTAAGATCTATGGTTGGTTTTGATGATTTGAGAGTAGATTTAGACTATAGTAATTACAAGGAGTCTGTCGGTATGCTCAATTTAAAATCCGACACAAAATAAAGAAGTTATGTTATCCTAACAGTAGAAATGACACTACAAAAATATTTGCAGTGTACAATATGGTTGCATATAGACATGAATAATAACTTAAAAATAAGTATTTATTAAGCTAATAATTTTGGTGGAATTATTTGCAGCTCGGGAAAAACGGATTTCGCGTGATGCGCATAAAGAGACCGAATAAGCTACACAGGTAAGGGATGCGTATGTAAGTTGTAGTGATATTTCGAATGCATATTTATTATGCAAATAAGTTATTATGAATATTCTTGAAATGAATTGCATGGAAATTTGTGGAATTGAGGCTGTATGTGAAAATTGAAACTGTGTTTAATTTGCAAGAGGGCTAGGGTAATAGCAGCCGTTATGCTACTGAAAAATTTTAGAATATTTTCTAAAAATATTGAAAAATATTTAATTACATGAGGTGATGATTTCCTAGCCTTGGAAAATGAGAAACTTAATATTTTTCATAAAACATGAATATACCGAAAAATATTAACTAAATATTCATGTTACCAATTTTACTGAAAGTGAGAATATAGAATATTTTTCTTACATGGTTTATACCATATGTTATGGTTTATGAGATGAAAAGATAGAAAGTGAATATTTTATAAATTATTTTCAATAAATATTCACTTTATGATTTAATAAAATCTTTTATGGACTGATCGAAGATTTATTGAATTTAATTATTTCCATAAGGTGATATGATTATGAAAATATTGTTTTGGGATGCTAGGCCCCATATCATGCCGATATGTGATATGTGATACGTGATACGTGATATGTGACATGTGATATGTATTTAGTCTCGGTTGACACCTAATCAGTGTTTGACTGAAAACTTCCCTAGACTATGGCCATAGATCTGACACGACTATTATTACCTTACGGGGTACTTTTCTCTAGTATGATATATTCTGGATGATGCCTTAGTCTTCATTTTTATGATATATGGAAAATGTGCTTAAATGAAAAAGTATATTAATATGTTTTTATATGAAAAGGAAAATAATTTCTAAACAGTTTCTGTACTACATGGAGTACTCTACTGTTTATGCTTTATACATTGACATGTGATACAGAGTTAAACAAGAAAAATGATTTATTTAAACTAGTATTCTTTTTAAAGATTATAAGAATATTAGTTTATTTTATTTAAATGCTTGATTTTCATAAAAGCATTATTTGGAAATGAATGTGATATGATATAAGGAATGATAGATTTCAACAACAACATTTACTCCCTATAGTTGCTTCTAGGTTCCGGGATAAGACATGTATTTCAAAATACCTTTCTTACTCCATCCGGATCCCTAGTCGACTATAGTATCCTTCCTATTTTGGTCCGTAGAGCACCTATAGGAAAATAAGGATTTTTATTGCATATAGATTTCGGAATATCTAGTTTTGCATACAATTCTCTTATTGAGCCGTGGATTGCTCACCCTTTTATTTTAACATTTACAGAATACTTCTAGTGATTACGCGATTAGCATACAAGGATTGTTGACTGCGCATTTAGTGTCCCGAGACAGCAAGCTTATATCTTGGAGGTATAACCACTTATTTTATATGTTCAGACATATTTTACAGTACTACATTGTTGTAAATTAAACAGGGGATGTAAATGATGAATAAATTCTCGATATGTGAATATTTCCTTAACTATAAGTTACGGTTTTTAAATGATTACTGTGTAAAGAAAAAGGAAAGTCAAGTATTGCAGACAGTCCAACTATATAAAATGTGTGGTAAAGAGTGTAATATTGTATATACAGGATGTGACAAAAGTTGACCCAAATGAAAAGAGCTTAAGTATAAGCTTGAAACAAAAAAAGAATTTCCAAGTGAAAACAAAAATACCTCAAGGGGAAGAGGGTATCGTTTTCTCTATTTTCTCCCATTTTGACATTATTGGGAATCTAAGGTTCCTAATAAGGGGGGAAATTACATAATCAAACGAGGTTAAACATTTACAAAAAATAAAATTCTTGAGAGTAATTCTAAATTCTTGAGAGTAATTACAAAAGCTCAAACACATCTTGACGAAGCCTAGAGAAATGAGTTCCAGAGTTCATTTAGAAAAGAGGTATACAAAGTTACATCATTGGCAGCTAAGAACGGCTTGATGGCATGTGAAACTTAGGCACTTATAATTTGTGTTGGTCTGCCCACTATTAGAATAGTCATGATAACCATTTTTGCATTTGAGAAAAAAAATAACAAAAAACCACAGTGATCAGATTGTTCAAACTGAGTTGACAGTAGAATGCTTCCAACATTTTAAAGATGCACTTTGCTATATACTTTGGGGAGAGCTATAGAGTGTCTGGGGCTACCTGTTGCACTGCTTCCCTGGTATGCACTTGTTCAATCAATGTGGTCAAGTTTTTATGTGGGTTATATCACGATACTAGGAGAAAACTGAATGCTTTTTGCACTAGCCACTAGGCCACTATGCAGCTGCTTCAATCTTTTCTTCTTTGTCTTTGATTGTTTGTTTGTTTTTTTTCCATTAATTACTCTTTTTTTTCAAATACCTTAATTTATAACTACTTCAATTAAAAAGTGAAACTCATGCAAAATTTTCTATTAGCTAATCATTTTGTCATATTCATTTTTACTCTTCTTTTTTTAGTTCATAAGGAAGCATAAGGTGAAGGGATAATCTAAGTCTTAGACCTAATATTATATGATGATTAGCATGTACATAGCAAATGAATATAAGATATTTATATAATATTTAATATTTAATATTGTTGAGATGAAAAGATTAATTTCTCATATATTATAGAAAGGAGTACAAGATATGTATATATACAGAATTGTAAAACCTAAATTAGGTAGGTTATTAACTAAACCTAGATATTTCATCCTATAATTAAGCTATATACAATATGTTAATTATGGTAATATACAGTTGTAATATTACGCTAATATACAGCTGTAACACTCCCCTTCAAGCTGGAGCATAGATGTTAATCATGCCCAACTTGTTACAACTATAATCAACTCGAGGTCCATTGAGTGCCTTTGTAAAAATATCCCCTAGTTGTTCTCTAGTGTTCACATGTTCTGTAGAGATCAACTTTTGCTGTATTTTTTCACGGATAAAGTGACAGTCAATCTCAATGTGTTTAGTTCTTTCATGGAACACAGGGTTGTAAGCAATATGAAGAGCAACTTGATTATCACACCATATTTTGTTGGTTTTAAAACTTCAAGACCAACTTCAGTTAAAAGCTGACATATCTAGAATATCTCACATGCAGATTGAGCCATGGCTCTGTACTCTGCTTCTACACTAGATTTGGAAACAACATTCCGTTTCTTACTCTTCTAAGAGATTAAATTTCCACCAACAAACACACAATAACCCGTGGTAGATCTCTGATCAATTTTGGAGCCTGCCCAATCTGCATCAGAAAAACATTCAATATGATTATGTCCATGATTTTTTTATAATATTCCTTGTCCTGGGGCTCCCTTTAAATAGCATAGAATTTGTTCTAAAGCTGTCCAATGATGAACTGTTGGAGAAGACATGAACTGGCTGACAATGCTAACAGAATAAGCGATATCAGGATGAGTTACTGTAAGATAATTCAGTTTTCCAACCAATCGCCTGTATCTTTCAGGATCCTCAAATAATTCTCCATCTTTTTTAAGCTGTAAATTAGGAAGCATTGGAGCACTACATGGCTTAGCTCCCAATTTTCCAGTTTCGGTCAATAAGTCAAGTATATATTTCCTCTGAGACAAAAGAATACCTTTCTTGCTCCTTGTCACCTCAACTCCAAGAAATATTTTAATGCTCCCAAGTCTTTCGTTTGAAACTGACTGTGAAGAAAATGCTTCAGTTTTGAGATTCCCATAGCATCACTTCCTGTGATAACAATATCATCCACATATACTACCAGAAAAATAATACCAGATGCAGATTTTTTATAAAAAACTGAATGATCAAGTTTACTCTTCATCATGCCAAACTTTTCAGCTGCTTGACTAAATTTTCCAAACCATGCACGTGGACTCTGTTTGAGACCATATAGTGATTTACGAAGATGACAAACGTTTCCATTCTCTCCCTGAGCAACAAACCCAAGTGGTTGCTCTATATAGACTTCCTCCTGAAGATCACCATGCAGAAATGCATTTTTAATGTCTAACTGATGCAAAGGCCAATCATGAGTAGCTGCCATAGAGATAAGTAACTGAACAGATGTCAATTTAGCAACAGGAGAAAAGGTGTCAAAATAATCTTCCCCATATGTCTGAACAAAGCCTTTGGCCACCAAACGAGCTTTAAGGCGGGCAACTGACCCATCAGGATTGAATTTAACTGCAAACACCCATTTACACCTAATAGCTTTCTTTCCAGCAGGTAAATCAACCAAATTCCAAGTACCGTTAGAATTTAAAGCATTCATCTCTTCTATCATAGCTGCACGCCAACCAGGATCAGACAAAGCTTCCATAACAGATTTTGGAACACAAACAGAATCAATCGAGGCAACAAAAGAACAAGATGAGGGAGACAAATTGTCATAAGAAACAAAAGTTGAAATCGGATAAGTACACTGACGTGTACCTTTACGAAAGGCAATGGGTAAATCAAGATCATCTGTAGCTGGATTTGATGCCGAAGAATTAACTGGTGCTGGACATGGATCAGAAGGAACTCGACGACGAGTATAGGTATGAATAACAGGAGGTGGTGGATTTTGTGGTAGAGTTGTGACTGGTTGGCACGTGACATGATAAAGTAATAAATCATCATTCTCCCCCTTATTGAAAGAATTAGAAGAAGAAGAAAAGAATGGGTCATGTTCAAAGAAAGTGACATCGGCTGACACCAAGTACTTATTAAGACTAGGACTATAACACCGATACCCTTTTTGCACACGAGAATACCCCAGAAAAACACACTTCACAGATTTGGGATCTAATTTGGTTACTTGAGGACGAACATCACGAATAAAACAAGAACTCCCAAAGATGCGAGGTGCAATTGGAAATAATGATTTACTAGGAAAAAGAACTTTATATGGTATTGCACCATTAAGAACAGAAGAAGGCATGCAGTTGATTAAGAAACAAGCTATGGAAACAGCATCAGCCCAAAAGGGTTTAGGAACATGCATTTGAATTAAGAGTGCTCGGGCAGTTTCTAAGAGATATCTATTCTTTCTTTCAGCTACACCATTTTGAGATGGTGTATCAACACAGGATGACTCATGAAGCATACCACTGTGAATTATATAACTCTGAAAAGTATTTGAAAAATATTCTTTAGCATTATCACTCTTCAAAATCCTCACAGACATATTAAATTGAGTTTTAATTTCAGCACAGAAAGCAGTAAAATGAGAGAATAATTCAGAACTATTCTTCATAAAATAAATCCAAGTCATGCGGGAAAAATCATCAACAAAAGTAACAAAGTATCTGACACCAGTTTTAGAAACAATAGGACTTGGACCCCAAACATCTGAGTGAACTAACTCAAAAGGAGAACTAGCTCGTGTATTGACACGTGGAACAGAAGGTAGACAATGATGTTTAGCAAATTGACAAGACTCACAAGCTAAAGAAGACACAGACTGAATTGAGGACACAATTTCTTTAGTAGAGACAAGGAAGGATGACCCAACCGACAATGTGCTTCAAACGGTGTCAAGATATTGGAACAAGCAATAGACTCTGGCACCTGAGTATCCAAAATGTAGAGTCCTCCTGATTCATGTCCTTTACCAATAATCTTCTTCGTCACCAGATCCTGAAATAGAAAATAACCAGGAAAAAATGAGACAGAGCAATTTAGAGTACGAGTAATTTTACTCACAGATACTAGGTTAAAAGCGAATTTTGGTAGACTCAAAACTGAAGACAAAGTAAGTAATGGAGTCGGACTAATAGTGCCATAACCAAGAACAGATGAAGTAGACCCATCAGCTAAAGTGACAGTAGTAGGTGAGACATGGGATTGAAAAGTGGAAAATAGACTAGGATTACCTGTCATGTGATCTATGGCACCAGAATCAACTACCCATTATGTGGAAGAAGACATAAGACATGTATTCGATTTACCTGTTTCAGCAAGAGCAGTGATAGACTGAGATGAATTCTTTAAAGACTCTTGGTACTGGGTGAACTTAACAAATTCATCCAAAGAGATCGAAACCATTTTATCAGAGGATGAGCTAGGTGAAGTAGTAGCAGAGGCAATATGAGCGAAGTTAAACTTCTGATTCTTGTTCTGCAATTTTTGGCACGTACGTTTAGTATGACCAGGTTCGTGACAATAATAACAGGTAACTCCCCCTGCATCCTGACTCTGATTACCCTTGTTATTACTCCGCTGAGAGAACCTCCCAGTATCTAAAGTACTACGACTGACAAGTGCATTAGGAGTCTGAATAGTAACAAAACCAGTAGTATCTGTACGAAGTACTCTAGTAAAGGCCTCATGCAAAGTGGAAATTTCAGCACTCGATAATATCTGGGATTTAGCAACTTTAAACTGAGAGTTAAGACTAGCCAAAAAACTCATTACTGCCATTTGTTCTCGCTGAGATTGCTGGACTTTCATATTAGTACTAAAAGGTAGCAAAGTGTTCAACTCTTCATAAGTTTTCTTAAAATGCATAAAGTATGCCTGAAGCGTCTGATCTTGTTGCTTGGCACGATAGAAACTTTTACAAACCTCGTACATACGTGAAAGATTCCCTTTTCCAGAAAACAAGAATTTTAAGTAATCCATCAGTTCTTTGACATACTCGCAATGGTTAATCAGACTAATTACCTCTGTATCTATAGAATTTCGAATCTACAAAAACAAGTAAGCATGATCTCGGAGCCACTCCTTGCGAGTCGCATCGTTAGGTGGATCAACAGTGAGATGGTCATCTTTTGACAGACTCCACAAATAAATTCTAACCGTCTTACACCAGTCTAAATAATTAGAACTTGTCAATTTATGGTCAGTGATTTTGGGTAGCAAAGGAATCACATCACTTAGAACCAAACTCTTTTGATCATTAGCCATGGGACTCGCAAGAAGAGCAAAATCTTCACAAAACAAACAGCAACAGGGCCAAGAAACAAAGGAAAATCGGATCCCACAGAAGCCAATTGGAAGGTGGTGGTTACACTGGGCACTCACAAGGGTGACTCAAAATAAAATAAAATCTGCTCACTTTGGGCAGAAAAAAAAACTGCTCACAAGGCTCGATACCATGTTGAGATGAAAAGATTAATTTCTCATATATTATAGAAAGGAGTACAAGATATGTATATATACAGAATTGTAAAACCTAAACTAGGTAGGTTATTAACTAAACCTAGATATTTCAGCCTATAATTAAGCCATATACAATCTGTTAATTATGGTAATATACAGCTGTAATATTACGCTAATATACAGTTGTAACAAATATAAACCACATCAATAACCTAAAAACAGAAGTACTTGGTGACACTGGAATTTTATTAATATATATAATATATGTTTTCGGTACAGGATTTTGTCACCTGGAAAAAATAAGAAAATAAAAAAGAATTACATCCCTAGATCCTAATCGGACATAAGGGCTACTATAGAATTAAAAACATGTTACTTAAGCTTTACCATTGTCTTCAAGAAACGGGTAATCAGTGTAACCAATGACTAGATCGGATGTGTAGAAAGTGTTCCTATCGTACTTATTTTGAGGGGCACCAAACTCAAATCTCGTTGGCAAATCTGGGTTGGCCAAAAACAAACGACCATAAGCAACAAGATTCGCACGGTTCTCAGCCACAGCATTGTTTCCAGCATCTTTGCCATAACCCCCGGCAGCAATGAAAGTGCCATTAAAAGCCTTTCTCATAGGTAGAAGACTTTTAGGACATTCACATACTTCTCCCCCCATTTTCATTCTTGGCTCCACCATATGGCAGTAGAGAATTCCATATTTATTCACTGCCTCAACCATGTAGAGGCCTAAAGCTTTTGGATTTGAGTCCCATGATTCCATGAAGTCTGCAAAGGGAGACAACCTTATTCCAACTTTATCTGCCCCTATTTCATTGACAACAGCTTCAACTATTTCTAAGGCAAATCTGCAACGGTTCTCTAGTGATCCGCCATATCGGTCTGTTCGATCATTCACTTGATCTTTCAGAAACTGGTCTATTAGGTAGCCATGTGCTCCATGAATCTCAACTCCATCGAAACCTGAAAATCAGTCAGCAGTAGCATTTTAATAAAGGAGCAACATTGAAAGGAAACTTCCATCATATTCACAATCTAGGAAAAGAACATACCAGCTTCCATAGCATTCCTTGCTGCAATTCTGAAATCATTAACAATTTGAGGAATCTCATCTGTCCTTAGTTGCCTCGGAGGTAAGAACTCTGCAACATCTACTCCACTAGATCGAATTTGTGGCATCAATGGCTTATCAGTAGAAGATATTGGAGCTTGTCCATTTGGCTGAAAATCTGTAAACATTATCAAGTGATAAGAGATTAGCTGTGGGCCTGTATCCAATGCCATCACATGAATATCACAAGAAAGCATCTAGTATAGACCATGCTATCTGGAAATAGAAGTTAAAAAGCACTGTAAAATCTTCATCCCTTAATTTAAAAAATGACTTAGAGATTAACTACATAAATCGAAGTGACCTTGAGACTTGGATTGACTAAAAGCATCTCATACGGTAACATAGCTTTTTTTTTTGTTTCCTTTTTAAAATGTTCTCGTCATATGCATTATTAAAAACAGTATAAGTTCCTATGACTATTAAATATTTGACAAACATGAAAGAACAAGAAATATATTTCTTTGTTAGAATCCTTATATTTGCAGTAATGAAGTATTCAAGATGAGAAATACATGCAATTATTTTTCAATCATCCATTAATTGTTGAATTTATGTAAAATTGATAGGATGATATTTTGTGAATTTTATATGTGCTAATATATTTACTTTACTGATGTTTTATACCTAAAAGAGCTTACTAATGTTTATTTTATGTTTTAGGTATTAAATATCAAAGTTGGAATAAAAAGAAGCTAAAAAGAGCAAAGTGCAGTATTTTCTGTCCAGCTTGAAAGATTGACGTTTTTGACCAATTTAACGACCTGATCTCAAGAAGTGGCCTTCATGGAAGTTGTAGAGGACTTCTCAAGGTTTCCATAATGTACAAGATCGCAAAAATCGGAGTTCGTTTGGTATGTCAAACATCTGGACCAAATCAGTATGAAATTCTGGGCAGAAAAACGAGATTGAGAAGAAATTCCAACAAAGAAAGTTCAAGACAAGATTTTGTTGAGACAAGATAATTTCTTAATTTTATTATGTCTTAGATCTGTAATTAATTAATAAAAATAGGCCTTAGGAATTTTACTTAGAAAATAATTGTAAAAGATGATGAGATTAAAGGTAAGAGTTTGACTAATCAAATTACTTGTTTCCCAAGTAAACTCTTATATGAATCCCCCATTGCTTTGAAAAATCTTTTAAACTCTTCCTTAGGCCTATATAAAGAGCACAAAGCTCTCATAAACAGAATCCCTCACATCCCTCACATCCCTCTTCCCTCTTTTAGTCTTGTTTAGGGTTTTTAATAAAATTTTATTTTTTATTTTTAATTACTTGCTGATTTCTTATTATTTTTTTATAAAA
Source organism: Heritiera fomes (assembly GCA_032173925.1). Classification (NCBI taxonomy): domain Eukaryota; kingdom Viridiplantae; phylum Streptophyta; class Magnoliopsida; order Malvales; family Malvaceae; genus Heritiera; species Heritiera fomes. Next base: position 23,772,818 of record JAPDPM010000015.1, read on the forward strand.
TTATTTTCTCATTATTTTTTTTATTCTTAACAATTTCTTTCTTGGATATTTTTAGACTTTGCAATTTCTTGTTTTATTTTTAATTATTGTTTGTTAGAATCTGATTAGATCATAATCTTGATTATAGATTTCTTGTTTGATATTATTAAAGATTGATAGTTTAATTGTTTATTGCATGATAATTGTCTCCTTTATAATATTAATCTTTAATTTTATGATCTTGAATATGACTAGTGAGTAGTTTTCTTATTCAATTATGAGGTAAATTAATTATTCTTGGGAAAAGCATGTTGTGAGATTCTTAAACCTATAATATAATTGTTGATTAAATATCCAAGATTCTCTGAGCATATTATAATGATTGTTTGTTTGATTAGATAGGGTGCACACCATTTAGTTAAATTAAATAATCTACCGCCAGATTAAAAACATAAGTTCGTAATTGCTTGTGGAGTTAATCACTAGGGATGGAGGAGAATTGAGGTTTAGATTAAATGAACCGAGCTTATGTGTTTGTTATCTAATGTCAACCCATATCTTTCTTGTTGTTAATGCTGCTACAACTTATATCTAGAGAGCTTGTTCTAAGTAGGTTAAGTAGTTAGAGATTAGTTAAAGAGCTTGTTGTAACTAACGACTCAATAAGGAAAGATGGTGTAACAGAACTTGTTGTTATGCTACGGTTGACTGTTTAATTGACAGTAATATTTTGTAATCAATGATCAACGTCGAAATCCAAGAATGATTGATTGCCTCGTAACTGAAGCTTTTTGCTATTTGTGTTTTTATATTTAATAATTCTTGTTTTCTTTATTTTAGAATAGTTTACAAAATCCCAAAATTTCTTCTTCTTTCCCTAAACCTCAAAATTAGATTTTTAATTTAATAATTAATTTAAATAATTCAATCTCTATGGGTTCGATCCTTGCTCCCTATCTACATAGTAGAATTAGAAAGTTTTATTTTTGATGACTGACGACACTCATCAACGCGGAAAATTCAGTCACCATGCTGTCATAGAAGATAAGACATGATGGAGGTGTAAGACAGGGACTCACCTTTATTTGAAACCCTTCCAACATGCCAAATCTGACAAAAGATAATTCCACCTTTGGCATGAACAGCATCAACAATGGGTTTCCAAGCCTCAACTTGCTCTTTTGTCCAAATACCAGGTGTATCTGGATACCTTTTTAAATGGGAAAAAAAGTTTTCATTAAAATAATTTTTGAGGTATAAAAATTGTAAAATTTCAACTTTTTGCATATTATGGTACAAATATTCTCCTTTAAATTGAAAAAAAAAAGTTCAAAAGTTACCCTTGAGTTGTGGCAGAAACTCCTGTAGCCTCACTTATCATGAAACCTCCTCTGGAAGCTCTCTGGGAATAGTATAGAATGGCATGTGATTGAGGAACATTGTTGTAAGATCTTTGTCTAGTCAATGGTGCCAATACAACTTTGAAAAAAAAAAAAAAGGAGGGGGGGGGGGGGGTGTAAACAATAGAGTGAATTAAGGACCAAAATTTCCCAAGGCAAAGAACAAAAAGTGATATGCCAATTACCATTGTTTTCCCTAAAGAACAAGCACATTAAGAAGTTATGAAAACTGGGATTTTCATCAAAACAACAATGGGGATTTCCAAAAATTATGCAAACAGAGATGGGAACTTAGAGACTTAGAAGAATGCAGAAGTCCTGATATTGCAAATTGAAGAAAAGAGGGTATTTTAATTATTACCTATGAAAAAGACCGAATTTGCCAAGTTTGTAGGGAGTGAGAAGAGGCTGAGGCTGAGTGTTGATACTTTCCATATGCAGTTTCTCTCCGAATTTCTATTAAACAAACCACTACTAATTTTCGTCGCTTTGGATTTGGGTTTTGGGAATCGTAGTTTAGCACTGCAATGGGTGTATTAAATTGTTTCTGTTTGTGAGAAGGAATTACTTGACTTTGGCTTTGGATATTTGCAGAGGATGGCGTATATATAGCTTTAGAACGGGGATTTGATGACGCCAGACAGTACGTGACCTTTATTTGGCTGGCACACTACCCTTGACCAAACAGCCAACGTTTCTTTCTGTTCTAATTCCTCTGACTTTCTTTTTTGTAATTATAAAATTAAAGTGTGTTTAGGTAAAAGATTTTATTTTAATCAAAATATTTAAAAATTCAAAATTCAACTACCTCATTTGTCAAAAACATTTCAAGAGGGAATTTTAAGTTGTGGTTTTTCAAAATTCACATAAGATATAATCCACTACTAAATATAAAACTAAAAAAAATATTATTTATTCAATATAATATATATTTTTTGCTTTTTTTATATTATTTATAATATCTACACATTTTTACAAATTTAATAATACCTATATTGAATTTTTTTTGATAATTTTCTTTTCCTTATATATAACATCATTATTTTTTTATAATTATTTTTTTATTTCTTCAAATTCTAGTATTCAAAACTCTTCTTAAAAAATATATATTGAAACAAGATAATTATAAATATTAGTATTTTAAACTGATACATTTAAAATGTTTCAAAATTTTAAAATTCCTCATCCAAACATACTATTAGTTCATGCAGGTATGCAAAAATTAAAAAAAATTTATAATAACTTAAATAAATTTAGTTTGTTATTTTTCAAATGTAAATGTCAATAAAATTTTAACAAAAATACAAAATTACCGATAAATTATTGATGTAATAATTTTCTGACCACATAAAGTAAACTAATGGTTTAAGATTTTCATACTCTAAAATTCCACATTAACCAATTGTTGTAGCATTTCATTTTTTTTTCTTTTGTTCATAGTAATGCGAACGAAGAATTGAATCTTGAACCTAAGCCCTCCTAAGAAGAGATAACAATCATTAGACCAAATCTTGATTGTTTTATTATATTTTTATTCTATCCCCTCTCTCTCTAAATCCTTTTACTCAAGAACATTATCCGATAAAAACTCATCATTGCTATCATTGTTTACTTTCGTTAAGCGTCATTTGTCGATGTCTAAAAATTCAAAAAAAAAAGATAATAATTCGAATTCTCTCTTCCTCCCTTTGAATCATTTAGATTATCCTTGTTGATGCCAAAAAGGTAATGGCTTTTGCTTTGGTTGACAAACTTTTTCCTTCTTGGATCAACATGTAAAACAATAACCACTGTGATTGTTCCCATTGAGACTTCCTTCGATGCTTGAATCAGTAACGGCATTGGAAGGTGTTGAAAGCTTAGAAAGTATGATAAGTATGGAAAAGTATTTGAACTTGGCAATATGACCACTCTCACCTTTTTATAAACCTTTGCCACTTGCTCTCTCATAACGTGCCAAATAGGGGAACGTAGTAAATCATGGCTGCACATTAGGGAGAGTGGGTGACTTTAATGGAGCATGTCTGATTTCATAGGATAGTGGACAGTTACGACACCCACTACTTTAGTCCTCCTATTTCCTAGGAAAAGCTTGGACTTGACTTCCCCTTTTAAGGCTTGATTTGACATCTCCTTTTGAGGCCACTGGCCTCTTAAGTTTAAAGGTATTTGAGCTTGTCATCAGTGTCACAATCCAAGTATACAGTATTTTACATTTTTCACACTTTTTGACATTCATTGTACTGGTTGGGTTGTCTGTGATGCCTTTTTAAACACTATTCATCAACAATAACAACACAATTTAGATAACATTTATTTATTAGTGGATAATATTCACCACTATACAAGTTAATTTTCATCCCCTGAATTTAAATTTACAACAAGTAGTACTGTATAAAAATGTCTGAACATATAAATGTAAACACAATACATCTAGGATCCTTTATAATTTGCATCAGAATAACCATAAGTAGTAAATCCACTATATGTAATCCCTCAATCCTTTGAAGGTAATATGTGGATGTTAAAATTAAAGGAGTGAGCGAAACCACAGCTCAGTAAATGATTTGTACGCAAATCTTGATATTCCGAAATCTATATGCAGTAAAATCATTTATTTTCCTATGGTTCACTAGGGACCGAAATAGGAAAGATACTATAGTCGGCTAGGGATTCGTATGGAGTAAGGTAGGTATCTTGAAATACTTGTCTTGTCCCGGAACTTAGAAACGACTATAGAGAGTAATCATTGTTTTTGAAAATAAATCACTTTTTCTCTAACTTTTCATCTTCACTTCAAAACAACATTTTCAACAAGTAAAACATTTAGTCACTTAATCTAATATTCAAATTTAAATCATAAAAGAATATTAGATTAATCACTTTTCATTTCCTTTTTGAAAACATATTACATATCACATATATCATTGAAATCATAAATAGTATTGCATTCATGTAGTATGGTGGATTGACTGTATAAAAATCATCAAATAAAACACTTTTCCATATCATGCCATAGTAAATCCCAAAATTAATGCTTTTATAAATCGAAGCATTAAATCAGGCAATCTAATATTCATATTAAACCATAAAAAGAATATTAGATTAAATAATCCCCTTTTTTCCTTTTAAATACATGTTACGTATATCACTGAAAAATTCGTAAACAGTGTTGTACTTAATTTAGTACAGTAAATTGTTTAGAAAACCACCTTTCATTTCATTTAAAACATATAAATAATCCTTCACCTTTTCATATCATCATTCATTTAAAATCATCACTTTACATCTCATGAAAATAGTGGAGACTAAGGCAACACCCTCAATATATCATGCTATAATCCCCGTAGGGAACAGTATCAGTAAACACGTGAGATCTATGGCCATAGTCTATAAGTGTCCTCGGTCGTACACTGATCAGGTGTCAACCGGGACGCTGAAGACAGAATCAATGTCAACAGCTTCACAAAGCATGTACATATCACATATCACATATTACATATCACATATCACATATTACATGTCACATATCAGCATGATACGGGGCCTATCAGTCTCAAAATAGTATATGTGAAATCTTATTACCTTTATGAAATTTAATAAAATCAATAATATCTTTAAAAAAATCCATAAAGGTATAAATCACAGTATCTCGTACGGTGAAAACAGTGTTATAAAATAATTACACTGTAGTAATGAATCTCATAATATTCCATTTCGCCGTAAACACATATATTCGTACTTCTACATTTTCCGTTCAAACATTTCACTTTTAAGATTACTGGAAATCATTTTCCGGTAATTTCATAATTTATGGAAAATAGAAATATTTATTTTCCAAAATAATAATAATAATAATAATAATAATAATAATAATTCCATAAACATATTTTTCACTGTGGAACACATGTAGAGACATTTTAGTCTCAAAACATTATTCACATGATAATATCACTTTTGTGGAAATCAGTAAAATGAGTAAAATCTTCAGTCAGTCCATAAAGGGAAATCATAATAAAATAGTGAATATTATACTGAAAGTAATTTATAAAATATACACTATTCAACAGTTCACTTTACATATCACATATTCCACTATAAAACATGTGGGAGGAATTTTCGATAATTTAACTTTCACCGAAATCAATAGCATGAATATTTAATAAATGATTTTTGATAAATTCACAATTTATGAAAAATAATAAATATTTCACTCTTGAGGCTAGGGAAGTATTTCATAATGCATTAAAATATTTTATAGCATTTTTAGAAATATTTCTACGAAATTCCGGTAGCATAACAGGTGCTAACACCCTAACCCCCTGCAATTTCAAACACAGTCCAACCAGCCAAAACAACCACATTTTCACCACATTCGAGGCGATTCACTTCCAAAATAATTTCATAAAACTATTAGCATGAAAAACATGCATTCGGGATATCCCAACAAATTACACATGCATCCCTTACCTATTTGACGTATATGCGTTTCCCGATAGCACTACACGAAAATCGTAACTCCCGGGTTGCAATTAATTCCACCAAAATTATTAGCTTATTAAATACTTTTTTTTAAGCTATAGTTCATATCATAATGCAGCCACATTTGACACTGCAATTATTTTGTAGTATAATTTCTCCCGGTAATATAACGTAACTTCTTCGTTTTGCGTCGGATTTTAAATCCGAGCATACCAACAGACTCCTTGTAATTCCTATAGTATAATTCTACCCTTAAACCATCAAAACAGCCATGAATCACACTCCCCTTCACCTTGGCCGAATGGGGACGGTGGTGATTTGATTGATTTTCAACAATTCAATTTTACTAAGTTATTCTACCATGCTTAACAACTAATTTGGCACCATTTTGAAGCTTGAAACCACATGAATTCATCATGCTCCCATGTTGGCCAAAACCCCCTCTCATGGCATCTTTTGATTTTTCAACATTTAATTAAAACTATGGCCATAGAGGTGGCAATTGGGCGGGTCGGATCAGGTTTGGGTTAGGTCATTTTGGATCGGATCATTTCGGGTTCGGATAAGGTCGGGTTTGGGTCAAGGAAAAATCGGTCTATTTCGGATTCGGATAAGGTCGGGTTTGGATCAATTTGAATTCAGATCAATTCGGGTTCGAATTAATTCGGGTTTGGATTAGATCGGGTTTAGGTCGTTGACTTTTTTAGTCAATTCAAGTTGGTCGGATTTGGATTCGGGTTGATCGGATTTGGATTCGGGTCGATTGGACAGGTTTATTGGGTTAAGCCTTGGTCATTTCGATGTGATTTATCTGGTATGAAAATCAACTGAAACCATATTTCTAAGAATTACAAAACTCATGAAACTAAAATTTTCTTCTTACATGACCTATAGTACAATTTGGATTGAAATAATCAAAATATTTAATAATCCGTATGATAGTTTTCTTTAAATATATTTACCAATATTCATAAATTAATTACATTTTTTTCATTTTATTTTTATTATCTATAATAATTAATAACTTTATGAATCAAAGTGATTTAATAATCCCTACTAAATATCATAAATCAGTACTATATATCTCTTTAATTTATCTTGATTTTTTATAGAATAATTGGAGATATTAAGTGTAGATGATATAGCTTCTGTACTCTATTATAGATTAGCCATTAAATAATTATACATTAGGTTCAAATGAATGCAATATAAAAGTGAATATTTAAGTTTAACTAGATTAAAAAAAATATATAACACTCATATTATTGAAAAAAATTATATTTTTACTATATTAAAATACTTTGATAATTAATTTTAACATTTAAATATTTATTGATAATATTAAATTTAAGTTTGAATCTTTTGAGGTTTGGGTAAATTTGGATTTGGATCAATTTGGATTCAGGTCAATTTGGGTTTGGATCAATTCGGGTTCAGATCAATTCGGGTTCGGGTTAATCTAAATTCGATGAATTTAGGTTCGGATAATTCGGGTTCCGATCCGATCGGGTTTGGATCAATGTAAATTCGGATAAATTTGGTTTCAGATCAATTCAGATTCGGATCGGGTTGGATTTGAGTTATTGACTTTTTTAGTCAAATCGGATCGGTCGGATTTAGATTCGGATTAATTGGGAGGATTTTTCGGATCGGGTCAACTTTTGCCACCTCTATATGGCTATAAACAAAATCACTAAGCTTAAAGGAATAATTTCATGCCATTGAACTTAAGAAAAACATAAAGAATGGCAACATCACCTTGCTTGGCTGAATCTTTGAGGAGTTCTTTCTCCTTGTATAGTGTCTTATAGGATGAGATATTGGTGTAGGATTATAGAGGAGAGAGAGGAGATTAATTTTGGTATAGAAATCATGTTGAAATTCTAAGTAGATTTTAAGATATAAAGCTTGAAATTTTCTTTTCTTTCTTTCACAATGAAAATAGCATGGGACTCTTGGAGGAAGAATGTGAATTGTGCATCTCAGCAGCTGACTGAATTTTAAAGAGAATTCTTGAACCATGCAAAATGACCAAAATGCTCCTAATTATGAAATTTTGGATGATTTTGCCCTTATGGTCCCACTAGCATAAAAACCGTGTAAATGTACTCCAAATTTTCGGATTCCAGTTCGAAATGATCCTATTAAACATATCTTAATGATTGGAAGTGGTTTTGTTTACGCACGGTACACGGATAGTGAGAAATTATGATTTTACCCCTGCGACTCGCCAGCGAATTTCTCTCACTTCACCGCCTTGTCAATAAATCTCTTGACACTATCTTATTCTCCTTTTTATGTAGAATATCATGGTACTTTTACTTCATCTCAAATCATTTTAGTTTGAGCGTAATTTACTAAAATGCTCTTAGGATGTATCCGTCATTCTCCAATTTATTGTCCAACTTCACAAAATAATTCAGAAAAATTCATAACAATATAATTCAATGATTTCGAACCTCAAAATCATCATATTATATTTTATTACACCACTGTACTTAGCATTTTCAGTCTCGAGCCCATCCGAATACATTAAAAATAAGTGGGGCCCACATCACACTTTCACTTAAAATCACTTAGCACAAAATTTTTACTCCAAAAATTAATTACATATTACTAGTATAGTGCAGTAGAATCGGATCTCACAATCAATTACTCTTGGGCTAGCTATATCTTGGGCTCAGCCATTCTTGGGTTAGGCGATATAACACTTCAAACTTCTCTTAAAATGCCAAATATTTAAGAATTTATATATGATGCAATAACAGTGTATAGCTTCTATACACTATCAATTAACTATGGGATGACACCTCATATGAAGGTCCTTAAAAATAAATATTAATAAAGTTTTTAAATTTATTTTTAAAAGCTTATACACTTTTAAATTTTGTTCATTAATGAAGTGTTATCTTATGATTAACTGACAGTGTATAAAATTTATGCACTGTCAGTACATCATATATATATATATATATAAACTTAATATTTAAATGAAAATAAGTTTCATGAAAGATTCACAAATTCGAAATCAAAAACTGAGTATTTAAAAAAATAATAAAAATGTTAACAAGAATAGAGACGAAATTGAGACCAAAATTTTGAAACTTTTGCCGAAGATGTTGATTTACTTCAGTGTCTCAATTATTTTGTAGCCGCTAATGTTACAAACTATTTTGAAGAATCCTAATTAGGGATGTTACGGGTAAGGTAGACACTATATTTGGAGTTGTCATAGCTAAACAATTATCTATTATGATACCTAAATTTTATTTATTATCCAAATATTTTTATTTTTACTATTCAAAACCAATCCTTTTGATATAATAAATGCACATTAATTACTCAAATCCGTTAAATATTTGATTTTAAAATTTAAATTTAAAATAAATTTTAATGCATATTTAAAAAAATAAATTTATAAATTTAAATTCTCATAAAAATAAATTAAACTTAAAAACATAATTAGAACACTTTATAAATTAATTTCATTAAATATTACACTAATGATAAATAACTTATAAATTAAAATATATACTTATAATATTTTCATTACTATCCTACCCCTAGTTCAAAAGGAAAAAAGAAATCAGTTGGTAACTTAAAAAAACAAAGTGAAAAAAAAAATTGAGCCGTCGTTAATCTCAAATTTGTACCTGCTGGCGTCATGCATGAGATCTCCTCCCCAGCGGCCGCCACAGGGCCCCCAACAGCCAGCAGCCAATGACACTCTTGAATTATGCACACACAGTTCAATGGATTCAGACCATAGTGTTTTATTTTTATTTTTTATTTTTTACAAAAGTGTTCCACTTTCAAGGCAATATTAACAATTTAACATACCCTTTATTCAAAAAAAAAAAAACCCTTGCATCTATGGTCAAATCGTATCAACATTTCAAAACTCAAGAACAGATTTTTTTGGCCCCAGCTTTTGGGAAATCTATTTTCAAACTTTTTGTGAGAAGTGCTGCTTTTACTCTTTTATATATGGGATTACTTTTCTATACATCAACGTGAAGTGTTTTTTTTTATTCTATAAGTGAAATTAGGATAATGATTTGTGTGCTGGAAAATCATAAAAAAATTTAATATGGTTTGGTGTTTGATTCGTGACTTGTATCATTTTTCGATGGATACAAGACGAGCAATGTTTATTATAATTGATAGGCAAGTCGCTTCTATTTTGATTCTTTTAAATGTGATTTGGTGTGGCGATGTTTATTTTAGCATATAAGTGATTGTACAGCATAGAGTATCCTGAGATATTCCTGTGATCGTTGATTTTTGGATACAATTATGATTTCTTTATGAGATTACATATACAAGTAGAAATTACAATTGCAAGCAACATATATGATACAAACACTACATACGGGAGAAAAGACCAATGAGCAATGAAACAAAACCAACCAGTTTATAGTTGGAGAAAAACTATATAAAACTGGAGTTACTTGAGAAGCCTCCATCTTACCGTTGAGGCAGGACGTTATTGGCATAATTAGGATCTTTACGAATGTGAATTGAATACAAACTTATAAGGTTGTTAATAGGCATAAGAGTGATAGTACTGCATGTACTATAAATGTCATGGTAACGTTATGTTGCAACAAAATGTGCTCTTTTCTGGTCAATAAATCTAGAATTACACTTGAATGTCAGTGATGACTATTTTGCTTTACTCAGTCCCTCTTTGCAACCCCTTTCTTCAGTTTTTGGTGGTCTTCTCCCTCATTTCTGTTATTCTGGTTGTAGATTACATTCATAACAAAGTTCAAATAAGATGTTTTTGGTACGTGGTTTGAATCTAATTGAAATTGATTGATTCTATTGTAGTTTCACAACTTTATAATTTGTTTATTTTTCTCCTTTCAAGTGTTGGTTTTTTAACCGCTTAGAAAATTGGAATTTTCTCCTTGAATTTGCTGCAATTGTCCATTTACTTCTTCTTTTTTTTTTTTCATTTGCATTATGATAAATTTTAGCATGAAAGAACATATGATTTGAGTGAATGAAGACTTGAATTTGTTCTGTTAAGTACAGGGTATTTTTACAAGTGTTGATGTTGGTGATAAGCTTTAGCTTATAATCTTTACAGATTAAATCCTAATCTAAGATTACAACTGATTTATTTAATTATTCCGAGATTACAATTAACTTATATAACAAAAATAAATGGCAGCCAAGACTTAATCTAAGTCGTGGAATTCCACACATTATTTTTAAAGATTTGGTAATTTCAAGAAAGGACACAAGGCTTCGTAGGGTTTTCACAGGAGTTACTATTTTATTCTCCATAGCTTTATTTCACGAATATTCATGTAAGGTATACCATTCTTTGACTATTTGTTTATCTGTTTGTTTCTTTTTCTTTCCATGTGGTGTCTATTAGATATGCTGGCGCAAATGATCCGTTCAAGGCTATTCAAACTTACCATACCATGGAGAAGTTCAGAATGACTCCGGATGAAGAGACATTCAACAATTTCCTAAAGGCTCTGTGTAGATATGGCAACATTGAAGAGGCTGAAGAGATAATGGTTGTAAATAAGAAGCTCTTCCCGTTGAATGCTGATGGCTTTAACATTATTCTCAATGGTTGGTGTAATATTTTGCTTGATATATTTGAAGCAAAGAGACTTCGGAGAGAAATGTCAAAATACTGCATTATACCAAATGCTACTTCTTATACTCACATGATTTCATGTTTCTCAAAAGTTGGGAATCTCTTTGACTCACTGCGACTCTATGATGAAATAAAGAAAAGAGGTTGGGATCCAGCCATTGAGGTATATAATGTTGGATATTTTGATATTTCTAAAAAGGCTTTTACCATATTTATTTTTTATTTAATTATTTTTCAGTATTTAACCTTATTTGAAAAACAAGTGTTTGGATTTTCTAAAATTTTAACAAGATTTGTTTCAAATTTAATTAAATATTCTCTTAGATTTAGTCAAAATCCTATATTGATTTTCTTCAGATTATGTGCTAATTTTATTATGATTTTATTATGATTTCTTAAGATTTTCTACATCCATTTTTTCACTATAAAGAGAGGGCTACAGAATACAACCTCTTCGCTTCTGGCAACTTTCCTCGTTCTTCATTCGAAGCACTCTCTACTTCTCTGCTCCTTCTTCTTCTTTTGCTGGGTTCAGAATTAATTTTTCTTCTTTGCTGTTCATGTTACCTAGGCAATCCCAGAAGAGGCTGTTGAATCCTGGGGGATTACACCTGTTGGTGAAATAATCCTTAAGGACAGTGCGATTGCAACACACCTCATGTTGTTTTATTGCTGTTTGTTCCTTCTAACTACAACAATCTTAAGGATTACTTCACGAAAACAATAGTTGAGTATGGAAAAGGTGGTTTTGGTGTGGAATGTCTGTTGCTATAAGGATTCTTTTTCTGGGGTTTTTTGGTACGGGGTTTCATGCAAGGCTTCTATTTGCTTTGATGCTCATTGGAGATAGGCAAAATGAGATTTGGTATCTTTCAACTGGTTATATGTCCCCTAACGTTCACTTAATTTGATGTTGGTCCCTTATTCCACATTCATGTTCGTGTAGTTTAGTTCTTTGTTGCCATATCATGACTTTGCATCGTATTGTTTTGGCACCTTAATTTCAATCCTTGTTTTCTTGGGTCTTGATTAGATTAGTTTGGCCTTTGATAGTAGAAAATAATAGTACTCCGAAGTTTTCAACAACGAGGTTTGAGAAGGAATTTTGGTCAGACTAGAGCAGGAGAAAAAGTCATCATAAACTGGGGAATCTGAAATAACTTTAAATTCGTATAGCTAGATATGAAATTCTGATCCCATTTCTTGATTTGGTAGTGTTAAATTCAATTTGGTTTCTAACCCAAAAATTTGGTTTCATTCTCTTGTTGATTGATTTTGACTGGCTGAATGATAGTGAAATTAAGACCACCTAGTTGGATTTTTTTTTAAATAATGAGAATTGGTTTTATTTATGCATTTGTTATCATAATAGGTTGAGAATTAAACATTAAAACCTATTCCGATATCTTGTTATGGAATGAACAAGTACTGTGAATTGTGGCTAATTGTTTAAATAATGTTTGGTAAAATAAGTTACCTTTAATAAACAATTAAACATAAAAGAAAAGCATTATTACCATTCGTAGAGCTGTCACATGTCCCTAAGATAATGGTCCAGATTTGGTTGGCTCATTCTTAACTGAGTAGGCTTATATATATTAACTAAATTGTTCAATATTTGTCATTTCATTTTTGAAATGTTATATTCATATTTTTTAGGGTTTGAAATTTTGTATTCAATAACAATTAAGTTAATGGTTTATATTGTTCCTAATAAATTGTTTGGTGAACTCTATTGAGAGCTGTTGAATTACTTCTATATTTTACAAGTTTCAGAAGCTTATATAATTGAGCTATGATGAGCATTTTGATCTCTTTCTCTTAACTATGTAAGAAGTATACTATATTGGTGTTAATACCTTATCATTGAATTAACATGTTAGATTTATATTATATGCTAATCATTGGTGAATTATTTTAGTTGATTTTTAATGTTACATAGAAAAGCTAATTAAATAGTCTTGTGGATATTGAGTGCATTAGAAATGCTATGAGTTCTCACTAAAAATAACATTTAAATATTTAGGGATACTAAGAGGATTATATTAATGGTAGGGGTCTTACTATCGGCATCGGAATGTAAATGTGATTGAAATGATATTAAAATCTTTTGGAATAATTGTATACAGTTAAATTGAACGATGGTGCAGGTTAAAAGGTCACGTGATTGTGGCACTGTGTTATGCTTATGTGGCATTATGATGTACCTGTCTGGCACAGTGATCTGCCTGTGTGGCATTGTGTTATGCCTGTGGCATTTAGGCGCCTGTATATGTATATACGTCATGGAGTCCACCTGTGTGACAATGGATACCAATGTATACATATATAGGTCTATGAGTTGTCCGATAACTAGTCGAGACACATACCTTAGCAACTAGATGATCATTGGTGCTAGGATGATTAATGATCATGAGATATTTGAGAAGTACCACAAATTATGGTATTTTATATTGTGGATTTCCCGCTGTATTAGAATGATACAGTGATGCTAACTGCATTTCAGATTCAGATGAGACAAAATCCACTAGTGGCTATGTTTTTACCCTTTGTGGGTGTGCTATTGCATGGAAATCAGCCAAACAGACTATTATAGCTAAATCCACCATGCAATTGGAATTTATAGCTTTGGAATTGGCTGGTAATGAGGCTGAGTGGTCGAGAAACCTTTTAGCTAATATTTTGTTGGGTTTAAAACCAACATTTTCTGTGTCTATGCATTGTGATTGCTAGGCGGCAATAGCCATTGCAAAGTACAAAACTTTCAATGATAAAAATAGACACATATGTTTGAGATATGATGTGATTAAGCAGCTGTTGAAAGATGGTATTATATCAATTGATTGTGTGAAGTTAAAAGTGAATTTAGCCAATCTTCTGACTAAACCTTTGGGGAGAAAGTTCTGAAACATCGAGGGGGATGAGACTTAAGCCAATTTGAGAATAATGGTGATGGTAATCCAACCTTTGTGATTGGAGATTCCATGAATAAGGTTCAATGGGTAATAACAAGCACTGTTATTCTTACTAGCACTAATAAATTTGTCCATTCCTATGATGTGTGTAAGTTCTAGGTTGCATGATTTTGAGAGGATGAGCTAAAGCTCTTAATGTTTTTCATATCCTTTATGGGTGGTGTATATCATTGCAGTATACACTTGATGAAAACACCTATGTGAGTGTGGAGTGAGGCCGCTTCTATGAAATTGTGGCATAATTTCTAGAGCACTCATAAAATAACCAGGCGCGCGCATGGCCTATTAGTGCAAAACGGCGTCAAACAGTAAAAAATTGTAAAAGTATAGTGTGATTAATAAGACCTCTATTTTACAATACTGAGTTATTGGTTCAAGAAGCTAAAACCTTCACCAATTACTCAGTAAAATAAGTTTTATTATTCTAGGTTTGGTTCAAGTCCAAAAGACACCAAATACGAAGCATTATACTTATAATTAACCCAGCAAAATATTTTTTCTTTCAAAAGTCTTTTTGAAATAGGTGGGGGAATGTTGGAAATTTTGATATTTCTAAAAAGACTTTTACCGTATTTATTTTTTTTTAATTATTTTTCAATATTTAACCTTATTTGAAAAACAAGTGTTTTGGTTTTTCTAAAACTTTGACAAGATTTGTTTCTGATTTAATTAAATATTCTCTCAGATTTAGTCAAAATCCTGTCTTGATTTTCTCCAAATTATGTGTTGATTTTATTATGATTTTATTACGATTTCCTAAGATTTTCTACACACATTTTTTTTACTATAAATATAGGGTTATAGAATACAACTTCTTCGCTCCTAGCAACTTTCTCTTGTTCTTCATTTGAAGTACTCTCTACTTCTTTGCTCCTCCTTCTTCTTTTGCTAGGTTCAAAATTAATCTTCCTTCTTTATTATTCCTGTTACCTGAGCAATCTCAAAAGAGCCTGTTGAATCTTGAGGGATTACATCTGTTGGTGAAATAATTTTTAAGGACAGTGCAATTGCAGCACACCTTAGGTTGTTTTATTACTATTTGTTCCTTCTAACTACAACATACAATTCACTGGTTTATGTCCTAACTCATGAAATTTGCCTAAATGAAGCTTATAACATCCTCAAGAAAATGAAAAGAAATGGGTTGCAGCTAGATTCTGCCACTTACAACTCAATGATATGCCCTCTTTGTGAAGTAGAAAAGGTTGAGGAGGCAAGAAATATATTTTCAACCATGAAAGAAGAGAAACCTAGGTAGACAATTGAAACATACCATGCATTTCTTCATGTTGTTGGTTATGAAGAAACTTTGGAAGTTCTTAGTCATATGAAAGACGCCAGTTTAGGTCCTACTGGTGACACCTTTCTCTTAATTCTTGCTAAGTTCTTCAAAATGGAGCAACCCAAGCATGCATTGAATATTTGGGCTGAAATGAAGCATTTTGATGTACTCCCTGGTTCTAGTCATTAGACAGCATTGGTGGAAGGGTTGACGACATGTGGATGGTTAGTTGAAGCCAGGAAATACTATGATGAGATGAGATCATGTGGATTTTTGGATGATCCCAAGCTTAAGAAGCTATTGGAGGAACCTAAGCAACAAAGTGGCAGTAAGAGACAGAGGGTTCCAAGAGAGATTAAGAGAAGTAAACAAGTAAATTTATGGACAGGAAATAAAGTAAGACGAAAGAGAGGTTAATAAAAAATGAAAACTTCAGAAAATGGTTCTATTTAAAGGCTACTTATGCAAAACTGAAAATTTCTTTGCTTTTTAATTTTTAAAATTAAAGGCTGAAAATTACACTCTACCATTTGGGGATACTCAATGTTGCTTGGAACATGAGGAGCTACTGATGGTGTATTTGAAGAAGATGGAATCCCCGAAAGGGATACTATTATAGAGATGGAGTGTAGAAAGTGGTTAGATGTGTGGTTCCGCTCAAGAATGGAAATTTGTTAGCAGTTGAAGAAGCTTGAGTGGCATTTCTACTGTCACTTTTTGACATGTTCTGCCCATTACTTATCCTGTTACATCAGGTTTTAGGTAGTTCTTGATATGATAAGGTTATGGTAATCCATTTTATTAGGCAAACATGTAAGGTAGTTGTTAGGAGTTGTTAAGTTTAAACTTTTGTTAAATGTTTGTATAAATTATGAACAATGTAGCCCAAAACAGTGACTTTTCCAGAATTTTTTCTGAACTTAATCTCCATTTTTCTCTCCTATTCTTCTCTATTTCATATCCTTAAATTGGTATCAGAGCCGTTCATGGTCTTAGAGGGCCTGAAAGCTATTGAGAGTTGAGTGAAAAAATCAATAAACATAACCAGCAAAGCTTTTGTCAATTATAGATAGCCTCAAGCAGCTGCACCTTACCTTCACCTCTTGTTTTCTCTGGTGAAAACTACCAGATATGGTCTGTCAAAATGAAGACCTATTTGTGTGCTTTTGATCTGTGGGATGTGGTTGAGGATGAGAAAGAACCACCTCAGTTACCAACAAATCCAACTGTAAATCAAATGAAGAATTACAGTGAAGAGAAAGCTAAGAGGTACAAAGCAAAGAGTTGCATTGAATCATCAGTTTCTGACGACATATTCATCAGAATCATGACTTGTGAGACAGCCAAACAAGCTTGGGACAAGCTTAAGGAAGAATTCATGGGCAGTGACAAGACAAGATAGATGCAAGTGCTTAATCTCAAAAGGGAGTATGAAGTTTTGAAGATGAAAGAGTCTAAAACTCTAAAGGAGTATAATGACAGACTCATGAAGATAGTAAACAAGCTTAGGCTACTTGGAGAGGAGATGACAGATAAAAGAGTTGTAGAAAAAGTTCTTGTCAGCTTACCTGAGAGGTTTGAATCTAAAATCTCTTCAGTTGAAGATTCCAAAGACTTGACCAAGATATCTTTGGCAGAATTGATGAATGCTTTACAAGCACAAGAGCAAAGAAGAGCCATCAGGCAAGAGGATTCAACTGAAGGTGCATTTGTTGCCAATGAAAAAGGCAAAATGCAACATGAGGGCAAGAATAAAAAGTTAAGAGACAAAAGAAACAAAAATGCAGGAAGTGGTAGGAAGAAAGGTAAATTTTCAGCATGTTCTCACTATAAAAAGACCACACATCTAGAGAAATATTGTTGGTACAGACCTGACATACAATGTAGGTCTTGTAAGCAACTTGGTCACATGGAGAAGGTGTGCAAAAACAAAAACCAGCAGCAAGATCAAAAAGCAAGAGTTGCTGGAGACCTTGAGCAGCAAGAAGAACAAGTGTTTGTGGCATCTTGCTATGCAGTAAAAATCTCATCAAATGCTTGGCTCATTGACAATGGTTGCACTCATCATATGGCATCCGATATCAACATGTTCAAAGAACTTGATAGATCCTGTACTTCAAAAGTCAGAATGGCAATGGTGATTTCATAGAGGTCAAAGGAAGAGGAGTTGTGACAGTTGATACACCATCAGGTACAAAACTCATTTCAGATGTATTGTATGTGCCTAAAATAGATCAAAACCTTTTGAGTGTGGGACAGTTGCTAGAAAAGAACTACTCCTTAGTGTTCAAAGACAAAGCATGCATCATCCATGATTCCAATGGTCATGAACTTTTTACTGTTAATATGAAAGGGAAATGTTTTTCCTTGGATTGGCATGAGGCTAACACTATTGCATATGCTAGTTCACATGATGAATTTGTTTTATGGCATAAAAGGATGGCTCATTTTAATTACAAGGCATTGAATTATATGCATAAGAATGATCTAGTGCTAAATATGCCTATTGTTGAGGTATGCTCTAATGTTTGTGAAATCTGTCAATTGGGGAAACAAAGCAAGCTACCATTTTCAGTTAAAAAGGCATGGAGAGCAACTGAAAGATTGCAATTGGTACACACCAATGTTTGTGGACCTATGAGGACGCCATCCTTGAACAACAGCAGGTATTTTATAGCCTTCATTGATGATCTAACCAGAATGTGTTGGATCTATTTCTTGAGACGAAATATGAAGTTGTTGCTACTTTCTGGAAGTTCAAAGCTTTGGTTGAGAACCAAAGTGGCTGCAAAATGAAGATTATAAGGTCAGACAGTGGTACTGAATATAGATCTGACAGATTTACTAAGTTTTGTGAAGATGCAGGTGTTGAGCATCAATTGATAGCAACTTATACACCACAACAGAATGGTGTTAGTGAGAGGGAGAACAGAACAATCATGGAGATGGCTAGATGCATGTTGTTTGAGAAGAATCTTCCCAAGAAATTCTGACAGAGGCAGCCAATACCTCTGTCTATTTGCTTAATAGGTTGCCAACAAAAGCTTTGAAGGGAAAAACTCCTTTTGAAGCATGGTATGACAGGAAACCATCAGTACAGCATCTCAGAGTCTTTGGCAGCATTTGTTATGTGTTTGTTCCTGAAATCAAGTGGGATAAGCTTGATCATAGAGCTGAAGTTTGCATTTTCTTGGGCTACAGCAACATCACTAAAGGCTATAAAGCTTACAATCCACTTACAGCCAAGGTGATTGTAAGCAGAAATGTGAAGTTTAATGAGCAATCAGCTTGGAACTGGGAGAAATCAGCTGAGGAACCAGCCAAGCTCACTACAAATGACATGGTTAACTTCCAAGAAGAAGGTTCCATATTTGAAGATGAAATCATTGATCATGAACCAGTGAGAGGCACCAGACCACTTAATGACATCTATCAAAGATCAAACATTGCAATTCTTGAACCTACATGCTATGAAGAAGCTGTTAAATTTTCAGAATGGAGAAATGCAATGAAAAGGAGATTCGGATGATTGAAAAGAATCAAATGTGGACTTTGGTTGATAGACCAAGCAACAGAAATATCATTGGAGTCAAATGGATCTTCAAAACTAAATTGAATGCAAATGGATCCATCAATAAACAAAAAGGCAGATTGGTTGCAAAAGGATATTCTCAATAGCAAGATGTTGATTTTTCTGATACTTTCTCTCCAGTTGCAAGGTTGGATACTATAAGGCTGTTATTAGGCTTAGCAGCTCAAAAGGTTGGAAAATATACCAACTTGATGTCAAATCTGCATTTTTGAATGGTTATCTTGAGGAGGAGATTTCTATTGAGCAACCTAAAGGTTTTGTTGCTAAAGGAGATGAAGACAAAGTCTATCTACTCAAGAAGGCTTTGTATGGACTTAAGCAAGCTCCAAGAGCTTGGAATTTCAGAATTGATGATCATTTATTGAAGTTGGGATTCAAGAAGAGTCTTAGTGAGGCAACACTATATACCAAAACTACAACCAATGATGATCTATTGGTTGTTTCATTGTATGTTGATGATTTGTTGGTGACAGGAAGCAAATCTAAATTGGTGTTGCAATTCAAAGACCAAATGATGAAAGTCTTTGAAATGACAGACTTGGGGGAGATGTCTTACTTCCTTGGAATTGAAATTTCTCAAACTCAACAAGGAATCTTCATTTCTCAAGAGAAATATGCCAAGGAATTGTTGAAAAAATTCAACATGGAGAATTGTAAAGCTGTTTGTACTCCTATGGTTTAGAATGAGAAGCTTAGCAAGGATGATGGTTCTCAGAAGGCGGATGAAAGAAGTTATAGAAGCTTAATCGATTGTTTGTTGTACTTAACAGCAACTAGACCGGATATAATATTTGCCGTTAGTGTTCTTTCAAGATTCATGCATTGTCCTAGTGAAACTCATTTCAGATCAGCAAAGAGAATTCTAAGATACATCAAAGGTTCAATTAACTTTGGTGTTCTATATCAGAAATCTAATGAATTGAGGCTGCTTGGATACTCTGATAGTGATTGGGCAGGGTCTTCTGATGACATGAAGAGCACCTCATGCTATCTTTTTTCTTTTGGCTCGGGTGCATTTACCTGGAACTCTAAGAAGCAAGGAACTGTGGCTCAATCAACTGCTGAAGCAGAGTACATAGCTGCTGCTGCTGCTGCTGTTAATCAGGCAATTTGGGTTAAGAAAAATCATGACAGATTTGAATCAGAAGCAAGATGGTCCAATAAGAATTTTCTGTGATAATCAATCAGCAATTGCAATGGCCAAGGACCCTGTGTTTCATGGGCGAACTAAGCATATAAAGATTAAGTATCACTTTCTTAGAGAAGTTGAAGCTGATAATAAAGTGAAATTAGTGTACTGCAAGTCAAAAGATCAAATTGCAGACATTTTAACCAAGGCCTTGTCAAAAGGAAGGTTTGAAACATTAAGGAGGAGCCTTGGTGTTTCCAGTAGAAATGCCAAGGAGGAGTGTTAGCAGTTGAAGAAGCTTGAGTGGCATTTCTACTGTCACTTTTTGACATGTTCTGCCCATTACTTATCCTGTTGCATCAGGTTTTAGGTAGTTCTTGATATGATAAGGTTATGGTAATTCATTTTGTTAGGCAAACATGTAAGGTAGTTGTTAGGAGTTGTTAAGTTTAAACTTTTGTTAAATGTTTGTATAAATTATGAACAATGCAGCCCAAAACAGTAACTTTTCCAGAATTTTTTCTGAACTCAATCTCCATTTTTCTCTCCTATTCTTCTCTGTTTCATATCCTTCAAAATTTCTTCTACAAATCCATCAAATGCTCAAACACATCTTGATGAAGCCTGAGAAATGAGTTCCAGAGTTCATTTAGAAAAGAGGTATACACAGTTACATCACTGGCAGCTAAGAACGGCTTGATGGCATGTGAAACTTAGGCACTCATAATTTGTGCTGGTCTGCCCACTATTAGAATAGTCATGATAACCATTTTTGCATTTGAGAAACAATAATTAAAAACCGTAGTGATCAGGTTGTTCAAACTGAGTTGACAGCAGAATGCTTCCAACATTTTAAAGATGCACTTTGCTATATACTTTGGGGAGAGCTATAGAGTGTCTGGGGCTACCTGTTGCACTGCTTCCTTGGTATACAGCTGTTCAATCAATGTGGTCAAGTTTTTATGTGGCTTATAACATGATACTTGGTGAAAACTGAATGCTTTTTGCAGTAGCCACTAGGCCACTATGCAGTTGCTTCGATCTTTTCTTCTTTGTCTTTGACTGTTTGTTTGTTTTTTCTTTTTTTTTCCATCAATACTCTTTTTTTTTCAAATACCTTAATTTGTAATTACTTTAGTTAAAAAGTGAAACCTGTGCAAAATTTTCTATTTGCCACTCATTTTGTTACTCTTCTTTTTTTAGTTCATAAGGAGGTATAAGGGGAAGGGATAATCGAGTCTCAGACCTAATATTATTTGATGATTAGCATGTACACAGCAAAATGAATATAAGATATTTATGTAATATTTAATATAAACCACATCAATTACCTAAAAATGGAAGTACTTGGTAGTTGACACTAGGGTTTTATTAATATATATAATATATATTTTTGGTACAGGATTTTGTCAATTGGAAAAAATAAGAAAAGAAAAAGGAATTACATCCCTGGATCCCAACCGGACATAATGGCTGCTATAGAATCAAAAACATGTTACTTAAGCATTAGCATTGTCCTCAAGAAACGGGTAATCAGTGTAACCAATAACTGGATCGGATGTGTTGAAAGTGTTCCTATTGTACTTATTAAGAGGGGCACCAAGCTCAAATCTCCTTGGCAAATCTGGGTTGGCCAAAAACAAACGACCATAAGCAACAAGATCCGCACGGTTCTCAGCCACAGCATTGTTTCCATCATCTTTGCCATAACCCCCGGCGGCAATGAAAGTGCCATTAAAAGCCTTTCTCATAGGCATAGGCAGAAGACTTTGAGGACATTCACATACTTCTCCCCACATTTTCATTCTTGGCTCCACCATATGGCAGTAGAGAATTCCATATTTATTCAATGCCTCAACCATGTAGAGGCCTAAAGCTTTCGGATCTGAGTCCCCTGATTCCATGAAGTCTGCAAAGGGAGATAACCTTATTCCAACTTTATCTGCCCCTATTTCATTGACAACAGCTTCAACTATTTCTAAGGCAAATCTGCAACGGTTCTCTAGTGATCCACCATATCGGTCTGTTCGATCATTCGCTTGATCTTTCAGAAACTGGTCTATTAGATAGCCATGTGCTCCATGAATCTCAACTCCATCGAAACCTGAAAATCAGTCAGCAGAATTAGCATTTTAATAAAGGAGCAACATTGAAAGGAAACTTCCATTGTATTCACAATCTAGGAAAAGAACATACCAGCTTCCACAGCATTCCTTGCTGCAATTCTGAAATCATTGACAATTTGCGGAATTTCATCTGTCCTTAGTCGCCTCGGAGGTGAGAACTCTGCAACATCTACTCCATTAGATCGAATTTGTGGCGTCAATGGCTTATCAGTAGAAGATATTGGAGCTTGTCCATTTGGTTGAAAATCTGTAACATAATCAAGTGATAAGAGATTAGCTGTGGGCCTGTATCCAATGCCATCACATGAATATCACAAGAAAGCATCAAGTATAGACCATGCTATCTGGAAATAGAAGTTAAAAAGCACTGCAAAATCTTCGTCCCTTAATTTAAAAAATGACTTAGAGATTAACAACATAAATCAAAATGACCTTTGGATTGACTAAAAGCATCTCATACAGTAACAAAGCCTTTTTTTTTTTAAATGTCCTTGTCACATGCATTATTAAAAACAGTATAACTTCCTATGACTATTAAATATTCCAAAAACATGAAAGAACAAGAAATATATTTCTTGGTTAGAATCCTTATATTTGCAGCAATGAAGTATTCAAGATAAGAAATACATGCATTAGTTTTTCAATCATCCATTCATTGTCGAATTTATGTAAAATGTCACAGTAAATTCAGTCACCATTCTGTCATAGAAGAGAAGACATGGTGGAGGTGGAAGACAGGAACTCACCTTTATTTGAAACCCTTCCAACGTGCCAAATCTGACAAAAGATAATTCCACCTTTGGCATGAACAGCATCAACAATGGGTTTCCAGGCCTCAACTTGCTCTTTTGTCCATATACCAGGTGTATCTGGATACCTTTTTAAATGGGAAGAAAAGTTTTCATTAAATTAATTTTTGAGGTATAAAAATTGTAAAATTTCAACTTTTTGCAAATTATGGTACAAATATTCTCCTTTAAATTGAAAAAAAAAAGTTTGAAAGTTACCCTTGAGCTGTGGCAGAAACTCCAGTAGCCTCACTTATCATGAAACCTCCTCTGGAAGCTCGCTGGGAATAGTATAGAATGGCATGTGATTGAGGAACATTGTTGTAAGATCTTTGTCTAGTCAAGGGTGCCAATACAACTCTGAAAAAAAAAGGGGTAGATAATAGAGTAAATTAAGCACCAAAATTTCCCAAGGCAAAGAACAAAAAGTGATGCAGCTAGTGGTCTGCCAATTACCATTGTTTTTCCTAAAGAACAAGCACATTAAGAAGTTATGAAAACTGGGATTTTCATCAAAACAACAATGGGGATTTCCAAAAATTATGCAAACAGAGATGGGAACTTAGAGACTTAGAAGAATGCAAAAGTCCTGATATTGCAAATTGAAGAAAAGAGCGTATTTTAATTATTACCTATGAAAAAGACCGAATTTGCCAAGTTTGTAGGGAGTGAGAAGAGGCTGAGTGCTGATATTTTCCATTTATGCAGTTTCTCTCTGAATTTTTATTAAACAAACCACTATTAATATGCGTCGCTTTGGATTTGGGTTCGGGAATCGTAGTTTAGTACTGCAATGGGTGTAGTAAATTGTTTCTGTTTGTGAGAAGGAATTGCTAAATTTTTGCTTTGGTTTTTGGCTTTGTATATTTGCAAAGAGGATGGCGTATATATAGCTTTAGAACGGGGATTAGATGACGCAAGACAGTACGTGACCTTCATTTGGTTGGCACGCTACTTTTGACCAAACACACAACGTTTCTTTCCGTTCTATATTACACTAATAATAAATAACTTATAAATTAAAATATATACTTATAATATTTTCATTACCATCCTACCCCTACTTCAAAAAGAAAAAAGAAATCATTCGGTAGCTTCAAAAAAAAGTGAAAAAAAATATTAGACGTCGTTAATTAAAAGAAATCTCAAATTTGTAGCTGCTGGCGTCATCCATGAGATCTCCTCCCCAGCGGCCGCCACAGGGCCGCCAACAGTCAGCAGCCAATAGCACTCATGAATTTTTTTAGACCAAAGTGTTTTAAATTTTTTTTTTCAGAAGTGTTTCAATTTTGGCCACTTTCGAAGCGATTCCCAAAAAAAAAGGGAATCCCAAAAAAAAAAAGGGAATTTCAAAACTCAAAAACAGTTTTTTGGACCCCAGCTTTTGGGAAACCTGTTTTCAAACTTTTTGTGAGAAATGCTGCTTTTACTCTTTTATATATATAAGATTAATATTCTATATATTGTGATAGAGTTTTTTGACTTCATAAGTAAAATTAAGATGATGACATATATTATTTAAAAATATAAAAAAATAAAAAATAAATAAAATAAAATATATGTCATTATCTTAACTCCAGTCATGGAGTAAAAAAGTTCCATTGACTGTGTATAGATAATTATCCTCATATGCATAGAAAAAAGATCCACTTACACCTGTATAAACTTCAGTAGTTTAAAACACTTTTCTACCCTTATGCGCTATTTGGTTCTCAAAATTTGAGATTCACTTTGGAGATTATTTTACACCCAAATTATTTTACCTAACGGATTTATGAGAATATTAGATTTTTGCGTTTAGTTGCATTGGTTGGAATATAATATTTTGTGTTTAGTCGAAGGAAAGTAAGATTACTTAATTACTTATTTTATTATAGTATTATCTTTATTATTAGTTCATGTAGAGTGAATAACACTTAATAGAAATTATATTTAAATCAACTACTTATTTATTTAAGATACTCATTTATTTATTTATTTATTTGGTCCTTTTGTTTATAGGGTTTTTATTATGTAAATTATTTTGATTTAATAAACTATTAATATATTAAATTAATTTTAATTAATGAAAATGAAACTTGTTTATAGGGTATGTCTTATTATTGTTCCATTTGATTTTAAATCTATTTTTCTCTTATATATCAATTCATCAAAATAAAATAAAAATAATGACACTTTAAATTTGAGTGACCACAACATTTATTTATCACAATTAAATTAAGAAATGTTACTTTGATACTTGCAAACTTGTAAATCATTTTTAGATGTAATGAAATTAACGATCATGTTGTAATTTAAAAAGGGTTTTTAATGGCTTTCAAAAAAAGGATTTTTAATAAGTGTTTTATTTAGAGTTGTAATTTTTGACAAATCCAATGGTATAATTATATTTAAATTACTTATTTAATTATTTAAAGTATTAATTTATTTATTTTAATATATAGATAATTATCTAGTATGTAATATCTTTGATAGCAAATGGTAAAGTTGACCCAAATGAAAAGAGGTTAAGTATAAGCTTGAAACGAAAAAAGAATTTCCAAGTGAAAACAAAAATACCTCAAGGGGAAGAGGGTATTGTTTTCTCTATTTTCTCCCATTTTGACATTATTGGGAATCTAAAGTTCCTAATGAGGGGGGAAATTACATAATTAAAAGAGGTTAAACATTTACGAAAAATAAAATTCTTGAGAGTAATTCTAAATTCTGTGAACCAAAAACCTCCTTCGGTTAAGTTAAATGAAAGGCTTAGATTAAAACCCCTTAAATGTAAAACTAAATGTAAAATAAATGTAATAATATTTTAATCTTTCCTTTTTAACATTTTCTCTTTTCCACTTCGCTTCTTCACGGCAGTCTTCTCTATCTCTCTTACACCACAGCAGTCTTGGCAGTCTTCTCCATCTCTCTTACATCACAGCAGTCTTCTCCATCTCTCTTTCTCTTCACTTCATGACAGCCTTTATAATTCCCTCTCTTTCTTTGCGGCAGATCTTCTCCATCTCTCTTTCTCTTCACTTGACCATCCAAACTTTTCCTTCTCTCTTTCTCGATCCCTGTAGTTGGTGTTTGAAAGTCATTTACTGACGCTCTTCATGATAATTTTGGTAAGTTTCCTCAATCCTAAATCCCATAGGTAAGACTATTTCCTACAAATGGAGCTTAAAACATGGCTAATTGATCTGACGATTAGACCTATTGTTTTGATGCTAATTGTCTTTTATTTTTGCTCAGTAGGCATCCAGTAAAGAACCGATTTTGCTGCTGTCTGCAAGTCATATTGCAACATGAAAGAGAGGCCATATTGTATTATCGAATCTTCTCTTTAAATTTTTATGCATCTATAGACAATGTACATAAAGATGCATGAACTAAACGATGCCCCACTTATTTGTACTCTGCTTCCATGGATTTGTTTCCTCTTTTGTCACTTTGTCTTGTTCTTTCAATAAACATTTATTTTGTTCCATGAGTCCTTGTAGCTATCTTGACTTCCTATGCAATGTCAACATTATTCGTGGACATTTTCTTTTCCCTTCACTCTTAGGTGGTGTTTGGCACGAGGATAGAAGATTACATTTTTAGTATTTTAATTGGCCTACAATTACATTATAGTATTTTCCAATGAACTTTATTCCTGATGTTATATTATAATGGTAATTACTTTACCATTCTATTGTACAATCATATTACCTTTTCTCTTGGGTGCAAAGTTACTTTGTAGAAACTTGATAATATTGTAAATATTTATCATCTCAAAAAGGCTCTTTCGGTTTAACTAAACAAAAACTATGCAAACTATGCAAACAATATAATTTAATTTTGTATATATTTTTATTTATATTATTATATATCATTTATATTCATTTAATTTGATATATATTTTTAATTTAATTTAATATTATATATTTTTTATTCATATTTTTAGTTTATATTTCTTATATATAGTTTTTATTAATATATAATAATTATATATATTATATAATTATTGTTAACTAATAATATTTAATATAATATTAGTAACATTTAATATATAAATAATATAATTAACATTTTAATTATAAAGGTAATATGTAATGGTCTTACATAGTCAATATAATAATGCACCAAACTTCTTCACATATATAAGGGCAATTTTAAAAATTACTACTATATTTTCAACAAAATGTTTAGTTCACCAAACGTTATAATATCACTTTTCTTGTATTTTATTCAATACTTTCCCTATATATATCAAAAGTTGCAATTGTAAGAATCATCATTTCTATAATTATTAGATCATTTTTTAGCTATATGAGCAATATGGAATGGCAAAAATACAATTTTACGGTTTTAGGTGTAAAAAGGTGAAATTCCATATGGGTAAGTTTATGGGCCCCACCAGAGCACGTATGGGTGTAATCGAGCCAAGTCGAGACAATTCAATATCAGACTCAAGCTCGGATCGACTTGAAAACTTGAGGCTCGAAGCTTGGCTTGAGCCTGATCAAGTTTGATTTTTGAAGCTCGAACTCAACTCGAAAAAATACTTGAACCGCTCGAACTCGACTCGATAGGCTCAAACTTGACTTGATAAGTTTGAATTGTCAATTTTTAACTATATATTGTGAGGATAAAATAGTAAATTAATAAGAAATATTAAAAATATATATTAAAAAAAAGCTCGTTAAGGCTCACAAGCTGCTTAAGCTGAGTATTAAGAAGTTTGAACTCGGCTCAACTCGTTACTCAGGTAGCTCGAACTTGAGTTCAGCTCGAAAATAAAAAGTCAAACTCGAATAATAATTAAGTCGAACTCAAGTAGCTCACGAATAGCTTGACTTGTTTACACCCGTAGGAGCACGTACACCAAGGTACACCCGAATCATCATAAATTGATGATATTTAGCCCCAAGTAAGTCATTTTAAATTAATTTAATTTAATTGAAGTCGATTTTGGCTTATCTCGTGAAATTAGGCTTAATATAGCAAAAAGGGTAAAATCATAATTTAACACGTAAAGTCTTGATCTAATGCATTAAAAATATTTGAATTATATATTTTATCTTGTAAAGTCATAAAATTTGAGTTACCTTCCTCGAGTTTATGAAATTAGAAGAAAATGAGAAAAACTTGTAATTACGTGGAAAAGTGAATTAAAAAGGCCTTAGTAATGGCAAACTCATAATTAAGTGGAAAAGTGAATTAAAAGCCACCAAATTTTCTTTTGAACAAGTGAAACCCAATCACCCTTACCTCCCCTCTCCCTTTTCACATCATCTTCACCCAATCCCTCAGCAAAAACTGAATTTTATGTAGAAATTAAAGAAATTGTTAATTAGATTGCAAGTAAGACAGTAATTGGGTACATCATGAATCATATAAGGGTTGTGAGTGATTAAAATAAAATTCGTCCCTCTTGATAATAAGAGTCTATATCTCGAAGCCTCTCAATAGAGATAGATGATAAAAAATCCATGGCCACAATACAAATGAAATTTAAGACGAGATCTTGAATTCATTTGATTGAATCATTTATCTTGAGATTGAAAAACAATGTAGTTGAATTTTAATAGAGATGACACGTTCTATACTCTATGTTCAACTGAGATATTAGGTGACAAAAGAATCGAATCATAGGTACTTGCTTATGGAAAGGTTGTCGTCAACTCACCGACATTTTCATTACTTGGGCAGCCATGATGCATTGCTAGATGCCAATCTTGGCTTGTGATTTATGAATAAGATTTTGTATCACTACCAATGTAATGAAAACCGAAAAGATCACACACAATAAAAGTATGACCAAAATAAGGTAATTAGAGTTGGATTCATGAGATGAATCCTAGTACAAGTAGGATTCTTAGTGAGACTAGAATCATGTTGCAATTAGAATTCATGATTTAATTAATGGCCATTTTAGCTTGAGATAACTAATGGGTATTTTAGTCTTTTCAATTATAATGAGATTATAATTACAAATTATTAATTTAATAATTTATGGTTGGTCTAAATTATTAATCCAAATAAATAACTAATTGGCTATAGTGCAAGTGGGAGATTGTTAAAGTATGCCACACCAGTTAATTAGATTTGGATTAAGTAATTTTATAAAGGCCCAAATGACCTAATCTAGTTGGGCTAAGGCTAAAGCTTTTTTAGGGTTTTGTTAAGATACACTATATAAACAACATTAAGTCTAAAAGGTAGAAGAACGTTCTTGATAGCCACTTTGCCTCTTAGAGCTAGCTTTCATAAAAACAATTCCCTTCCTCTTCCCTTTGTTTAGTCAAAGATCTCGTTTTACGTCTTACTTCAATGGATAATATTAGAGGGCTTCTCTTAACTAAGAGTCTCGATTTAACGATAAATTGAGGGCTATTTGTAGGCTGTCGAATTCAAAACTTGAACTTCTCTGCACAAGCGACATTGAAAAAGATTCGATTCATCCTAAAAGCACTTTGTTGTATGATTTTGGTGATTTAGCTTTATTGTTTTTCTAATCCGCTGTTTGTTTTCATGTATGATATGATAAACCGAGATAACGTGACCTTACAATAACGCCATGCCTTCCATGTTGTTTTGCAATCGTTCACCTTCCTACCAAACCATCCCTTGTCATGCAACGTAAACACATTCTCCATGAGCCAAGTCACCCCAAACTATGCCTTCATACCTATAAGTTGGTTTAGGTGGTACTATTGCAATTACTAGGTCAAACAGATCGTTGTTCAGTTCAACTTCTTTACAAATACAACATTTTCTATCACCTTAATGTTTACTTTTGTACATTGTCAGTTTCCTTTGTGATGCACTCTTCTTATTGAGGTTTTCTATTCATGTTCACTGCATAATCACCACATTTTTACATGTGATCATACATTCTTGCAAGCGTTTGTTCGAAGAGTTGTATCATTCTATTGTGAAAATCCTTCATATCAACTCGCAACGCCATAAGCCATTGTTCATCCACCATAACTAAGAATTGATTGCTCTGAATACCAAATGATGCAAGTCAAAACCAAAGATCTAATCTCTGGCAGAATAACAGCAAAGAAATGGAAGAATTGCTATAGATTGAAAGAAAAGAAAGAGTAGCATGGAATAAAGAGGAAAGAGGGAGAAAGAAAGAGAACTTTGAAATTTTTTTATAAATGCTCAATGATAGTCCTATACTCCCCTTTGACATATATTTTGTTTTTCTCTTTTTATTGACTTGAAACTAACTAATATTTAAGACAATTAATTAACTTATGACCATAATTTTTAACTAATATATAAAATTATTCATTTAATTAATTAATATTCCGTTTGGCATGTATCAACTACTTAGTTTTTTCAAGGAGCAATAGGAGGTTGAATTGTTGGAGCTAGAGCAAGACAAGTTGACTATGACCGACTATAATAATAAGTTTATTTGGTTATCCCGCTTTGCTTGTTATTTAGTGGCTAATAGGGCTTCTTGAATAGACAACTCTTGAAAGGCTTGAAACAGAGTATTAGGAACTGTTATTACTCCAAATAACAAAGATGTATTGTTGACGTAATCGCTTGTATCTTTGTTACACGTGTTAATAATAATTTTACAACGCTCTTTAATACTTAAATCAGACAAAAAATTTGATTAGTAAGTAAATTAGAGATTAATAAAAATTTGATTAGTAAGTAAATTAGAGATTAATCCTTGAGTAACTTAGCTGTACTCTATTTATAGGGATAAAACTTTTTCGTAAGGGAAATGCTATGGGTAGCTGCACCAACCATCGCCTTTCAACACTCGAAACTACAGCAAGCCACATTGCCTTTAATTTTAAGTTGAAAACCGGCAACTTGTAATCACAAGGTACCTGACTTCCTCTGTGTGCCTATGACAGCTTAATGAGAAAAGGAGATAAAAATTGTTTTACAACTTTTATAACGAAACGAAAAAGAAAATAATAAATCCAGTATTTGGACAGAAAACAGTCAATATTTTTTTTTAAGATTTGTAAATAAAATATGTAATTTATTTAGCTAAAAAATGATGATTCTACTTTTACTAATTTCTTACATTGTAAATCAATCCTACACTATAATTAGTTATAACTTTACATTTTTTTCTTTATTTCAAAGTAATTTTTGCAAAATTCAAAATAAACAAATAATTAAAACAAGAATTAATCAAAACTTTAAAGTTTTACTTTTTTTATTTATTTTTTCATATATATATATATATATTATTTAAACATAATTATTTCATCTATCTATTTATTTCTATTTATATTGTTATTAAAGCATTTGTTCATGACACCAACTCTCTTGAATAAATTACTAAAAATGATTAAAAATATTATGATAAATATGTTTATGTCCTAAATTTTTTGAACAAATTTGTTATTTGAAAAAAAAAAAACACAAAAGCTACCCACTTTTACACTAAAAGAAAATTATATAAGTAACTCCTCTTTAGACCTGCTCAAGGGCCAGGCTATCTGCCCAAGCCTGAAGGCCCGTTCGAAATTTGGTCTGGCTTGGACAAAAATATTAGACGCATTTATCAGGCCTGGACAAAATTTTCAGGCCCGATCAAAAATTGGCTCTGGCTTGACCGTCCAAAGCCCGGGCCCGGCCCGGCCCAAACATATTGTTAATTAATTTTTTTTAAATATATCTATTAAGTATAATATTATATAAAATATTATTGATTAATAAACATGATTATATATATTTAATATGAAAATTAACATGAAAAATTTGACAAATCAAATTAAATTTTAAAGGGAATAAAAGAATAAAAAACAAATAAATAAAAAAATAAAATACAAATAATAAATAAAAAATAAATATACGGGAAGGCCGGGCCGAGCTCGGGCTTATATAATAAAATAAAAAACGGGCTTGGACTAAAATCCAGGCCTAAATTTACGGGCCGGGCCGGGCTTGGGCTTAGCCAAAATATGTTATTATGTGCCTTCGGCTTGGCCCGCCCAATGAGCAGGTCTAGTCTTCTTTTCTTGACTTCCTTTTTTCCTAACAAAAAAACACCTATATTATGACTTTTTTTTTGGTCTGAATATTATGACGTTTTGAGGGTACTAAATTCTATCATATGCATATTTGTCTTTACTTACAAAATAACACTTTAAAATTTATACATACTCAAAATTGTGGTACCTTTGATGATATAAAATCATTTCATAATTTTAAATATAACTATGGAATGTTTAATGATGATTTGACTAAAAATTAATAAAATGTAAATAACCAAAGTTAAGCTAGTAGTTGATATCTATCTTTAAGAAAGATTAGATCCAGGATTCGAATTCCCTTTCTCTTTGTACCTCATATGAACAACAAATAAAATGTAATGATGATTTTAAGATGAAAAATACCAATGCAAGATTTTGGTTGGTATTAAAATATCATAGATTCCTACCCTTTTCTTTAATTCACTATCACAAAATTTATCAAGAGGATTTAATTGTAAGAAATTATATTTAAAATTAATTACCTAAAATTAAATATTTTAAGCAATTGAAAAAAAATAAAAAAATATAAATATTTGTTAAAAATTTAAAGATATTTTAAATATTTATATTAAAATAAAAATAAAAATATTATATTCAAATTTCTATTCTATGTAAGAAAAGAATTTAAAAAAAGAATTGAGATAAAATTAGTCAAGAGTGTATATATTTAGAACTATTATATATTTTTAAGGCAAAAGAAAAGTTATTTTGATAAAAAGACCAAAACATTGTTCTTTTGAACTATTAAAGCATTTCCCAAAACACTATGTTGTTTTGGTCTTTTTATCAAAAGATAATTATTCCATATACCGCTGGTAGAGTTTTTTTACTCCATAAGTGGAGTTAAGATCATGACATATGTTTTATTTTATTTATTATTTATTTTTGTAATTTTTTTATAGGATACGTGTCAGAATCCTAATATCGCTTGTAGAGTAAAAAAAACATCACTAATGATGTATGTAATAATTATCCTTTATCAAAATAACTCTTCTTTTGCCTTAATGATGATTTGAAAAACAAAAGTAAAAGAAAAAGTGACAAAAATATAAATATTTACTAATTTAAATATATTTTAAATATTTATATTAAAAGAAATTAGTAAAAGTAGAATCATCATTTTTTAGCTAAATAGATTACATATTTTATATACAAACCTTAAAAAAATATATATTGATTGTTTTCGTTTGGTTACAAGCTTGTAAAACGATTTTTGTCTCTTTTTCACATTAAGTTATCCTAGGCATACAGGAAAAATCAGCGACGTGGCTTGCTGGAATCTTGAGTGTTGAAAGGCGATGGTTGGTGCAGGCAGCTGCCCCTAGCATTGCCCTTTACCTAATTACCTTACTGTCCATTGATTAATGGATGGTTGTTATTCACATGCGGGTCCCACTTGATAAATCTTTGCTTTTAATTATTATTACGGGGGAAACTGCGATGGTGGGAGGGCTCTATGCGGCGAGAATGTTCCCAAAATGCCACGTGGCATCCCCTACCTTGCTGAAGGGATGACACTGGGCCTACTTAATTAATGGGCCCGCTTGTCTTGGGTTTCACCCATATCAAGAACAAACTCACAATTCTCCAACTCGAGAATTATGGGGATGCGGTGGACTGAGCTCTAATTGTAGGAAGCAACTTTGAAGAGAATCGGAGGAATCGTGACCAGAGGAAGCGACCAAGAGTAGGTGGGTTTGAAGGGATCATTCACTAAATAATCAGAGCAAAGGCCACTGTGAATCCTCTTGAATGTTTTGGATCAGTAGTTATAGTAATTAACACGTGAGTTCGTTCATATATCTACCAACTAGTTTGTACTGAATTTGTTCTGTTAAGTACAGGGTATTTTTACAAGTGTTGATGTTGGTGATAAGCTTTAGCTCATCATCTATACAGATTAAATCCTAATCTAAGATTTAAACTTATTTATTTATTTATTCTAAGATTACAATGAACTTATATAACAAAAAAATAGCAGCTAAGACTTAATCTAAGTCATGGAATTCCACACATTATTTGTAAAGATTCAGTTAGGTAGATTTCGAAGAAAGGACTCAAGGCTTTGTAGGGTTTTCACAGGAGTCACTATTTTATTCTCCATAGCTTTATTTCATGAATATTCATGTAAGGTATACCATTCTTTGACTTTTATTTTAAACCTGTTTGTTTCTTTTTCTTTCCATTTGGTGTCTATTAGATATGCTGGCGCAAGTGATCCATTCAAGGCTATTCAAACTTTCCATACCATGGAGAAGTTCAGAATGACTCCGGATGAAGAGGCATTCAACACCTTCCTAAAGGCTCTATGTAGATATGGCAACATTGAAGAGGCTGAAGAGATAATGGTTGTAAATAAGAAGCTCTTCCCGTTGAATGCTGGCGGCATTGACATTTATTCTCAATGGTTGGTGTAATATTTTGGTTGATATATATGAAGCAAAGAGAGTTTGGAGAGAAATGCCAAAGTACTGCATTATACCCAATGCTACTTCTTCTACTCACATGATTTCATGTTTCTCAAAAGTCGGGAATCTCTTTGACTCACTGCGGCTCTATGATGAAACGAAGAAACGAGGTTGGGATCCAGGCATTGAGGTACACAATTCATTGGTTTATGTCCTAACTCGTGAAAATTGCCTAAATGAAGCTTATAACATCCTCAAGAAAATGAAAAGAACTGGGTTGCAGCCAGATTCTGCCGCTTACAGCTCAATGATACGCCCTCTTTGTGAAGCAGAAAAGGTTGAGGAGGCAAGAAATATATTTTCAACCATGAAAGAAGAGAAACTTAGGCCGACAATTGAAACCTACCATGCATTTCTTCATATTGTTGCTTATGAAGAAACTTTGGAAGTTCTAAGTCATATGAAAGACGCCGGTTTAGGTCCTACTGGTGACACCTTACTTCTTGCTAAGTTTTTCAAAATGGAGCAACCTAAGGATGCATTGAATATTTGGGCTGAAATGAAGCATTTTGATGTACACCCTGGTTCTAGTCATTACATAGCATTGGTGGAAGGGTTGACGACATGTGGATGGTTAGTTGAAGCCAGGAAATACTATGATGAGATGAGATCATGTGGATTTTTGGATGATCCCAAGCTTAAGAAGCTATTGGAGGAACCCAAGCAACAAAGTGGCAGTAAGAGACAGAGGGATCCAAGAGAGATTAAGAGAAGTAAACAAGTAAATTTACGGACAGGAAATAGAGTAAGACGAAAGAGAAAGGTCAATAAAAAATGAAAACTTCAGAAAATGGTTCTATTTAAAGGCTACATGTGCAAAGCTGAAAATTTCTTTGCTTTTTAATTTTTAAAATTAAAGGCTGAAAATTACACTCTACCATTTAGGGATACTTAATGTTGCCTGGCACATGAGGAGCTACTGATGGTGTATTTGAAGAAGATGGAATGGAATCTCTGAAAGGGATACTGCTGCATTATAGAGAGGGAGTGTAGAAAGTGTAGATGTGTGGTTCGGCTCAAGAATGGAAATTTCTTCTACAAATCCATCAAAAGCTCTAACACATCTTGAAGAAGCCTAGAGAAATGGGTTCCAGAGTTCATTTAGAAAAGAGGTATACACGGTTACATCATTGGCAGCTAAGAACGGCTTGATGGCATGTGAAACTTAGGCACTCATAATTTCTGCTGGTCTGCCCACTATTAGAATAATCATGATAACCATTTTTGAATTTGAGAAACAAATAATTAAAAACCGCAGTGATCAGGTTGTTCAAACTGAGTTGACAGCAGAATGCTTCCAACATTTTAAAGATGCACTTTGCTATATACTTTGGGAAGAGCTATAGAGTGTCTGGGGCTACCTGTTTCACTGCTTCCCTGGTATGCACCTGTTCAATCAATGTGGTCAAGTTTTTATGTGGCTAATATCATGGTCCTTGGAGAACTGAATGCTTTTTGCACTGGCCACTAGGCCACTATGCAGCTGCTTCGATCTTTTCTCCTTTGTCTTTGATTGTTTGTTTTTTATTTTTCCATTAATTTTTCTTTTTTTATCAAATACCTTAATTTATAACTACTTCAGTTAAAAAGTGAAACTCATGCAAAATTTTCTATTTGCTAGTCATTTTATCACATTCATTTTTACTCTTCTTTTTTTAGTTCATAGAGACGTAAAAGGTGAAGGGATAATGGAGTCTTAGACCTAATATTATTTGATGATTAGCATGTACATAGCAAAAAGAATATAAGATATTTATAAAATATTTAATATAAACCACATCAATTACTTAAAAACAGAAGTACTTGGTAGTTGACACTAGGATTTTATTAATATAGATAATATATATTTTTGTTACAGGATTTTGCCACTTGGAAAAAATAAGAAAAGAAAAAAGAATTACATCCCTGGATCCCAACCGGACATAATGGCTGCTATAGAATCAAAAACATGTTACTTAAGCATTAGCATTGTCTTCAAGAAACGGGTAATCAGTGTAACCAATGACCGGATCGGATGTGTAGAAAGTGTTCCTATTGTACTTATTAAGAGGGGCACCAAGCTCAAATCTCCTTGGCAAATCTGGGTTGGCCAAAAACAAACGACCATAAGCAACAAGATCTGCACGGTTCTCAGCCACAGCATTGTTTCCATCATCTTTGCCATAATCCCCGGCAGCAATGAAAGTGCCGTTAAAAGCCTTTCTCATAGGCAGAAGACTTTGAGGACATTCACATACTTCTCCCCCCATTTTCATTCTTGGCTCCACCATATGGCAGTAGAGAATTCCATATTTATTCAATGCCTCAACCATGTAGAGGCCTAATGCTTTCGGATTTGAGTCCCCTGATTCCATGAAGTCTGCAAAGGGAGATAACCTTATTCCAACTTTATCTGCCCCTATTTCATTGACAACAGCTTCAACTATTTCTAAGGCAAATCTGCAACGGTTCTCTAGTGATCCGCCATATCGGTCTGTTCGATCATTCAATTGATTTTTCAGAAACTGGTCTATTAGGTAGCCATGTGCTCCATGAATCTCAACTCCATCGAAACCTGAAAATCAGTCAGCAGAATTAGCATTTTAATAAAGGAGCAACATTGAAAGGAAACTTCCATCGTATTCACAATCTAGGAAAAGAACATACCAGCTTCCACAGCATTCCTTGCTGCAATTCTGAAATCATTGACAATTTGCGGAATTTCATCTGTCCTTAGTCGCCTCGGAGGTGAGAACTTTGCAACATCTACTCCATTAGATCGAATTTGTGGCGTCAATGGCTTATCAGTAGAAGATATTGGAGCTTGTCCATTTGGTTGAAAATCTGTAAACATAATCAAGTGATAAGAGATTAGCTGTGGGCCTGTATTCAATGCCATCACATGAATATCACAAGAAAGCATCAAGTATAGACCATGCTATCTGGAAATAGAAGTTAAAAAGCACTGTAAAATCTTCGTCCCTTAATTTAAAAAATGACTTAGAGATTAACAACATAAATCAAAATGACCTTTGGATTGACTAAAAGCTCTCAGACAGTAACAAAGCCTTTTTTTTTAAATGTCCTTTTCACATGCATTATTAAAAACAGTATAACTTCCTATGACTATTAAATATTCCAAAAACATGAAAGAACAAGAAATATATTTCTTGGTTAGAATCCTTATATTTGCAGCAATGAAGTATTCAAGATAAGAAATACATGCATTAGTTTTTCAATCATCCATTCATTGTCGAATTTATGTAAAATGTCACAGTAAATTCAGTCACCATTCTGTCATAGAAGAGAAGACATGGTGGAGGTGTAAGACAGGAACTCACCTTTATTTGAAACCCTTCCAACGTGCCAAATCTGACAAAAGATAATTCCACCTTTGGCATGAACAGCATCAACAATGGGTTTCCAGGCCTCAACTTGCTCTTTTGTCCATATACCAGGTGTATCTGGATACCTTTTTAAATGGGAAAAAAAGTTTTCATTAAATTAATTTTTGAGGTATAAAAATTGTAAAATTTCAACTTTTTGCAAATTATGGTACAAATATTCTCCTTTAAATTGAAAAAAAAAAGTTTGAAAGTTACCCTTGAGCTGTGGCAGAAACTCCAGTAGCCTCACTTATCATGAAACCTCCTCTGGAAGCTCGCTGGGAATAGTATAGAATGGCATGTGATTGAGGAACATTGTTGTAAGATCTTTGTCTAGTCAATGGTGCCAATACAACTCTGAAAAAAAAAAGGGGTAGATAATAGAGTAAATAAAGCACCAAAATTTCCCAAGGCAAAGAACAAAAAGTGATGCAGCTAGTGGTCTGCCAATTACCATTGTTTTTCCTAAAGAACAAGCACATTAAGAAGTTACGAAAACTGGGATTTTCATCAAAACAACAATGGGGATTTCCAAAAATTATGCAAACAGAGATGGGAACTTAGAGACTTAGAAGAATGCAGAAGTTGCAAATTCAGGAAAAAGTTACGAAGAAAAGAGCATATTTTAATTATTACCTATAAGAAAGACTGAATTTGCCAAGTTTGTAGGGAGTGAGAAGAGGCTGAGACTGAGTGCTGATATTTTCCATTTATGCAGTTTCTGTCTGAATTTCTATTAAACAAACCACTACTAATATGCGTCGCTTTGGATTTGGGTTCGGGAATTGTAGTTTAGTACTGCAATGGGTGTAGTAAATTGTTTCTGTTTGCGAGAAGGAATTACTCAACTTTGGCTTTGGTTTTTGGTTTTGGATATTTGCAGAGAGGATGGCGTACATATAGCTTTAGAACGGGGAGTAGATGACGCCAGATGGTACGTGACCTTCATTTGGCTGGCACACTACTCTTGACCAAACACACCACGTTTCTTTCCGTTCTATATTACACTAATAATAAATAACTTATAAATTAAAATATATACTTATAATATTTTCATTACCATCCTACCCCTACTTCAGAAAGACAAAAGAAATCATTCGGTAGCTTCAAAACAAAGTGAAAAAAAAAAGAGACGTCTTTAATAAAAAAAAAATGTCAAATTTGTAGCTGCTGGCGTCATCCATGAGATCTCCTCCACAGCGGCCGCCACAGGGCCCAACAGTCAGCAGCCAATGGCACTCATGAATTATGCACACACGATTCAATGCATTTTGGCCACTTTCAAAGCGATATTAACACTAACATGCCCTTTATTCCAACCCCCGCCCCCCCGCGTCGGTGGTCAAATCTGCATCAAATTCTCAAAACTCAAGAACAGTTTTTTGGACCCCAGCTTTTGGGAAACCTATTTTCAACCTTTTTGTGAGAAGTGCTATTTTTAATCTTATATATATATATATATATATATATATATATATATTGTGATGGAGTTTTTTGATTTCATATGTAAAGTTAAGATGATGACATATATTATTTAAAAATATAAAAAAATAAAAAATAAATAAAATAAAACATATGTCATTATCTTCACTTCACTCATGGAGTAAAAAAATTTCATTGACTATGTATAGATAATTATCCTTATATACATAGAGAAAAGATCCACTTACACCTGTATAAACTTTAATAGCTTAAAACACTTTTCTACCCTTATGGGTTGTTTGGTTCTCAAAATTTGAGATTCCTTTTGGAGATCATTTTACACCCAAATTATTTTACCTAACAGATTTATGGGAATATTAGATTCTTGTGTTTAGTTGCATTGGTTGGAATATAATATTTTTGTGTTTAGTTGAAGGAAAGTAAAATTACTTAATTACTTATTTTATTATAGTACTATCTTTATTATTAGTTGATGTAGAGTGAATAATACTAATGGAAATTATATTTAAATCAACTACTTATTTATTTAAGATACTCATTTATTTATTTATTTATTTATTTAACATATTTATTTATTTGGTCCTTTTGTTTATAGGGTTTTTATTATGTAAATTATTTTGATTTAACAAACTATTAATATATTAAATTAATTTTAATTAATGAAAATGAAACTTGTTTATAGGGTATGTCTTATTATTGTTCTATTTGATTTTAAATCTATTTTTCTCTTATATATCAATTCATCAAAATAAAATAAAAATAATGACACTTTAAATTTAAGTGACTACAACATTTATTTATCACAATTTAATTAAGAAATGTTACTTTGATACTTGCAAACTTGTAAATCATTTTTAGATGTAATGAAATTAACGATCATGTTGTAATTTAAAAAGGGTTTTTAATGGCTTTCAAAAAAAAAGGGTTTTTAATAAGTGTATTATTTAGAGTTGTAATTTTTGACAAATCCAATGGTATAATTATATTTAAATTACTTATTTAATTATTTAAGGTGTTAATTTATTTATTTTAATATATAAATAATTATCTAGTATGTAATATCTTTAATAACAAATGGTAAAGTTGATCCAAATGAAAAGAGGTTAAGTATAAGCTTGAAACGGAAAAAGAATTTCCAAGTGAAAACAAAAATACCTCAAGGGGAAGAGGGTATTGTTTTCTCTATTTTCTCCCATTTTGACATTGTTGGGAATTTAAGGTTCCTAATGAGGGGGGAAATTACATAATCAAAAGAGGTTAAACATTTACGAAAAATAAAATTCTTGAGAGTAATTCTAAATTCTGTAAACCAAAAACCTCATTCGATTAAGTTAAATGAAAGACTTAGATTAAAACCCCTTAAATGTAAAACTAAATGTAAAATAAACCTCATTCGATAAAGTTAAATGAAAGACTTAGATTAAAACCCCTTAAATGTAAAACTAAATGTAAAATAAATGCAATAATATTTTAATCTTTCCTTTTTAACATTTTCTCTTTTCCACTTCGCTTCTTCACGGCAGTCTTCTCCATCTCTCTTACACCACAACAGTCTTCTCCATCTCTCTTTCTCTTCACTTCATGATAGCCTTTATAATTCCCTCTCTTTCTTTGCGGCAGATCTTCTCCATCTCTCTTTCTATTCACTTGACCATCCAAACTTTTCCTTCTCTCTTTCTCAATCCCAGCTGTTGGTGTTCGAAACTCATTTACTGACGCTCTTCACGGCAATTTTTGTAAGTTTCCTCAATCCTAAATCCCATAGGTAAGACTATTTCCTACAAATGGAGCTTAAAACATGGCTAATTGATCTGACGATTGGACCTATTGTTTTGATGCTAATTGTCTTTTATTTTTGCTCAGTAGGCATCCAATAAAGAACCGATTTTGTTGCTGTCTGCAAGTCATATTGCAACATGAAAGAGCGGCCATATTGTATTATCGAATCTTTTCCTTAAATTTTTGTGCATCTATAGACAATGTACATAAAGATGCATGAACTAAATGATGCCCCACTTATTTGTATTCTGCTTCCATGAATTTGTTTCCTCTTTTGTCACTTTTTCATTTTTTTTTGGAGAGAAAAAGATAATTCATTGATCCGTTGTCAACTAAATACACAGTCTGTAGTAATGGTTTGTAGAACAAATTCAGGAACTTCCTCTACCCATATTTTTTCTTCCTTGCAGTTAATCCCATGTTTAGCTAGCAGGTGAGCTGCTTTATTCCCTTCCCTCATTGTGTGACAGATAACACATGTTCTGAAGTTTCTCTGCAGCAGTCGAGCTTCATCAAGGATTGGTCTCGTTGGCGATAGGTCTTCACCATTACTAAGGAGTTTTCTTATAACAACCAGTGAATCACCTTCAACTTCTACATCCATCAAACCCAATTGAGCTGCGAAATCTAAAGCTTTAAGTGCTGCCATTACCTCAACAGTTTCTGGATTCATGCAATTCTGTCTTTCTGCGGCTAGTGCACCTATAACCTCTCCTCTATAATCGCGTATAACAACTCCTATACCTCCTGTTTTGGTCTGTGGATTGAATACCCCGTCGAAGTTGACTTTATAACTATTAACCTTAGGCCCTTTCCATTTGATCTCAGCTCTTTGTTCCCGTCTGATT
Source organism: Heritiera fomes (assembly GCA_032173925.1). Classification (NCBI taxonomy): domain Eukaryota; kingdom Viridiplantae; phylum Streptophyta; class Magnoliopsida; order Malvales; family Malvaceae; genus Heritiera; species Heritiera fomes. The sequence continues at coordinate 23,815,084 of JAPDPM010000015.1, forward strand.
TCCTTGATGTTGGCTCTGTTGAAATCATCAATATATTGACTGATGAAACTGGCTGTTCCAGTCGCCTTTCTCTTCTTGTTGTTATGAACTTTAGAATTCCTTTCATTCCATAAAGCCCAAAGTATCATGGCAAGTGGTTGAAACTGTGCAGGATTCAGACTCTGATTGAATCAATCAACCCATCCGCTTTCATCCATAGTGTACTGCTGGTCCCATTAATAATTCAATTTTCTCCGGACAGCCTTAGCGTACTTACATGTTCTCAACGCATGGCAAATGGTTTCTTCCCTGTCCTCGCATCTATGGCAGAAACTGTTTACTTGGGCTATCTTTTTTTGCAGGGTCACTTTAACTGGTAGAATTGCATGTTTGATTTTCCAAAGGCAGACTTTCACCTTATTAGGTACCGTAGCTAACCATATTCTCTGCCAGGTTGCTTTTCCTGCATCCACTCCATCTGATTGCCCTTCATCGAGACAACATAATAGTCTGTAGTCGCTCTTGACTGTGTATACACCATCACTGGTATAGTGCCAGACCAGTTTATCCTTTCCACCAATTTTACTTAAGGGCAACGTCATAATTCCTGCAGCCTCCTTTGTCGAGAACATAGTGGAAATCAAATCTATCTTCCATTCCATAGTTTCACCATTTATTATTTCTGCCACAAAGCTATTCTCATCCCAAAGTCCTTTCATCGATTGAACCCGAAAGGAGGAATTAAACAGAAGCCACTTGTCACGCCATATTTGAATGCACTGTCCATTGCCAACTCTCTATCGAACTCCTAGTTGCAGCACGTCTTTAGCAAACCAAATGCTTCTCCATGTCTAAGAAGGCTGCCACCCAATTTTTGAGTTTAGGAAATCCCCAGTTGGAAAATATTTTGCCTTCAACACCCTGTAGGCAAGGCTATAAGGCTGAGTCATCAGTCTCCATTCTTGTTTGGCCAATAGGGCTTTATTGAATTGCTTCATATCCCTAAAACCCATTCCACCGTTCTTCTTTGCCTTGCACATGTGAGTCCAGCTAAGCCAGTGGATGCCTTTGCTGTTGTTATTCTGTTTCCACCAGTAGCTACTAAGAATGCTGTTGATTTCATGACACAATGTTTTGGGCAATAAGAAGTATCCCATGGCATATGTAGGAATGGATTGAAGTACTACTTTTAAGAAAACTTCCTTTCCCCCTTGAGATAACATCCTTGAACTCCATAAATTCAGCTTAGACCGTATTTTGTCCTTCAGCTCTCTGAACGTACGATGTCTATTCTTCCCCACCATGGTTGGTAGTCCCAAATACTTCTCAGGGTTGATTGTATCCTGGATTCCAAAAATCCTCTTGACGGTATGCTTTTGATCCTCGTTGACATTGCCACTAAAGAAAAGTGCCGACATTGCCACTAAAGAAAAGTGCCGACTTATCAAAGTTAACCAATTGGCCCGAGCAATCTCCATAAATCTTTAGCATGCGTTTCACCTTCTCGCTTTCGCTTTGATTTGCTTTTGCAAACAGTAAGTTGTCATCAGCAAAGAAAAAGTGTGTGACTCTGGGACCTCTTCGATTAGCCTGCACTCCACTAATCAATCCTTCTGTATGGGACTTACTGAGTAGCGCTGAAAGACCTTCAGTACAAATCAAGTATAAATATGGTGATAGAGGATCTCCTTGTCGGAGTCCCCTCTCAAGATGAAACTGACCATTAATAGACTCGTTAACCACAACAGAATAAGATACAGAAGTAACACAACTCATTATTGTTTTAATCCAATTAGGATGAAATCCTAGTCTATTCATCATAAGTGCAAGGAAGTTCCACTCCACTCGGTCATAGGCCTTACTCATGTTTAGCTTTAAGGCAAAATATCCTTCTCGTCCTAGCTTCTTATTTTTGAGTGCATGCATCAACTCATATGTCACTAGAACATTGTCTGTAATCAATATACCCGATACGAAAGCACTTTGAGACTCACTGATACAAGCAGGAAGGATATTTTTAAGTCTATTCACTAAGACTTTTGCAATGATTTTGTAGAGAACATTACAAAGACTTATAGGCCTAAATTGTGTAACCTTCCCAGGTTCTTTAATTTTTGGGATTAAAACAATGAGTATTATTGATGGCATCAATCTGTCTTTTTCCATTTAGGCATTCTAAGCAGAAAGAAGTCACTCCCTCACCCACTATGTGCCAGTACTTATGGTAAAATAAAGCAGGCATACCATCAAGTCTTGGCGCTTTAGTTGGATGCATTTGTTGGATTGCCTCTCGAATCTCCTCTGCTCTGAATTCTGATAGAAGTTGATTGTTCATCTCATCTGTGATACGGTTTAATGGCCCCAAGGATTTCATCAAACTGATCAGATTTGTGGGATTGGAATAGATTCTGAAAATATTCGACAATTACTTTCTGTTT